>JAVGWX010000014.1:29341462-29941462 GCA_036924085.1 Ariolimax columbianus
AATACCACCAGCAAACGGACTATCAAAACACTCTAAATATCACCAGCAAACGGACTAAAACACTCTAAATATCACCAGCAAACGGACTAAAACACTCTAAATATCACCAGCAAACGGACTAAAACACTCTAAATATCACCAGCAAACGGACTAAAACACTCTAAATATCACCAGCAAACGGACTAAAACACTCTAAATATCACCAGCAAACGGACTAAAACACTCTAAATATCACCAGCAAACGGACTAAAACACTCTAATATCACCAGCAAACGGACTAAAACACTCTAAATATCACCAGCAAACGGACTAAAACACTCTAAATATCACCAGCAAACGGACTAAAACACTCTAAATATCACCAGCAAACGGACTAAAACACTCTAAATATCACCAGCAAACGGACTAAAACACTCTAAATATCACCAGCAAACGGACTAAAACACTCTAAATATCACCAGCAAACGGACTAAAACACTCTAAATATCACCAGCAAACGGACTAAAACACTCTAAATATCACCAGCAAACGGACTAAAACACTCTAAATATCACCAGCAAACGGACTAAAACACTCTAAATATCACCAGCAAACGGACTAAAACACTCTAAATATCACCAGCAAACGGACTAAAACACTCTAAATATCACCAGCAAACGGACTAAAACACTCTAAATATCACCAGCAAACGGACTAAAACACTCTAAATATCACCAGCAAACGGACTAAAACACTCTAAATATCACCAGCAAACGGACTAAAACACTCTAAATATCACCAGCAAACGGACTAAAACACTCTAAATATCACCAGCAAACGGACTAAAACACTCTAAATATCACCAGCAAACGGACTAAAACACTCTAAATATCACCAGCAAACGGACTAAAACACTCTAAATATCACCAGCAAACGGACTAAAACACTCTAAATATCACCAGCAAACGGACTAAAACACTCTAAATATCACCAGCAAACGGACTAAAACACTCTAAATATCACCAGCAAACGGACTAAAACACTCTAAATATCACCAGCAAACGGACTAAAACACTCTAAATATCACCAGCAAACGGACTAAAACACTCTAAATATCACCAGCAAACGGACTAAAACACTCTAAATATCACCAGCAAACGGACTAAAACACTCTAAATATCACCAGCAAACGGACTAAAACACTCTAAATATCACCAGCAAACGGACTAAAACACTCTAAATATCACCAGCAAACGGACTAAAACACTCTAAATATCACCAGCAAACGGACTAAAACACTCTAAATATCACCAGCAAACGGACTAAAACACTCTAAATATCACCAGCAAACGGACTAAAACACTCTAAATATCACCAGCAAACGGACTAAAACACTCTAAATATCACCAGCAAACGGACTAAAACACTCTAAATATCACCAGCAAACGGACTAAAACACTCTAAATATCACCAGCAAACGGACTAAAACACTCTAAATATCACCAGCAAACGGACTAAAACACTCTAAATATCACCAGCAAACGGACTAAAACACTCTAAATATCACCAGCAAACGGACTAAAACACTCTAAATATCACCAGCAAACGGACTAAAACACTCTAAATATCACCAGCAAACGACTAAAACACTCTAAATATCACCAGCAAACGGACTAAAACACTCTAAATATCACCAGCAAACGGACTAAAACACTCTAAATATCACCAGCAAACGGACTAAAACACTCTAAATATCACCAGCAAACGGACTAAAACACTCTAAATATCACCAGCAAACGGACTAAAACACTCTAAATATCACCAGCAAACGGACTAAAACACTCTAAATATCACCAGCAAACGGACTAAAACACTCTAAATATCACCAGCAAACGGACTAAAACACTCTAAATATCACCAGCAAACGGACTAAAACACTCTAAATATCACCAGCAAACGGACTAAAACACTCTAAATATCACCAGCAAACGGACTAAAACACTCTAAATATCACCAGCAAACGGACTAAAACACTCTAAATATCACCAGCAAACGGACTAAAACACTCTAAATATCACCAGCAAACGGACTAAAACACTCTAAATATCACCAGCAAACGGACTAAAACACTCTAAATATCACCAGCAAACGGACTAAAACACTCTAAATATCACCAGCAAACGGACTAAAACACTCTAAATATCACCAGCAAACGGACTAAAACACTCTAAATATCACCAGCAAACGGACTAAAACACTCGAAATATCACCAGCAAACGGACTAAAACACTCTAAATATCACCAGCAAACGGACTAAAACACTCTAAATATCACCAGCAAACGGACTAAAACACTCTAAATATCACCAGCAAACGGACTAAAACACTCTAAATATCACCAGCAAACGGACTAAAACACTCTAAATATCACCAGCAAACGGACTAAAACACTCGAAATATCACCAGCAAACGGACTAAAACACTCTAAATATCACCAGCAAACGGACTAAAACACTCTAAATATCACCAGCAAACGGACTAAAACACTCTAAATATCACCAGCAAACGGACTAAAACACTCTAAATATCACCAGCAAACGGACTAAAACACTCTAAATATCACCAGCAAACGGACTAAAACACTCTAAATATCACCAGCAAACGGACTAAAACACTCTAAATATCACCAGCAAACGGACTAAAACACTCTAAATATCACCAGCAAACGGACTAAAACACTCTAAATATCACCAGCAAACGGACTAAAACACTCTAAATATCACCAGCAAACGGACTAAAACACTCTAAATATCACCAGCAAACGGACTAAAACACTCTAAATATCACCAGCAAACGGACTAAACACTCGAATATCACAGCAAACGACTAAACACTCTAAATATCACCAGCAAACGGACTAAAACACTCTAAATATCACCAGCAAACGGACTAAAACACTCTAAATATCACCAGCAAACGGACTAAAACACTCTAAATATCACCAGCAAACGGACTAAAACACTCTAAATATCACCAGCAAACGGACTAAAACACTCTAAATATCACCAGCAAACGGACTAAAACACTCTAAATATCACCAGCAAACGGACTAAAACACTCTAAATATCACCAGCAAACGGACTAAAACACTCTAAATATCACCAGCAAACGGACTAAAACACTCTAAATATCACCAGCAAACGGACTAAAACACTCTAAATATCACCAGCAAACGGACTAAAACACTCTAAATATCACCAGCAAACGGACTAAAACACTCTAAATATCACCAGCAAACGGACTAAAACACTCTAAATATCACCAGCAAACGGACTAAAACACTCTAAATATCACCAGCAAACGGAAACCTCTAAATCACAGCAACGGACTAAAACACTCTAAATATCACCAGCAAACGGACTAAAACACTCGAAATATCACCAGCAAACGGACTAAAACACTCTAAATATCACCAGCAAACGGACTAAAACACTCGAAATATCACCAGCAAACGGACTAAAACACTCTAAATATCACCAGCAAACGGACTAAAACACTCGAAATATCACCAGCAAACGGACTAAAACACTCTAAATATCACCAGCAAACGGACTAAAACACTCTAAATATCACCAGCAAACGGACTAAAACACTCTAAATATCACCAGCAAACAGACTAAAACGTTCTCAATATCACCAGCAAACGGACTAAAACGTTCTCAATATCACCAGCAAACGGACTAAAACACTCGAAATATCACCAGCAAACGGACTAAAACACTCTAAATATCACCAGCAAACGGACTAAAACACTCTAAATATCACCAGCAAACGGACTAAAACACTCTAAATATCACCAGCAAACGGACTAAAACACTCTAAATATCACCAGCAAACGGACTAAAACACTCTAAATATCACCAGCAAACGGACTAAAACACTCTAAATATCACCAGCAAACGGACTAAAACACTCTAAATATCACCAGCAAACGGACTAAAACACTCTAAATATCACCAGCAAACGGACTAAAACACTCTAAATATCACCAGCAAACGGACTAAAACACTCTAAATATCACCAGCAAACGGACTAAAACACTCTAAATATCACCAGCAAACGGACTAAAACACTCTAAATATCACCAGCAAACGGACTAAAACACTCTAAATATCACCAGCAAACGGACTAAAACACTCGAAATATCACCAGCAAACGGACTAAAACACTCTAAATATCACCAGCAAACGGACTAAAACACTCGAAATATCACCAGCAAACAGACTAAAACGTTCTCAATATCACCAGCAACGGACTAAAACGTTCTCAATATCACCAGCAAACGGACTAAAACACTCTAAATATCACCAGCAAACGGACTAAAACACTCTAAATATCACCAGCAAACGGACTAAAACACTCGAAATATCACCAGCAAACGGACTAAAACACGCTAAATATCACCAGCAAACGGACTAAAACACTCTAAATATCACCAGCAAACGGACTAAAACACTCTAAATATCACCAGCAAACGGACTAAAACACTCTAAATATCACCAGCAAACGGACTAAAACACTCTAAATATCACCAGCAAACGGACTAAAACACTCTAAATATCACCAGCAAACGGACTAAAACACTCTAAATATCACCAGCAAACGGACTAAAACACTCTAAATATTACCAGCAAACGGACTAAAACACTCTAAATATCACCAGCAAACGGACTAAAACACTCTAAATATCACCAGCAAACGGACTAAAACACTCTAAATATCACCAGCAAACGGACTAAAACACTCTAAATATCACCAGCAAACGGACTAAAACTCGAAATATCACCAGCAAACGGACTAAAACACTCTAAATATCACCAGCAAACGGACTAAAACACTCTAAATATCACCAGCAAACGGACTAAAACACTCTAAATATCACCAGCAAACGGACTAAAACACTCGAAATATCACCAGCAAACGGACTAAAACACTCGAAATATCACCAGCAAACGGACTAAAACACTCTAAATATCACCAGCAAACGGACTAAAACACTCTAAATATCACCAGCAAACGGACTAAAACACTTTAAATATCACCAGCAAACGGACTAAAACACTCTAAATATCACCAGCAAACGGACTAAAACACTCTAAATATCACCAGCAAACGGACTAAAACACTCTAAATATCACCAGCAAACGGACTAAAACACTCTAAATATCACCAGCAAACAGACTAAAACGTTCTCAATATCACCAGCAAACAGAGCAGAGAAAATTACAAGTTGTGGTTCGAGTGATTCAAGTTCTTTGAATCGGGAGAAAAACATTGTGCATGTAAACCAGATATAATATTTATTTCCAAATGTTTGATTTAAACTTTTCCCAATGAATTCGACGTAGGAAATATGCCAACTAACAGCTGGTCATGACACAAAGTTAGCTTGGCAATGAATTACTTAATAAAATCGTAAATATGTGTTATCACCACTTTCTTACCCAAGAGTTTCAAGGTCAATGTATTCACGTGATCAACTAAATGTATTAATACGCCAAGTTTGAATCAGAGAAATGAGAATGCTACATTTTTTCATCTTCATTAGAATTGCAATCTATTTCTTAATAAGTGAGATGGGGAAAAAAACCGGGTGAAAAGCATTTCCGTAACTCGGCCCCGCAAACTTCAGTGTGATATAAACATTCTCTATATTCATTTTACCATCTGTCTATAATCCTGTATTCAATCCAGCAAAGAAAGTGCCTCATATCAGGCAGCCAAATGTTGTTTAAACTCAATGCGGTTTTTAAAAAAAAAACTCTCTATGCCATGTTGGACCACCGACTTTACTTAGGCCATCTCTCCATCTAATTAGTGGACGTCCGTGGGCGTAAAGGTGTAAGGCCACCCCAAGATGTCGCATTTACCAAGATGTGACATTTCATGACCATCTGTTGTCTGACATATGCACCTCATGCTCCGCCCATCTGCATTTGTGCAGCATCTACTGTGTCATTGAACTGTTTGTCATTTGACTCATAGCTGACTGCTAGCGGTATCGCCAGCGACCCATAGCTGACCGCTAGCGTCAGGGCCAGCGAACCAAAGCTGCCAAGACCCTTCTACACCTTCACGCGGTGATCCTGGATAACAGGCTGCAACAGGGCAGACTGGCTAAGGAGAAGGGATTGAAGTAGGGAAGGCTAACCAGGTACTAAACAAATTTCTGCTGAAGTCGGATGTGTCGGACCGAAAGGTGCAAATATCGCAGTCAAGCTGCAAACTACGACACAACACATTCCGTTCTCTTGACTACATTCTGCTACTTGAAAAACCTTTTTCAGAGCTTGGTTGCTGGAGATTGAGAAGCCAAGCCAAGCCAAGCCAAATTTACAGTTTCAACAACATTGTCCATAACTTAATTTGTAGGATTTTACTGCACAGAACTTCTTGGTGTAAAATAGAATATGCTTGTGAAGTTATTCCATGGGGCTGTGAGAATATTCAGGTTGTACTATCAACCCAATGACACTAATATATCCAATGCTCATTGATGGCGCACCGTTGTTACCATGGATACGAGTTTGTTCAAAGGTATATCAGCTTTAACTAGACACATAGACACGAGTCCATGAACTAAATGACGGCACGTTGTGCTATCATTCAACGGTATCAAGTCTAGCAAATCTTCAGCTTTGTAGAAACTGACATCTGTGCATCTTATAAACACTATCAAACACACATGTACTCTCGTAAAGAATTATTTCACAGTTTTTAGACTTTTGAACCAATTGTTCCTTTATATTACATGAAAGTTAAATAATTTGTAGACATCGATGTCCTTTTTAGAGGAGTCTAATAACAAATAAATGCTGATCAATATATTCTCTGTTTTAAAAAAAAAAACTGGATAAACTTAAACTAAACGTCTTTATACTGGTTTAGAAAACTATGCAGTCTGTATACAACCAGTTTCATTAACAATTTCCTTGCTGTAAACACTATGAGCATAAAATATATTCTTGAATGCCTAAATTGTCCCTTCCTCTACTGCCTACCGTGCAATGCATTCCAAGCATTCACCACTCTCTGACTAAAAATATATTTCCTACTTTCTAATCTGAACCTTTCTTTTGTTAATTTGTAGCTGTGCCTTCTTGTTCTTGTAGGTGGTTGTAATTTTCAAAAAAACTTGTTATAGTCTAATTTATCCTTTCCATTGAGCATATTTTAAACCTGTATTAAATCACCTCGATTTCTTCTCTTTTCTTTACACAATAAGCCGGTTTTTTTTATAGTCTTTCATCATAACCGTAATTATGGAATCCACTATAGTTTTATCGGTTTTCTTTGTATCCTTTCCAGCATGTTTATATCCCCTCTATGAAAAGGACTCCACACCTGTACACAGTACTCCAAACTAGGTCTCGCTAATGCTTTATACAGTTTGACTATCACATCGTTGCTCCTATGTTTAATATTTCTTTTTATCATACCTTACATTCTTAATAAGCGAAACTGAAAAATGCAGTTCGTGACTATGAATTGCGTTCTCTTTAAAAATGATGGCTTCTTCAGTCACTAGTAAGGGTTAATATAATGATACGATTACGAACGGCGGGGGAAAAAATAGTGCATTTCTCCCATCAAAAGTGTTATACGTTTTAGTTTAAGAACTTCTCACTATCTAGTAAATGAAACCATTACCAATTTGTATATCGTCATGAAATACATGCGAGTGTTAAATGTAGGTCAAAGGTTAAATGTTTTTTGTGAAAACCTGCCGACGTGAATTTCAGTGGAATTAGATGAAACTGGGACCAAAGATGCAGCACAGTGAATGAGCTGACAGCAGCCAGCGGCACTGCTTGCATCAGAGTTGGCAAGCAAGAGAAGACCAAGACCCTATTCCGTCAGAAGAGACGGCCCTGGGAACAGGCTGCATTAGTATAATCTGGATAACAGGATAGAGATCATAGTGGCAAGGCACACCAAAATCAAACAGCCAAAAAACCAGCTGAAATCGGAAACCCGAAACGCGCTGATATTGGAGATTCACTGCAAAACTGCGACAAACGTCACTACGTGCTTTTCAGGACAAACTCACAAGAAGAAGAAATGAAACTTAAATTTGCTGTAGGCCTATGCTTGCTTTTTTGGAATCCTGTTAGTCTCGAGAGACAATTGACTTCACACGTCAGAGAGGGGGCAATCAGTTGTTGCCCTTGATTTCGCCGCCGCACACGTATGTGTATGTATCTCTAGCGTGTATGTTTGCTTAATGTCACTGATTCGTAACCATGTTGCCGTATTGTTAATATCTGTTTCACTCTTTTCATGTAACAGACATATTAGACTCACGCTACCGTACAGTCCTGTTTTAAACGAAACTCGAGATCAAAACGCTGAGCAGCGCATAAACTGCAGCGGTCAGCTACCCATAGCTGACTGCTAGCGTCAGGGTCAGCGAACCGGAGCTGCCAAGACCCTTCTACAGCTACCGCGGTGATCCTGGATAACAAGATGCAACAGAGCAGACTGGCTAAGTAGAAGGGATCGAAGAGGGAGGGCAACCCGGTACTAAAAAATGCTTACTGAAGTCGGATGTGTTGGACCGAAAGGTACAACTATCGCAGTCAAACTGTAAACCATGACACAACGCATTCCGTTCTCTGGACTACATTCCGTTACTTGCAAAGCTTTTTTCAGGGCTTGGTAGCGGGAGATTGAGAACGAAGAAAGAAAGAAGAAAAAAAGAAAACGAAACTCTGCTGTAAAGTTCACACTATGAAGGATTGTCACTTGTTATAATGTCTATGTTGTGTACCGTCAACTCACATCTTGGCTTGGCTTGGCTTCGTTCGTTCTCAATCTCCCACTGCCAAACACTGAAAGGGCTTAAGTAGCAGAATGTAGGTCAGAGAACGGAATGCGTTATGTCGTAGTTTACAGCTTGACTGCCATATTTGCACCTTTCGGTCCAACACATCCGACTTCAGCAAGCATTTTTTGAGTACCGGGTTAGCATTCCCTCTTCGATCCCTTCTCCTTAGCCAGTCTGCCCTGTTGCAGCCTGTTATCTAGAATCACAACGTGGAGGTGTAGAAGGGTCTTGGCAGCTTTGGTTCGCTGGCCTTGACGCTAGCAGTCAGCTACGAGTCGCTGACCACTGCAGCTCATGCGCTGTTCAGCATCTTGATCCCAGAACTTGGTTAATTAATAATAGACTCTACTGAATTCCGTGCATGTGATCAGTCTCTCTTAGCAAATGGCAAAGGGTGTGGATGCTAATGGTACCCGTAGCTCGTTGTCATGCGTCTCCCTCTGCTCGTATGGGAATGATTAATTCATCTATTGTAGGCTCATCATCCAACAGAAAGACTTCAAAATGTCACCTCTATCCGTTTCTAATGGGGTCATACTGGGTGATTGTGAAACTCGTTCATTGCCCCAGCATGGCCAAGGCAGTAGATCCGATTCATACCAGTTCATGACGGTTTCTTCTTCTTCGGCGTTCGTCCTGAACAGGACGCTGTGTCATAATTGACAGCGAGGCTGCGATATCCACGCCTATCGGCCCGACACATTCCATTTCAGTTGGCTTTTTCGAGTACCGGATTTGGCTTTCCGCTGCAATCCCTATCCCTTGGACAGACTACACTAGTGAATTGTGTTGCCTGTTTCCAAAGCCTCCACGTGGAGGCAAAACATGGTATTGGTCAGATGTGGCTTGTTGATGCAATTAGCCAGCTATGAGTCGCTGGCTGCTGTCAGCTCATGCACTGCTGCATCGTGATTCTCGTCCACTGGATGTTTTCTGCCTCTACAGCTGCTATACACTCATGCCTTAGTCAGCCATTATGAACCTTTTAAAGATCTGGGGCTAGTCTCTCAGTGGCTCGATTGACTCGCATCCAGTGTTCGTACAGCGATCTCAGTCCCACCAGGCGGAGTGAGAGCGCGGGCTTGCCTACCAAGTTCGCCCGCCTCTCCCCGGCACTGTAGCAGGACCAATTTGGTGGAGTCGTACCGCTGGTAAGGGTGCGTTACTGTAGTCCGTATCGAAAAGCTTTGTCAGTCCGTGTGGTTCGTCGAAGGCTAGCGCGTATAGCCAATCTCGACAGTTTGTCTCGCTTGGGGTCCTTCTCTCGCAATGAGCTTGTGACCGGCAAATGGAAAGCAGGAATCGTGCCTAAAGGCCCTGTCCTCGCCCGACCAACCGGTCGGAGAAGAGCAGGCCGGTTGGCGAAAATCGTCTCCAGTCCGAGTGAAAATCATCGCCAGGGCCGTTGGGATCCGTTCTGCACAGAGCGCTGCCATTCCTCCCCGAGCGAGCCCGGTCGGTCTGTGTGTACGGGGGCCCCGTCCAGGCGGTCCCTAGATCGACGGACTGAAGGACGGAACAACCGTCCGTCCGCCAGTCGGTCCTTGCGGCCGTCCCAGAGAGGCTTTTTACACATCTTGCCAGTAGTCATTTGCTTGTCTCAAAGATTAAGCCATGCATGTTTAAGTTCACACTGTCTCACGGTGAAACCACGAATGGCTCATTAAATCAGTCGAGGTTCCTTAGATGACACGATCCTACTTGGATAACTGTGGCAATTCTAGAGCTAATACATGCTTACCAAGCTCCAACCCTCGCGGAAAGAGCGCTTTTATTAGTTCAAAACCAATCGTCGTTTCCCCTCGCGGGGACTGGTGACTCTGGATAACTTTGTGCTGATCGCATGGCCTCATGTGCCGGCGACGCATCTTTCAAATGTCTGCCCTATCAAATGTCGATGGTACGTGACATGCCTACCATGTTTGTAACGGGTAACGGGGAATCAAAGTTCGATTTCGGAGAGGGAGCATGAGAAACGGCTACCACATCCAAGGAAGACAGCAGACGCGCAACTAACCCACTCGCGGCACGGGGAGGTAGTGACTAAAAATAACCATACGGGACTCTTTCGAGGTCCCGTAATTGGAATGAGTACACTTTAAACCCTTTAACAAGGATCTATTGAAGGGCAAGTCTGGTGCCAGATCCCGCGGTAATTCCAGCTCCAATAGCGTATATTAAAGTTGTTGCAGTTAAAAAGCTCGTAGTTGAATCTAGGCGCAGGTGGGTGGTCCGGCTCGCGCAGGTTCACTGCCCGTTGTCCCCTGCCCTACCGTCTGCCGGCGCTCTCCGGCGGGTGCTCTTCGCTGAGCGCACCGGGTGGCCGGCGCGTTTACTTTGAAAAATTAGAGTGTTCAAAGCAGGTCTCGGCTGCCTGAATAATGGTGCATGGAATAATGGAATAGGACCTCGGTTCTATTTTGTTGGCTTTCGGAACTGGAGATAATAATAAACAGGGACAAACGGGGGCATTCGTATTGCGGCGTTAGAGGTGAAATTCTTGGATCGCCGCAAGACGAGCTACTGCAAAAGCATTTATAAAGAATGTTTTCATTAATCAAGAACGAAAGTCAGAGGCGCAAAGACGATCAGATACCGTCGTAGTTCTGACCATAAACGATGCCGACTAGTGATCCGCAGGAGTTGCTTCGATGACTCTGCGGGCAGCTTCCGGGAAACCAAAGTGTTTGGGTTCCGGGGGAAGTATGGTTGCAAAGCTGAAACTTAAAGGAATTGACGGAAGGGCACCACCAGGAGTAGAGCCTGCGGCTTAATTTGACTCAACACGCCAACACTGTAATGATTGACAGGCCGGGAGCACTTTCGTTGGGCCTAATAGGAAACGTGTGCTGGAATTAGACCCTTGGAAATCTGGGGCTAGTAGTATCGGTGGCTCGATTGGCTCGCATCCAGTGTTCGTTAAAGAAATTGACGGAAGGGTACCACCAGGAGTGGAGCCTGCGGCTTAATTTGACTCAACACGCCAACACTGTAATGATTGACAGGCCTAGCACTTTCGTTGGATCTAATAGGGAACGTGTGCTGGAATTAGACCCTCGGAAATCTGGGGCTAGTCTCTCGGTGGCTCGATTGGCTCGCATCCAGTGTTCGTTAAAGGAATTGACGGAAAGGCACCACTAGGAGTGGAGCCTGCGGCTTAATTTGACTCAACACGCCAACACTGTAATGACTGACAGGCTGAGAGCATTTTCGTTGGGTCTAATAGGGATCGTGTGGTGGAATTAGACCATCGGAAGACAGGTCAGTTTACCATACAAATGACAGGGCGTTGCTACGGTAATCCTGCTCAATTCGAGAGGAACCGCAGGTTTCAGACACTTGGTCATTGAGTGACAAATACCTCTCTCTTGATTCGTTGGGTCTAATAGTGAACTGGTGCTGGTATTTGACCCTCAGAAGACATGTCAGTTTTACCCTACTAATGACAGGGCGTTGCTACGGTAATCCTGCTCAATCCGAGAGGAATCGCAGATCTCAGACTCTTGGTCCACGTGCCTGGCTGATAAGCTAATGGTACGAGGCTACCATCTGAGGGATTACAGCCGAACGCCTCTAAGCCACAATCCCACCCTGAATCTCAGCACCACTGCGACGGGAGGCAACGATATGGTTGGGACCTGGGGTTCGAGTCTCAGCCCGACCCGGTCGAGCAACAGAAAGAGATCTCTGCCGTCCCGCCGATCAAAGTGGGCGGGGAGCTGCTCGATAATGACCCCATTCGGCGTTGAGGTGTGAAACCACTAGCAGAATACTTAGTTCTCGGTCGGGGTGTCGTAAGCAGTAGAGCAGCCACCTCACTGCGAACTGTTGAGACTCAACCCTTGATCATGAGATATGTTCACATACAAGGCGAACAACATCTCCGTGCCATGACCAGGCTTGTCCCCTGGTTAAATACACTCATGCCTCGCTCTTTACCTCTGTCTGCTATCAGTCATCCCAATGGACGCAGAAGAGATGCAGGCCAGCGGACATTGCACCTCTGCCCTATTGTGAATACCTCCCAGGTGGCGGGGAATGCTAGACGTACCATCACTGCAGAGGAGCCGAGAAAATAAAGGGAGCAAAGGAGATACCTCACTCACATGCATATGCTACGTTTCTGGCAGGACGTGACGATCCTGGGACACAATCACACTGGACTGCCTCTCTTCCGGGATAGTACAAACTAGTACATAGTCCATTATAGCATATCATCAACTCACCCTATAGACACGAGTGGTGAAGACTCAATAGTCCTGCAAGACAACTTCCCTAAGAGAGACAACTCTGACCATAAACAACTGCTGCCTTGCAGATAGGCTGGGGATAGCCAAAGGCTAAGGAGGGCATCCCCACAGAAACGCCTGTTGAAATCGCATGCACTGCGCCACAGGTTTAACGAAACAGTGCAACGTATATCGCTGTATAATGACGGTACAATCTAACAGAAAAAAGTGTGGCGCTCATCCTGTGGAGTCCCGCCAGGCAGCGAGAGTGCCGGGCCTCACGCCTCGAAGGGGCCCACCCAATGCTACTGGTGGTCATCCACCCATGTGCTATGGAGTCAAGGCACAAGGTGATGGGGCAAAAACTATTGACCAAAAACACACGACTCTCAGAATACTAGAGTGGAATGCGGAGGATACCAGACCTTCCGTCTTGATAGAGAAGGTCACAAAGGAGGGATTATGATACTGAGACGTAACTGCATACCGAGTAGCGCGGTAGCTGTCAATCACACCGGACAAGTAGAAATTGTAGGAGTCGACATAATGACACACGAAACGAAGATCCGCATCTGCAACCTGCATGGCCCACTCAAAAAAAATCAAGGACTCCAGCTGCCTAGTAGTTGGAGACTTCAACCACTCGGAGAGATGGGGATATTCGGACACAGACAACAGAGGTGATGAAGTGGAAGACTGGAGATAGACACAAATCTCTATCTTATCAATAGGCCGAAGGACAGCCCTAGCTTCTATTCTAGAACATAGCATACCACCTCTACTCCAGACTTGGCCTTTTCCACGGTGGATATTCACCACAAAATAGACCGCCAGATGCTCAACCAATTGGCAGGTAGCGACCACAGGCCAATTAGGCTAGAAGTTGATACGGAAGTAGGCCCACAGGAAATAAAACCGCTCCCACGTTGGAAATATAAACGAGCCGACTGGGACAGATTTGCACTGCTGACAGATGGGCTGTGTGAAACCATCAACACACGGAATAACAATATGAAACCCATGGTGGAAAGCCTAAGCAAAGCAATAATGCAAGCAGCCATCGAAACCATCCCAAGAGGGGCAAGGAAAAACTACACGCCATATTGGAATGATGAATTGCAGAAAGCGGAAGACGAAGTCTCAAATGCTAGGAACATGGCAGAGAGAGAACAATCTATGGAGGCAAATATCGCCCTCAAAGCCATCACGGCGAAATACAAAAGAACACTAAACCAAATAACAAGAGACAGCTGGAAAAACAAAACAGAAAGCCTCAATTTAGATAAAGAAGGGAACAAACTATGGAAGTTAGTCAGAGCATGAATGACGAAACTCCATCAAATAAACAAATTACCACCAAGCAGGGCGACAAGATGCTTACTGAAAAAAAAGCAGCAAACGCCTTTATAGAACATTATGCCAGAGCAAACCACATTGATGTCCCTACAGATATGCATACAGACATTAGTGTAGAACAAAAGAGCCACGACAACATCAATATGGCACCAGAGGAGCACATGATGGCAAAATTAACAATGAATGAAATGGAAGAGGCCATGAGAACTTTAAAGAAAAAGAAATCCCCCGGAAAAGATGGGGTAACAAACGAAATGCGGATGGGGTTGGGCCAAACAGCAAAGAGGAAGTTACTATCAGTCCTGAACCACAGCTGGAAAAGGGGAATTGTACCGCATGCATGGAAAGACACTGTACTTATACCAGTACCAAAGAAAGAAAAAGATAGAGCAGATCCAAATGGACACAGGCCTATCAGTCCACTGAGCTGTGTAGGAAAACTGATGGAGCGTATGATAAACACCAGACTGATGTGGTATCTGGAAGAAAAACATATACTAATTCCACAGCAAGCAGGCTGTAGACAGCACAGATCCACTGAGGACCAGATCACTCTCATAGCCCAGGAAATAGAGGATGCTTACCAGGAGAAAAAACACACAGTAGCGGTTTGGGTGGATTTAGAGAAGGCATTTGACAAGGTGTGGAAAGAGGGACTTAAAGTCAAGCTACGAAGAAGTGAAGTTTGTGGGAAAATGTACAGATGGATCAGCCACTACCTCGAAAACATAACAGCCAGAGTTCAAGTACAAGGGCAGATGAGAAAAAAGGTGACACTTGAGTAGGGAGTACCCCAAGGGGGAGTACTGTCACCCACACTTTTCCTGGTGTATATAAACAACATCACAGAGAATATACCAAGAAGAATCCACAGCTCCATGTTTGCTGACGATCTGGCTATGTGGACCTCTGAAAAAAATCTGACCATAGCAAGCAATCGGATGCAGCAGGCCCTAACATCGCTGGAGGAGCGGGCGAACTCATGGCTGGTCAAAATAAATGAGAAAAAAACAGCATGTACGATATTCTCGCTTTCAAACAAACCCCAGAACACCAAAATAAGTCTTAACGGCAAATATCTGCGGCCAAACGACAACTCAAACTACCTTGGAGTCACATTTGATCGGCGCATGACATGGAAAAGTCAGATCGAGAGAAACCGAATGAGAGCCAGACAAAGAATGGCAATCATGAGGAAATTTGCTGGCACAAGCTGGGGAGCAGACGAAAGTATACTAAAGAAACTGTACACTGGAAGAGTGAGACCAGTTCTCGAGTATGGCATTGCGGCATGGACAACAGCAGCAAAGGCGAACTTTGACAAAATTAGCAAACTTCAAAACCAAGCCATGAGAGTTATAACAGGAGGCATGAAGTCAACGCCAATTGTAGAACTTGAAAAGATTACAAAACTGCAATCCATGACCGACAGAAGAGACTGCAGAGCCCAGCAGCAAGCAGAAAAACTCAGAAGACTGACAGACCATCCAATGCATCAGAGACTAAATAGATTTGGAAATGGGAAACTAAAGCGGAGAAACTTAGCAGAAATAACCAAAGCAACAAAAAAAACAAAGATGAGCGAAGACCCTATGTACACATTAACAACACCAAAGCCCATCCCTACTGTACGCAAACCTACCCGGAGGTGGTCGAAAATATACCAGGTATTGGAAACAAGAACAGCCAGACTGAAAAAGAAAGAAGAGACATTACCCTGAGGTACATAACGAAAAACTAGCCAAGCATGGACTGGACCCATGCATATCCCGACGGTTCTGTAACAAACACAACACAGAACGGAGGCGCAGGGGTATTCCTGAGCCTACCAAATGGTAGAAAAATAACACTGTCAGTGGCAACTGGAAAATACTCAAGCAATTTCAGATCGGAGGCAGAGGCACTGAGGGCTGCAGCAGAAGCAATGCTGACAGGCAAAAGAACTGAAAGCCAGATAGTCCTGTTTACAGATGCTCTGGCCGTAGTCACATCACAAAAAAGCCAGACAAATACTGAACTCAATGACTTAAGAGCAGTACTCTGTCAACTATGCCAGCAGTCCGCACCAAAAAGAGTAGTGGTACAGTGGGTTCCATCCCATTGTAATATCCAAGGCAACGAGGAGGCAGACAGACTGGCAAAAGAAGGTGCAAGACTACCACAACCAGATTCTAGTGTGACCTACGAAGAGTCCAAAAGGCTTATTAGAGCCAGATACATGGCCAAATGGGAAACAGAACATACTGGCTACACAAAAAATGATGCCTATTACCAATTGAACAGAAGAGAGCAGGTCGTGGTCTTCAGACTCCACACATGCCACAACAGACTGGGGTACCACCTATTCATTAAACTGAAGATAGGTGGTACTGACGAATGCACTTGTGGTACCGGGAAAATGACCGCTGAACATCTGCTGCAAAACTGCCCGAAATACGAGGACCAGGGAAAGCACATGTGGCCATCACCAGTGGCAACATCAGACAAGCTCTATGGCAGTGTCGACAGCCTCAGGATGACCGCTGCTTTTTTCGAAAAAAATACAGGTTGACGTTTGACAGCGTACGAAGAAGAAGAAGAAGAACCTTTTAAATTAAGGATTGGTAGTCTGACACGATGCTTGCCCTTGTCATCCAAGCTGAGGTCACTGCCTCCATCTATATTCACATATTGTAGGTTGTCCATATGCTGAGCTCCATAACAACCTGAAATCCATTCTAGCAGAGAAAATCCAACCTGATTTCCCATTGCATCGATCAATCGGTATATGAGAAGAAATTATATATCAACACAAAAAACACCACGGGCCACAGTAAACGACGTTGTGGATCAGATTAAAGACCCACCAATTGGCGACTCACGTGATAGAAAATTAGAGGGCACCTATGCAGGGGAAACAACTCTTAATTAATTATCATTTTGCCTTTCGTTCTATGTGGAGTATAGGGTCAAAACTATAGCTGACCAGCTAACACAAAGCTGTATCCGATCATTTGCAGTGGTGGTTTCTGTAGCATATTTCTTCATCTTTTGTGTACGCTCTCAATCTCCCGTACCAAGCCTTGAACTGGGTTTGCACGTAGTAAGATGTAGTCCGGAGAACGGCATGCGTTGTGTTGCTATTTATAACTTGACTTTGATATTTGCACCTTTCGGTCAGACACATCCGTCTTCGGCAGCGTGTAACATACCATGATGAGTTTGCTGGTCCCATGCATTACCTTCTTTAGCTGCCTTTCACGCATGCTTGAAAGGTTACTTAGATTCTATCCTTTCCACTGGAGAACTGAGACGCTAGTTCAGTCAAGCACAACATACTTACCAGGACGTCGTGTCAGGGTCAGGCACAATACACTGACCAAGACCACAAGCTCTCTTCCATGTAGCGTTCCCTGGAAACAGGCTGTTTTCAAGTCAGACTGGCTGACGAGATGTGGATCGATGTGATCCCCGTAATAGTGAGCACCCCGCAGATGAAGCCATGTATGGCACATCCACCTGGAGGACAGCGTTCCACCTTCATCAGCATGCTCGGGATGTGAAGAAAACTACTTCAACCCGCCGCTTAACGTGATTTTCAGGACGCACCAAAGAATCAACTTACTCATTATAGGCATTAAACAACAACATCCCTTCCCCTTGTCTGGCAGCAAAATTGGTTAGGGATAACATCATAAGATGGACAGGAAAGAATATGCATAATTTACCCACCAAGGCAGGAGACAGAAGACATTGGAGATCCATTCATCCGACCTCCGTCATGGAGATGGCAGCTACTTCAAGTGGCGGAGCTGGAAACAACCAGACTACACTTGTGCAGCCTAACAGAATATGGATCGCAGTGGGAACACATACACGGTACCTGAACAAGTTCGCTGAAACCGATTCTGTTGGGCCGAAAGGCAGAGATATCGCAGCCTCGCTGTAAACTACGTCATAGCGTCAAGAACATCCTTTTCAGGATGCAGAAGAAGAAGATATGACAACATCATTATCCTTAATACCAAACTTACACTACTACAAAAATACAACAATCTGGACAGTGGTAAAGTTACTGAGCCAGGACTTTCCACTACAGCCTGGAGGACCTTGGTGATGTAAGAAGAGCCACTGTAACAGGTTACCAAAGAAACACAAGTTAACTCAACTCAACAGAAGTATCTTTGAGCAACAACAATCACACATTAAAGGAACACCCATTAATTGAATCAGCAAGCGGTATCAAAATGGTGAGCAGCGCATGAGCTACAGTAGTCGGCGACCCATAGCTGACTGCTAGCGTCAGGGCCAGAGAACCGAAGCTGGGATCAAGATGCTGAGCAGTGCATGAGCTGCAGTAGTCGGCGACCAATAGCTGACTGCTAGCGTCAGGTCCAGAGAACCGAAGCTGGGATCAAGATGCTGAGCAGTGCATGAGCTGCAGTAGTCTGCGACCCATAGCTGACTGCTAGCGTCAGAGCCAGAGAACCGAAGCTGGGATCAAGATGCTGAGCAGTGCATGAGCTGCAGTAGTCGGCGACCCATAGCTGACTGCTAGCATCAGGGCCAGAGAACCAGAGCTGCCAAGATCCTTCTACACCTCCATGCAGTGATCCTGGATAACAGGCTGCAACAGAGCAGACTGACTAAGGAGAAGAGATCGAAGAGGGAAGGCTAACCCAGTACTAAAAATTGCCAGCTGAAGTCAGATGTGTCGGACCAAAAGGTTAAAATATCGCAGTCAAGCTGTAAACTACGACACAATACATGCCGTTCTCTGGACAACATCCTGCTACTTGCAAAGCAATTTTCAGGACTTGGTAGTGGGAGATTGATAGCTGATGAAGAAGAAGAAGAATAAACAAACACCCATCAGTGGATTCAGTAAACACGCATCACTGGAGCCAGGAAACATCCATCAGTGGAGTCAGCAAACACACATCAGTGGAGTCAGCTAACACTCATCAGTGGAGTCAGGAAACGCTCATCAGTGGAGTCAGGAAACACTCATCAGTGGAGTCAGGAAACACTCATCAGTGGAGTCAGTAAACATACACTAGTGGCATCAGTAAACACACACCAGTGGCGTCAGTAAACACTCATCAGTGGAGTCAGTAAACACCCGTCAACAGAGTCATTAAACTTGAACACAAATAAATGAGCAACACAAGACTGGCATAGCTTACATATTTCTTTCTTTTATGTATTCTCAAATTATACCTTTTTCTTGGTTAGTAAGCATGTACAACAACATATGCACATTGCTTTCTTGTTAATATAATCAACACAATGGATTTTAACACAAGACCGGCCAATGAACTAGGTAGAAGCTTATACAAACTTTTCATGTTTAGCATAACCTATCATGCTACTACTCTATAAGAAGTGAAGGCCACGCATGAATATGTTCACCAACAACAACAAAACAAATGAAAAGTAAATTGTAATAAAACGAGATCGATTGTAATGCATACATATAAAAAGAAAAAGATTTAAAAAGAACAAAAACATGTACGAGGGTTCCTCAGAATAGTAATGTCCCACATTTTGTTTCTCACACCAGAATAGTAATGTCCCACATTTTGTTTCTCACCCCAGAATAGTAATGTCCCACATTTTGTTTCTCATCCCAGAATAGTAATGTCCCACATTTTGTTTCTCATCCTAGAATAGTAATATCCCACATTTTATTTCTCATCCTAGAATAGTAATGTCCCACATTTTGTTTCTCATCCCAGAATAGTAATGTCCCACATTTTGTTTCTCATCCTAGAAATGTCCCACATTTTGTTTCTCATCCTAGAAATGTCCCACATTCTGTTTCTCATCCTAGAAATGTCCCACATTTTGCTTCTCATCCCAGAATAGTAATGTCCCACATTTTGTTTCTCATCCTAGAATAGTAATATCCCACATTTTGTTTCTCATCCTAGAAATGTCCCACATTTTGTTTCTCATACTAGAAATGTCCCACATTTTGTTTCTCATCCTAGAAATGTCCCACATTTTGTTTCTCATACCAGAATAAAGATAAAGTGAAAAAATTTGAGGTTGCAACACTGATGTTTCCACCATTCATGTGTGTAATTGCATGGTCTTCCAGCAGATAGTGCTGCTGTAGTCAGGTCAGGTCAGATCATCCCGTAACCGGTGAGGTCGTTGGGGCACACATGAAGACATCCTCACAACACCACGTAACCCTTCTCTGTCAGCAGCCATTGCCTGTGACTCTTCTGGTCAGAGATTGGTCCATTCTTTTATGTTGTCCTCCCATCTCTTTTTGGGACGGCCTCTTCGTCGTCTGCCATGCACCTTTCCGTGGAGGATTGTATTTGCAAGACCATTTGATCTCGATATGTGACCGTACTAAGTGAGTTTCCAACTTTTGACAGTTGTCAAGAGGTCTTCAAAAGGCACTATTGCTGTTGTAATTTTATCTCGTATTTCCTCATTTGTAACTCGATCTTTGTACGTGACGTTTAAAAGTCTTCGGAAACATCTCATCTCCAAGGCCTGTATCCTTCGTTGAAGTTGCTGTAGTAGTCTGTTCAAATGGCTTTTGTTACAAACATTCACAAATATTTGTGTGATGTATATGAAGGTTGTGCAGTCAGCTGATAGGAACACCACTGGACGCTGGGTTAAGAAAGTTAAAACTACAAGAAGTGGAGAGATGGAGCTGCATGATCAGCTGTGGCCTGGGCATTCTTCCACAGCCTCCAGCCCAGACATGTTGTTGCACACTGATGTCAATCGTGAGGATCATCGCATAATAAGTCAACAATTGGCCCTACAGCTTTCAGTCAGCACTGGAAGTGCATTGACAATTTTCTATGTTCTTGGATACTCCAAAGCAAACAAAGATGGGTTCCTTGAAGTCTTGCAACCAACCACAGACGTCAAAGTAACATTGATACATAAAAAGGACACAAGCTGGTATTGGAAAGGCATGCATGTCCTTGTTTTGTGCTGGTGTAAGGTCATAGAAGTGGACGGAGATTATTTGGAAAAACAGCATGTTTAAAGGAAGCATTCAGTTATTCTATACATGAATTTCATACATTGTGAATAATTAGTTTAAGGACATAAATATTGGGCAGCATTAATTTCTGAGCAACCCTCGTAAGTTCTAACACAAATTAGGTACAATTGGAAAATATTGGCCCCTCTTGTTCTGGTACATGTTTTAATATCAGTGACGCAATTTCCGTTAGGATCCGATGTGCTAATATGGGGGTCACCAACTGTCTGTACGAACATGCACTTTCATCGAGACTAAACACAAACCTAAGCTAAAAGCTGAAGATGGCCTTAGCCTGACGATATCAAATATAAATCCCAAAGGATAAGAATAATTCTCAACATTCAAGTTCAAATTTCACATTAGTAACGTCAACCTATTTCTTTTTTTAAATAAAAATAGTTTTATTTGGTCGTGTTTCACTTCAATATATCCTACACAAACTATTAATAGCTAGATTTAATATTTTGATTATTTCATTGAAAAATGTCACTACTATTTGGTAACTTTTATTTACATCGTGGCCGTCTACTAAATACAAAAATACATCAGTGAGGTCACACCCACAAACAAGATATGCACCACTGTCAGCCACACACACCCAAAAACAGGTTGCCCACCACTGTCAGCCACAACCACACCCAAAAACAGGATGTGCACCACCGTCAGCCACAACCACACCCACAAACAGGATGCCCACCCCACACACCCACAAACAGGTCGCCCACCACTGTCAGCCACATACACCCACAAACAGGTCACCCACCTCACACACCCACAAACAGGTTGCCCACCACTGTCAGCTACATACACCCATAAACAGGTTGCCCACCCCACACACCCACAAACAGGTTGTCCACCCCATACACCCCCAAACAGGTTGTCCACCCCACACACCCACAAACAGGTTGCCCACCCATGTCAGCCACACACATCTACAAACCAGTTGCCCACCCCTGTCAGCCACATACATCCACACACCAGTTGCCCACCCCACCAACAAACCAGTTGCCCACCCCTCACAAATCAGTTGCCCACCCCTATCAGTAAGGATTGTCAAATCTTGATATAAATGTTGATCTGTGCTGTCTATGTTCCTGAATAAGAGTGTTGTATATGTTGATAGACTTCAGACAGAAAAGACTGTCTGTGCTTGTACACATATTGACATATGCTCTATTTGTTCATACAACAAGATTGTTGTACATGCTGATAGACGACAACTAGACTAGTGGTCATTTATTTGTACACTTGTTAAAATGTGTTTATGATCGTACAACAAGATTGTTGTATATGTTGATAAACAGCTAAACTGGGCTGTTGTAGGCTCATCCTCCTTGACATGTGTCTATGATCATACAATATTGGTGTATACACGGGGGACCCAGTGGTCTCGAGGTAAAGTGTTCGCCTCTGGTGCTGGAGGTCGCAGGTTGAAATCACGGTGGATACCATGATTTTTTCCCGTGGATCATCCGGTAAATATTTTTCCTGATCTCTGAGTAATGAGATCAGACACCTGTGTGCAGTGGCGCACACGTTAAAAATACCTTAGCAGTTGGAAATCGAAAAGAGTAGGCTTAACGGCCGTTGCTTGGGTAAAATTCAAAAGTTAAAAATCTACTCAAATTATTCTAGGGATTTTTGCCCCACAGAGAATATATCGCAAAAAAAGGGACTATGTGGCTTTACGCTAGGTCTTGGTTATTCGATTGACGGAGCGGCATAGATTGCGCCTTACAGGCTGCGTATCTACCTTGCTCTAATTTACGCCTCCATCACCACCAGTCCCAAAATATGCAATCATATATTCCAGGGGCTAACAGATGGTTGGGATTCACCTGGCAAGTCACCAGCGGATATTCACCTGCCAAAAAATGTGAAACAAAGTAGGTCACAACTACCCACTACGTCTAACTATGTGATATGATTAAATCTTTCACCACACAACGAACCGTGATGGAAGCTAACATTATACTCTTTCAGCGCAGCTTTTGTTTCAAAAGAAATCAGACATAAGTGGACTGATAGATAGACAGACCCTGATAGACTATAGCTAGACCAGACTCTTGTATGTTGTCTATGATCCTACTCATTATTTTAAACCAGAAATCTTCCTCTCTTCAGATTCGAAATCCTCAATGCAATCTACGACAAAACTGTTCTTTAGTCATGAATCAACAAAACAGTTGTCTAGCATCAGTTTCTCTAAAGTTCAGAAAACTTATTTTCCCTGCTCTCTACAACAAGAGTTTATGAAAATAACATCTTGTTTAATCATATTTGTAAAAACGAAATTGTCAAGTTCAACAACAAAATTGGGCTTCGAAAATTCCCGTCCTAATGTTTTTTAAATAATGTTGTCCTAAGCAAGTTTTCACCGTTCTCTTCCCTGCGTCAAGTAGGGGAATGTAATAAAGAGCTTCCTCGGTTGTTTTGTATTTCCATCCATTATCTCCCCTGTACCAGGAATCGGAATACAAGTTTTATTCGAGTATCTTTGAATCTTCACACAGGGTGTTCAAGGTTCAAGGAATTGATCGAGGTAGTAAATGAGATTTTGCTCAGCTTTTGTGTGGCCTCTTGTTGGACGTTTGTGATGGAGGAGTGTTTGTGGTTTTGTTTGTAAGAATCGACGTCACTGCTGCTGCTCTGCGTTCGTTCTCTCACTCCCGCTACCAGACCCTGATCAGACTATGCAAGTAGCAAGATGTAGCCAGGAGAACGGAATGCATTGTGTCGTTAGTTAACAGCTTGACTGTGATATTTGAACCTTTTGGTCCGAAAAATCCGTCTTCAGCAGATGACGTCACTGCCCTCCGGGCATACCCACAGGTGCTCAGTCTCTCTTAGCAAATGGTGCAGGGTCTGTATGCTGGTGGTCCCTATAGCTCGCTGGTTGTACACTCTCATGCGCCATACTCCGCTCGAACCTCGTACGCTGTCAAAACAGTCTGTGAATTGCTGATTCATCTATTTCGTTGTCCCCATCCAACAGACGGTCGTTGATTTCAAAATGTCCCTCCTATTTACCACTAACGTGCCCATGACGGGAGTTTGTGAATCCAAGATGTCAGCTCTTTCGTTGCCATAAACCCAGCATAACCAGGACAGTAGATCCATTTCAACCCCTGGAGATTTGCTGCTATCCACTCGTACCTCAGCCATCTCTTCTGTAGTCAGTCACGATGATTGTCCCTGTTAAAGGGCTCTCCACCATCTGACGTTCCTGCTTCCATCCCCAAACTCCAGGTTTTTGTGTATGTGCTATTCCGCTTAGCAACGACGTCCTCTCACTCTTAGCTGAGACGCCCCAGCCTGATGTCCCATTCTACTCAGAAACGACCTGTCCGCTCACTCTAGCTGAGACGCCCCAGCCTGATGTCCCACTCAGCAACGACCTGTCCTCTCACTCTAGCTGAGACGCCCCACTCCACTCAGCAACGACCTGTCCTCTCACTCTAGCTGAGACGCCCCAGCCTGATGTCCCACTCAGCAACGACCTGTCCTCTCACTCTAGCTGAGACGCCCCACTCCACTCAGCAACGACCTGTCCTCTCACTCTAGCTGAGACGCCCCACTCCACTCAGCAACGACCTTGTCCTCTCACTCTAGCTGAGACGCCCCAGCCTGATGTCCCATTCCGCTCACCAACGACTTGTCTCCCTCTAGCTGAGACGCCCCAGCCTGATGTCCCACTCAGCAACGACCTGTCCTCTCACTCTAGCTGAGACGCCCCACTCCACTCAGCAACGACTTGTCCTCTCCCTCTAGCTGAGACGCCCCAGCCTGATGTCCCACTCAGCAACGACCTGTCCTCTCACTCTAGCTGAGACGCCCCACTCCACTCAGCAACGACTTGTCCTCTCACTCTAGCTGAGACGCCTCAGCCTGATGTCACACTCAGCAACGACTTGTTCTCTCACTCTAGCTGAGACGCCCCAGCCTGATGTCCCACTCAGCAACGACTTGTCCTCTCACTCTAGCTGAGACGCCCCAGCCTGATGTCCCACTCAGCAACGACCTTGTCCTCTCCCTCTAGCTGAGACGCCCCAGCCTGATGTCCCACTTAGCAACGACTTGTCCTCTCACTCTAGCTGAGACGCCCCAGCCTGATGTCCCACTCAGCAACGACCTTGTCCTCTCCCTCTAGCTGAGACGCCCCAGCCTGATGTCCCACTCAGCAACGACTTGTCTCCCTCTAGCTGAGACGCCCCAGCCTGATGTCCCACTCAGCAACGACTTGTCTCCCTCTAGCTGAGACGCCCCAGCCTGATGTCCCACTCAGCAACGACCTTGTCCTCTCCCTCTAGCTGAGACGCCCCAGCCTGATGTCCCACTCAGCAACGACTTGTCCTCTCACTCTAGCTGAGACGCCCCAGCCTGATGTCCCACTCAGCAACGACTTGTCCTCTCCCTCTAGCTGAGACGCCCCAGCCTGATGTCCCACTCAGCAACGACCTTGTCCTCTCCCTCTAGCTGAGACGCCCCAGCCTGATGTCCCACTCAGCAACGACTTGTCTCCCTCTAGCTGAGACGCCCCAGCCTGATGTCCCACTCAGCAACGACTTGTCTCCCTCTAGCTGAGACGCCCCAGCCTGATGTCCCACTCAGCAACGACTTGTCCTCTCACTCTAGCTGAGACGCCCCAGCCTGATGTCCCACTCAGCAACGACTTGTCTCCCTCTAGCTGAGACGCCCCAGCCTGATGTCCCACTCAGCAACGACTTGTCTCCCTCTAGCTGAGACGCCCCAGTCTGATGTCCCACTCAGCAACGACTTGTCTCCCTCTAGCTGAGACGCCCCAGTCTGATGTCCCACTCAGCAACGACTTGTCTCCCTCTAGCTGAGATGCCCCAGCCTGATGTCCCACTCAGCAACGACTTGTCTCCCTCTAGCTGAGATGCCCCAGCCTGATGTCTCGCTGCGCAGCACTGATCCGTCCGTGTATATGACGGCATCACCATGCTACGTGTTCTCAATTACCAGCTGATTCACCTCGAGCTCTGCTCTCCTGTTGCCCTATTCTCTGCATTCCTTACCTAAGGTTCGTGGTAGCCACTGATTCACCTCGAGCCCTGCTCTCCCGTTGCTATATTCTCTGCATTTCTTACCTAAGGTTGGTGGTAGCCGCTGTTTCCAGACTTCTATCAATGAGGTTCAGAATGTACTTTTATTTGACCCATCAATCACCAACAGCAGTTGTAAATGTTTTTGTTTGCCGTTTTTAAGAAATATACGGGTTACAAGAACAATTACTGTAATAATCAAGCACTGATTCCATTTCTAATATAACTGCAGCACAAACATATGTGTTATGATTACACTTCTAATGTAACTGCAGTACAGACATATGTGTTAAATGTGTGTATAAGCACATCTATGTGTGTATCTTGTCTTAGGAATGTAACACATGCTGATATGAGCGTGTACTAACTGGCTACTCATTTGTAAACTGCGTGTCCAATAATCTAAACAAAACAAAGTAATCAAGAATGTTAAGTTTTACAAAATAATCAAAGCATGTACAAATAATGTAGATAAAGTAATGCAGAAAAAATCAATGTTTTCCTCTGTGCTGAAACAGCATTAAGGAGTGCTTGAAAACTTAATCAGACGTTTGTGAATTCACTTAAAGGCTTCCACAAATGTTCTTGAAAGTATACAAACAATTCACAAACTTTCTTGAAAGCACTTGAAAACTTTCTTCACTCGTTTTCTAAAAAGTACATAAAAACTCTTCATACATTTCCTTGAAAGTACTTGAAAACTTTCATTACAAATTTTCTTGAAAGTAATGGATAACTTTAATCACACATTTTCTTGAAAGTTCTTGAAAACTTTCATGACACATTTTCTTGAAAGTACCTGTGGTCACAAACTTTCTTGAAGGTATTTACTTGACTTACTTACATTCAGTGGCCAAACACCTCGTCATACGTATGCATCCAGTATTCAGCAACATGGGTTGCCCTGTTTTTGCCTCCAGCATATCTCACCTATTATATGTTTCCCTGTATTGCGTCACAGTCACACGTGTCATCATCTGTGTACCCACATCTCTTCATGTGCCTCTTGCATCATGATACACCAGATTGAAGGTACTTGAAAACTTTCATCACAAACTTTCTTGAAAGTAATCAAACACGTCACAATCATTCTTGAAGGTACTTTATAGCTTTTATCACAAATTTTCTTGGAAGTACTTGAAAACTTTCAACACAAACTTTCTTGAACGTACATAACTTCCATCTCATACTTTCTTGAAAGTAACCAAATACTTCTCAAACTCTCTTGAAATTACTTGACAACTTCCATCTCAAACTTTCTTGAAAGTAACCAAATAATTCTCAAACTTTCTTGAAAGTAACCAAATACTTCCACTTTCTTGAAAGTACTTAACTTTCATCACAAACTTTCTTGAAAGTAACCAAATACTTCTCAAACTTTCTTGAAAGTACTTAACTTTCATCACAAACTTTCTTGAAAGTAACCAAATACTTCTCAAACTTTCTTGAAAGTACTTGACAGCTTTCATTCCAAACTTTCTTGAAAATGCTTGAAAACTTTCATCACAAACTTTCTTGAAAATGCTTAAAAACTTTCAACCCAAACTTTCTTGAAAATGCTTGAAAACTTTCATTCCAAACTTTCTTGAAAATGCTTGAAAACTTTCATCACAAACTTTCTTGAAAAATGCTTGAAAACTTTCATCACAAACTTTCTTGAAAAATGCTTGAAAAATTTCATCAAAAACTTTCTTGAAAATGCTTGAAAACTTTCATCCCAAACTTTCTTGAAAATACTCACACTTCCTCAACTTTCTTGAAAGTAATCAAACACTTCTCAAACTTTCTTGAGGATACTTGAACACTTTCAGCAAAACTCTCATGAACAGTACTCTAGCACTTCAAAATCACACACACTAGACATTCAAAAATCAACCAACATTGGCTGTGTTATTGTTTGATTGTCTGTGTTATTGTTTGATTGTCTGTGTTATTGTTTGGCCACTTGTGTTATTACAAGCTTCAACTCATGCGCTGCATGCGACACGGCTATCACTCTGTCCACCATTTCCTGGACCGCAGGAGCAGAGGGGTACTGCAGTGCTGCAGTTTTTGTGGCCAAAACTGAGGTTTTCAGGCAGTCACAAAGGTGATTAGCACACTGCATTACACGCAAACTAACACTGTTACTCACAAGATTTCTGTGGATGCTGTCTCCAATGTGAACTAGTTTGTGGGCTGACACTATCACAAACTTACTGTGAGATATAAAAACATTTGGGGGCTCTTTGCTTCGTACAACTCCGATAAAGGCATCGATAGCATTAGCCAATAGTGTGGAATGGGCATTCATCTGCTCTGTGTAATACACCAGGACTTGGCGGTCATTGGGATCTAACAACTCTGACTCGCCAGCCACTTGATCAGATTCAGGGCATGGGAAAATGAAATCTGTCCCACTTGTAGAAGAATTGCTCACATTTACAGGTGTCGGGAAGTCTTCTTCGGAGAGGTCAAGTTCTGGTGTCTCCTGAGAATCAGTTTTCTCTTCAAAAGTAGAGTGAGAAATCTTTTTCTCACTTGTAGAGTCAGAAATCTTTTTCTCACTTGTAGAGTCAGAAATCTTTTTCTCACTTGTAGAGTCAGAAATCTTTTTCTCAGTTGTAGAGTCAAAAATCTTTTTCTCAGTTGTAGAGTCAGAAATCTTTTTCTCACTTGTAGAGTCAGAAATCTTTTTCTCACTTGTAGAGTCAGAAATCTTTTTCTCACTTGTAGAGTCAGAAATCTTTTTCTCACTTGTAGAGTCAGAAATCTTTTTCTCACTTGTAGAGTCAGAAATCTTTTTCTCACTTGTAGAGTCAGAAATCTTTTTCTCACTTGTAGAGTCAGAAATCTTTTTCTCACTTGCAAAGTCTGTGATGTCTTTGCAGCTTTCCCCTGCTCTGTCTTTTACTGGAACAAGTTCAATGTCACTGTGAGTTTCTAACTTCCTTGGTGTCATGTCTTTGATTCTCATGACATTAGTCTGTGTCTTATACACGGCATCAACATCATCCTGGTCAGACTTCTCGTCACTTTCAACAAGTAGTTCAATGTGCTTGCTCTGAGATCTGGCATGACTATCTCTGGTGTCAAGTTGGACATAGTCATACTCCTCTTTACAGCGTTCACTTAAAACCTTGTGTGTCTGCTGTGGGTCGTTTTCTGGAGGGAGTTCATCACATTCCGCATAGTCATCCTTGTGCAGTGCTGCTTTAATTTCATATAATGAAAGCTGACGTCTATTATCTGCTAAAGGGGGAGTCGCTGTGGCTGGAACACATTTGTCACTGCTAGGCACAGCTGGGAGAGGTCGATGTTGCATGTGTTTAGGCTTCCCATAAGCATAGCCCGGCCCTTTACTTTCATTGTTGTCACTGGCTTTTGGAACTATAGGAGGTTTGGAAGACACTGGATGCTTCCTTCCATCTCCTACAACAGATTTTTTAAATAGAATAGAACCATTGCTTTGAATAAGTGAGGCCACTTTTTTTACTTCTGGCATCAATTCTCTGGCAACCAAAGCTATCTGGCCAAGGTCATCGGGTCTGCTTTTGTTAAATGGTTCAGATAATAATGAAACTTGCCATTTCATTTCTTCCAGGTTTATAAATGACCGATTAACAAGTTCAAGGGCATTCTGTAGAGGTGACACATACTTGTGCAGCCTACAGGTCAACTGGTGATCAGGTAGTCTGACTGCATTAGCAATAGCTCCATGGGAAAAGCCGACAAAATCATACAAAGAGTTTCTCACTAAAGTACATGACATCTTGATGTCGTAGAGTGTCTTCTCCAGACTGGACTGGCTCCTCCAAGTGTTGTTGACAAAGCTGGTCAGTCTGCTAGTGGCCTTGAACATCTCTTGCTGTCTTTTCACCAGCAGCTCCAGGGCCGAGTCAAGATCTAGAAGTAACTCATCCCATTGCAGAACTTCAGCCATCTGCTGGTCATTGTCTAAGCTGGAAGATGAAAATCTGCCATTCTCATCTGAAGAATCCGACCTCATAGAAATAACAGAATCTCTTGTCACCTGCGGAGGGATATCATACACCCCAGATGGACCACAGAACGGACTTGGTAGGCCAGAACCTGTAACTCCACCTAGTATCTTGTGACCAATTTTGGGTGCATTGTTTCTAGGTGTGTCGTATAGGTCATCAACAGCATTTTCTAAACTCTTACTGCGTTGCATATCTCTTGAAGAGGAAGTTGACTTACAGTCAAAAGAAGAATGAGATGACCTCAAGCTCTCTAATGTGACATTGTTAGATGTAGAAGAGGATGGGCGAGATCTTACTGGGCTGTCATAGAAACCAAGGCCAGAATCCATTGACAACTGTTTACGTGATCTGTCTGTTTCTTGAGCGCGTGGCGGAACATCGTAGATGTCTGCGGGCAAATCCATGCTGGATCTAGCAGAGTCTGGGAGGCTTGTGGTCCGGGCCATATGAGAGCTGCCGATACTTGATGTGTTGGACAGAAGTGACTCGCTTGATGCTGCAGAACCAAGACTAGATCGAGAAGCGGGATTAACCTGTGACAGAATATGACTTCTGGAAGGCGGTGTATCGTATGTGGGGTCACAGCTATCTAGCTGCTCGCTAGAGGTCGCTGGTGAAAGTGACTCGTAAATGGGTGGCCCTTCTTCACACAATATTCTATCGAGTGATGACCTATTACTTCCATTGCAGTTGTCACTGGAGTAGGACCCGCTTCTCCGTCTGATGACTGAAGGAAGAGCACATCCACCTTGTTGTAGGCTCAATGATAGCTGGTTGAGCGAGCTGGTTTGTAGGGCACTCAGGCCTAACTCTCTGGACAAGGAAGACCTATTACTGTGTGGTGGAGTCCTTTCGCTAGATGCCCTCTTGCTGCTTGTCGGAGTGTCATAGATGGTGTTAGCAGTTTCTGCTGATCCCCGCTTGCTGCTTGGGGGCGTGTCATAGAGATCATCAGCCAGAGAAGCCTTCCTTGACCCAGTAAAATTTCTGAGCAAATCATAAGAAGGTCTTCGAGAAGAGCTGCTTCTGTTGGAAGGCGGTACATCATAGTCCTGGAGTCCTCTGCTGGGCTGGTCACACGAGTCCATGAGCCTCTGCAATAAACAAAATGGCGGAATATAATCACTTACAAGAACTCGAGATAAAGCAATATTGGCAAACAATACATAAGGAGTACAAACAAAAACATGAATATTTTATTCCTAACAAATGTCAAGGTTACTGTTTGATTTCTCCAGTACAAAGAAGTAACAAAGCTAACTTAGATGATTGATTAGATTCAAACAACATGACTGATTAGATACAAACATGACTGATTAGATACAAACATGATTGATTAGATACAAACAACATGATTGATTAGATACAAACAACATGATTGATTAGATACAAACACGATTGATTAGATACAAACATGATTGATTAGATACAAACATGATTGATTAGATACAAACATGATTGATTAGATACAAACATGATTGATTAGATACAAACATGATTGATTAGATACATACAACACGATTGATTAGATACAAACAACACGATTGATTAGATACAAACAACACGAAACATGAATGTCACCCTCCAGTGGATTCCCGTACACAGAGACAAATCATGCAATAGATAACAGACAGACAGGCTAGCAATAGATAACAGACAGACAGGCTAGCAATAGATAACAGACAGACAGGCTAGCAATAGATAACAGACAGACAGGCTAGCAATAGATAACAGACAGACAGGCTAGCAAAAATGATGCTGGTAGAAGAATGAGGAAGGCAGTCTAGTTTGTGACGGAAATGGATGTGACTATATGAGGGTATACTGAATTGTGTCGAGATTACCTAGAGACAGACATTCAAGTTTGTGACGGAAATGGATGTGACTATATGAGGGTATACTGAATTGTGACGAGATTACCTAGAGACAGACATTCAAGTTTGTGACGGAAATGGATGTGACTATATGAGGATATACTGAATTGTGACGAGATTACCTAGAGACAGACATTCAAGTTTGTGACGGAAATGGATGTGACTATATGAGGGTATACTGAATTGTGACGAGATTACCTAGAGACAGACATTCAAGTTTGTGACGGAAATGGATGTGACTATATGAGGGTATACTGAATTGTGACGAGATTACCTAGAGACAGACATTCAAGTTTGTGACGGAAATGGATGTGACTTTATGAGGGTATACTGAATTGTGACGAGATTACCTAGAGACAGACATTCAAGTTTGTGACGGAAATACTGTAGATGTGACTATTTGTGAGGGAACAACAAGAAGGAATAAAAAACAGAAGAACTGTCTAACACTCGAGACTACGCCACGTGCCAGATTTGCAGAAGATAACCAAGCAACGAACATCAAACACACAGAATGCCAAAAATAGGCGCACTTAAAGTGTCCCAAATAGAATCGTTGGCCCTTGGAGTCAGTTTATTTACAAACACGGGTCGGCTTTGGGTTTGAAACGAGATAACCGGAAATAGAACGACCACATACCAGCTAACTAAATAGCAGGAATGTGGCAAATGGGTCGAGTTTTAGTGTACTGCTTCGACACAAATAATGTAAACACGGCTTGTGCTAAGTTATGGGTGAGGTAAACGTGGCATTCTGTGCAACTCGCTCGCGCTTTATAAACACGTTCCCAAGGAACAACAACAGCTACTTCCAGAAGAATAATGCCTTATGAACCACCTCGACCAATCACACGTCATGAATAATCTGCGATCTTTGTGCGAATATTTTGTCGAAATATTTATGATCGCAACTACGGAGTTAATATAACTTCTTTAAATTCGTCTAGAATACTCTGTATAGTGTATGCAGCTATGTTTTTTGCATATTTCTCTTTTTCTGCGTTCGTTCTCAATCTCCCACAACCAAGACCTAAACAAGGTTTTGCAAGCAGCAGGATGTAGTCCGGAGAACGGAATGCGTTGTGTCACTAGTTTACAGCTTGGCTGCGAAATTTGCACCTTTTGGTCTGACACATCCGTCTTCGGCAGCTCCACTTCATCTAACAATAACTGTGTGCTTCCAGTCTATTCTCGAAAGCATTAACTGACCCTGACTCCACTATTTCCTATGACAATGCATTCCAAGAATGTACTACTCTGACTAATAAAATATATTTGTTAGTATCTAATCTGGACCTTTCTTTAATTTGTACATGTTGTCCTCTTGTTCTTGCAGCTGGCTGTACTTTGAAGAAAAAAAACACGTAGTATAATTTATCATTTTCCTTGATTATCTTATAAACTTGTATTAACATTCCCTCGAATTCTCATTTCTAGACACTTGTAGGCCGGTTTTTCTGAGTCTTTCCTCATTTTCCTTGATTATCTTATAAACTTGTATTAACATTCCCTCGAATTCTCATTTCTAGACACTTGTAGGCCGGTTTTTCTGAGTCTTTCCTCATAACTGTAATTCTGGAGTCCCACTATCAGCTTTGTCGCTCTTCTTTGTATTCTTTCCAGCATGTCGATATCGCTTCTAAGATAAGGACGCCACACCTGTACACAGTACTACAATCTAGGTCTAACTAATGCTTTATACAGTTTGACTATCACTTCCTTGCTCCTATGTTTAATATTTATTTTTATCATACCTAACATTGCATTTGCCTTTTTTTTCTGCTACGTGGACTTGCTCACTCACTTTACCTGTATGATCTATTAAACTCCTAGATTTCTTTCCTTTTCTGGCCACTAACCTACTCCCCTAATATAACCAACAAATACGGTGGGTTTTTTTTTAGCGATTCGGGGGCTTTTTGTTTGAGAAACAAGACAAGCATTACCTCAACGTACTATAAAAGGATGAAGGTTGTCCCGTCAGAAACTGCCGTTATGGATAACGTGTTAAAGTCTTGATTGTTCTAGGTTTAAGCTTACGGTAAGCAGATCCCTACCTAGATGCATGACTTACAAAGCATAGTCAGTTACCCATTTACAGATGGGTAAATTTAAACGTGTCGAGACTCGGGTACCCTTCAGTGAGAAACAAGTGACCTAACTACTCTGATGTGCCGTAGATGCGACTGTAACCTGTATTCCCTACACGAGAAACTGTATGGCAATGTCGGAAATCGTGAACTGACTACTGACGTTGTTAACAGTCAGGGAAGGGTGGAGGAGAAGGGGGTAGGGGAAAAGAGGGTGCCTGACAAGGTACGAGGAAGAAGGCAAACTAATGAGGGCATAGAGCTAGCAACCTTATCATGTAAATCAAAGTATTTTGGAAACCACCACTACATGACCACACACAAGTTGTCACAGGCTTCCCGCAAGCAGGTAAACTACACTGATGACCAACGTTCTTCTATCCGATTCTCATCTCGCGTGAAAAAAAAATATATGAAGACAAAATTTGGTGAACTGGGGTGCAGATTACTGAATCCTCAATCATAGAAAAATGATCAAAAAGAACACAATGACATGATTTGTATCTATACTATTTATAGTTACATATTTACACTTGAACTCTGCTTAACTATTCTGGATCGGCAGTTATTTACTTTGTGCAGATAGGGGGAATGTTGGTGGTAGCCCCATGAGATAGGGGAAATGTTGGTGGTAGCCCCATGAGATAGAGGAAATGTTGGTGGTAGCCCCATGAGATAAGGGGAATGTTGGTGGTAGCCCCATGAGATAAGGGGAATGTTGGTGGTAGCCCCATGAGATAAGGGGAATGTTGGTGGTAGCCCCATGAGATAAGGGGAATGTTGGTGGTAGCCCCATGAGATAAGGGGAATGTTGGTGGTAGCCCCATGAGATAGGGGAAATGTTGGTGGTAGCCCCATGAGAGGGGAAATGTTGGTGGTAGCCCCACGAGATAGGGGAAATGTTGGTGGTAGCCCAAGGAGATAGGGGAAATGTTGGTGGTAGCCCCACGAGATAGGGGAAATATTGGTGGTAGCCCCACGAGATAGGGGAAATGCTGGTGGTAGCCCCACGAGATAGGGGAAATGTTGGTGGTAGCCCCACGAGATAGGGGAAATGTTGGTGGTAGCCCCATGAGATAAGGGGAATGTTGGTGGTAGCCCCATGAGATAAGGGGAATGTTGGTGGTAGCCCCATGAGATAAGGGGAATGTTGGTGGTAGCCCCATGAGATAAGGGGAATGTTGGTGGTAGCCCCATGAGATAGGGGAAATGTTGGTGGTAGCCCCATGAGAGGGGAAATGTTGGTGGTAGCCCCACGAGATAGGGGAAATGTTGGTGGTAGCCCCACGAGATAGGGGAAATGTTGGTGGTAGCCCCACGAGATGGGGGAAATGTTGGTGGTAGCCCCACGAGATAGGGGAAATGTTGGTGGTAGCCCAACGAGATAGGGGAAATGTTGGTGGTAGCCCCACGAGATAGGAGAAATGTTGGTGGTAGCCCCACGAGATAGGGGAAATGTTGGTGGTAGCCCCATGAGATAAGGGGAATGTTGGTGGTAGCCCCATGAGATAAGGGGAATGTTGGTGGTAGCCCCATGAGATAAGGGGAATGTTGGTGGTAGCCCCATGAGATAAGGGGAATGTTGGTGGTAGCCCCATGAGATAAGGGGAATGTTGGTGGTAGCCCCATGAGATAAGGGGAATGTTGGTGGTAGCCCCATACTTCTTCTACGGGATCTTTTTTTTTTTAAATTTTATTTTATTTTATTTCTCTAATCCCCAAGGCGGTGTGCGTTGCACTGTGGTTTTTATTTTGCGCCTGTCGGCCCAGTGCATCCAACTTCAGCATTCATTTGTATGTAAGGGTCTGCTTCCTCCTGCATTTTCTAACGGTTTGCTTCCCCTGGGTAACGGCTGGTGTTGTGATGGGGATCGAACCCAGCACCTTCTGCTTGTGAGCAGTGTCACTTAACCACTAGCCCACGCCGCCGCCCTACAGGATCTAAAAAAAGGAAGGAATGTGTTGAGGCAGACAGCTCTAAATAAATAAGGGAGATAATAAATTACTCTTTATTACAGGGCAAGGGTAAGGGTTGTGTCCCTTACAACCATAATCGCTCAATTACTGTACTATCTTTAGCTTTAGCACCGGTCTGGAATGAGCAGAGTATTTCACTGAAAACCAAGCTACGGATTTATATAACTTGCGTCGTTCCCATCCAGGTGTATGGTTCAGAAACCTGGACTAGTCTGCAGGGCGTTCAGAAGAGCAATGAAGATATTCTCATGCCTACCGTTTGGCGAATTTTTGCGATCCGCTTGAAATGAGGGGGGGCTCAAACGACCAGATGGGCACGCCTCGGGAGCATACCTACCACGCTAAACCATCACCGCTTGACCCTATTTGAAAACGTGGTCCGCTTTTCGAAGATATATCCAATCCACCAGCTCTTTAAGTAGGCCATGAACATCAATGATGGTAAGAAATCCTCCCCCGCACTCGCACCAGCTGGTTAGGTAAAATAGGAAAGATATCACCCTCATTGCATGCGCCCTAGGACTCAGTTATTCATTGTGCTCATAGAGGGCTGGCGCGACGGACCCGTGTTGCCTAAGCTAACTACCTACATACATATATACATACATACGTATATACATACATACATACGTAATACGTATATACATACATACGTATATACATACATATATACTGATAGTTTGTCCATCACAAGTGATGAAGACCACTCTCTTTGTTCAGCCGTGTGGACAGTCGTATCTCTTGCTGTATCCGCTGAAATGGGTGACTTGCGCGGAGATTTGGATTAAAGTGAGGAAGAAACTGCGCCTTTTGTCAACCTCACTCACAGAGCCTAAGCTACCTTTTGCCAGTGGCAAGACATTCATCGAGACGACTGGAGATAGCATAGGATGCAGATTTTGCCTCAGGGTTACCACCGAAGCCTTTCCGTAAACATGTAACCCGCAGGGTAGAAAGGTGGGAAGGCATCTAACGCAGTTTGTCGTGCCTTTTTCGATAACCACAAGAGGTCGTATGGACAACACTCAGCGTGTGAGTGAGTCTGGCATCTCTCCCCAGCTGTATTCAGTTCCTCATAGTAGCATCTAAAATTCCCACACGCCATATTCGTGAAGGTGAACCGGCAGAATTAACCCGTGAGATACCACACAGGTATAACTAGTTTAAGCGTAGCGCCATTCAGCCGGCGTTCAGACCAGGATAAACGGATGGAAGAAATCACAAAAAAGAACGAAATAAGTCCAGACGGAAAACAATTCCACGTATCCGTGAACACAAGTGTATGTCGTCGACTAGTGTGAATTCCAGGCAAATCCGTGGTCTGGCGGCATCCATAATGATCCAAAACAGTAGAGAAATGTAGACTCGATGCCAGTTTCGGCGCCATCTTTGACAGATTTACATATATACGTATATACATACATACATGCATTGCATTGCATTGCACTGCACTGCACTACACTACACTACACTACATACATACATACGTACGTACGTACATACATACATACATACTTACATACCTAGCTAGCTACTTTATTTAAAAAACCGAATTTGGTTGGAGCTCTATTCAGACACCAAGCCACGGAGACTACAAACATGCTCTTCTATATACTAATACACCCTCAACACGTCTCACAACTGAAAGCAATCTTTCGGACAGCAGGCACAAACCACCTACTTTCGCATTAGAACAGTCCACTGCCGACTATTGGGCCATATACATCGGATCAAGGTATCACATACAAGTGAGTGCCCAAGTGGAACCAGAGTCCAGACCCTTGAACACATCTTACAGTGTATACCCAGCATACAGAGACGTACGATGCCAAACTGGGCCAGTGGGAACTGAGGCGACGCACAATCTGTGGTTTTGCCACCCGAACCTGGAGAGGACTGTGATCTAGCATGACCAGAAGCCTGGACGCAGAATCTGTGGTTCTGCCACCCGAACCTGGAGAGGACTGTGATCTAGCATGACCAGAAGCCTGGACGCAGAAGAAGAAGAAGACACTAGGTCTACCATGAATCCATCTATCCATCCACCACCCTGCCTATCCTCCCTCCCAGCTAATTAACAAACTGACCTGACTAATTGACCGACGGACTAATTGACCGACTGACTAACAAACCATCCGTCCTTCCTTCAATCCATCCATCTACCTACCTATTTATCTAACCATCTATCCCAGTATTTTCAAATTCCAAACAGCTAACTTTGCCACCCGATCCATTAGCAGACTTAAATTAACACCAATCCCCGGCCGAACTGACAGTGAGAGACAGACAAGCCTATCACAGCCGTAACGATATACGGCACTATACAGGGTATGTGGCACGACAACACTAAGCCAAGTGTTTATATATGTGATATCAATAACCCTGTTTTGTTTACCCGACCTAACACCAATCACTAGGATCAGTACCACTATCAGCGTGACCACAAACTTGGTACCACCAAAAATGTTGAATAGTCAAGTGTATCAAAGAGTGAATGGTTGGCCCCTGACAGCTTGACGTGTGCAGGGCGAGATGCTGCAAGTCGAGTAAAGAAAATATATCAGTGTTTCTCAGCAATGGCCGGCTGGGTCTCAGCGGGCCGTTCGCCGCGTCGATAGAGGGCATGCTAGTTTATGAGGGAGATGGATGTGATTATATGTAACGGAAAAACAGACGCTGAGCATTCATGACCAGCAAAGCACCGAAAGCATGACGGATATGGTGCGTGCCCTGAACGTTCCTTTGTTTGTGAATGCCCACAATGGGTAGGTTACTATTTCGTGTGACCTGAAAAGGACGTTAAGTGGCGGGTTATAGTAGCTTTCCTCCCATCCCGAGCGTGCTGATGAAGGTGGACCGGGGTCCTCTAGGCGGTTGTGCTATGGTTGGCTTCATCTGTGTGTCGCTCACTACCCCGGGGATCACGTCGATCATTCACCTTGTTAGCCAGGCTGCCATATAAACAGCCCCGTTTCCAGGGAGGGCTTCGAGAAAGCCAAGGTGAGGGTCTTGGCCAGTATATTTTGCCTGACCCTGACTGCCCGACCAGTATGTTGTGCCTGACCCTGACTAACATGCCCGACCAGTATGTTGTGCCTGACCCTGACTAACATGTCCGACCAGTATGTTGTGCCTGACTAACATGCCCGACCAGTATGTTGTGCCTGACACTGACTAACATGTTCGACCAATATGTTGTGCCTGACTAACATGCCCGACCAGTATGTTGTGCCTGACCCTGACTAACATGCCCGACCAGTATGTTGTGCCTGACCCTGACTAACATTTCCGACCAGTATGTTGTGCCTGACCCTGACTAACATGCCCGACCAGTATGTTGTGCCTGACCCTGACTAACATGCCCGATCAGTATGTTGTGCCTGGCCCTGACTAACATGCCCGATCAGTATGTTGTGCCTGACCCTGACTAACATGCCCGACCAGTATGTTGTGCCTGATCCTGACTAACATGCCCGATCAGTTTTATTTTGCCTGACCAGACGTTAGTCTTCCTCCCCGAAGGTTACTAGTTTCTAATAAAATCAGACAAGTCATCCTCCGACAGCAAAAAGAAAAAAAAGAAAAAAGAAAGAAACAAAGAATTGACTTCAGATATCTGATCTGTCTCTGATTATCAAGGGCGAGATACACTAGGTTGGCAGATGGTTAAACAACATATACATTATTAGCTAAAAATACTGACGAAAGTTAAGCTAAGTCTACCTGGTGACAGGTGGTGACATATTGGTATTCTTATCAGGCTCACTAATGCGAGGATCAAAGTGCCTATTCCCACCTCGCTGGTCAGGCTGTTATAACACAACCTGCTTTTATGGTTAAAAGAGCGGATTGTCGAAAATCAGACCAACGAAAGTCGGGGGGTATTCTGTATAAGGGTATTGTTCCTAAAGCTTTCTTTACAATTCATTCGGCATATTCCACACTCGACAGACGGTTGGCTTGTGTGAATGGCAAGATAAGCAAGAATCGTCCATCATAGACCACAATGTTGTTAGTTGGATAATCTTCAATCATAGATCACAATGTTGTTAGTTGGATAATCTTCAATCATAGATCACAATGTTGTTAGTTGGATAATCTTCAATCGTAGACCACAATGTTGTTAGTTGGATAATCTTCAATCGTAGACCACACTGTTGTTAGTTGGATAATCTTCAATCGTAGACCACACTGTTGTTAGTTGGATAATCTTCAATCGTAGACCACACTGTTGTTAGTTGGACAATCTTCAATCGTAGACCTCAATGTTGTTAGTTGGATAATCTTCAATCATAGATCACAATGTTGTTAGTTGGATAATCTTCAATCATAGACCACAATATTGTTAGTTGGATAATCTCCAGTCACAGACCACAATGTTGTTAGTTGGATAATCTTCAATCATAAACCACACTGTTGTTAGTTGGATAATCTTCAATCGTAGACCACAATGTTGTTAGTTGGATAATCTTCAATCATAGATCACAATGTTGTTAGTTGGATAATCTTCAATCGTAGACCACACTGTTATTAGTTGAATCTTCCATCCTAGACAACAATGTCTGTAGCTTCAGAGAATATTCTCTTCATCGGGCAGTTGTCTTATTCTAGTGTCTGTCACAAAACACAGTTCTCTCGGAAACCACCCATACATCAATGTCTACGGATTTGTCCAAATCGCATTGATGCTCCAAACAGAACATAATGCTCCAAACAGAACAGTATGCTCCAAACAGAACATAATGCTCCAAAACAGAACATAATGCTCCAAAACAGAACATAATGCTCCGAACAGAACAAAATGCTCCGAACAGAACATTATGCTCCGAACAGAACATAATGCTCCAAACAGAACAGTATGCTCCGAACAGAACATAATGCTCCAAACAGAACAGTATGCTCCAAACAGAACACTATGCTCCAAACAGAACACTATGCTCCAAACAGAAGAAAGTGCTCCAGATAGAACACCATGCTCAAAACAGAACATACTGTTCTACACAAAACATCATGAATTAACTGTTCGCTTTCCCATCCAATGCCATCTTCTCACATAATCAAGCGTAATAATCTTTGTGCGAACCATCAACAAGTTCAGTATGTAAAGACACAGAAGATGAGAAGGCCTAATGCAGGTGTCTCGAACACACGACCCAGGGCTAGTTTGATGACCTTCGCCTTGTGTAGGTGTCTCAGATTGAGCACTCGTCTAGTGTCGGTGCCTGTCAATGCGGCCCTAGGGCCAGTTTCAGATTGAGCACTCGTCTAGTGTCGGTGCCTGTCAATGCGGCCCTGGGGCCAGTTTCATATTGAGCACTCGTCTAGTGTTGGTGCCTGTCAATGCGGCCCTGGGGCCAGTTTCAGATTGAGCACTCATCTAGTGTCGGTGTCTGTCAATGCGGCCCTGGGGCCAGTTTTAGATTGAGCACTCTCGGCTAGTGTCGGTGTCTGTCAATGCGATCATCGGGCTAGTTTCAGTTTGAGAAGCCTCGTCTATGTCTGATTCGCTTTGGGCTCTAGATCCAGGACATCCATCTTGTACGGGAGGATCCGCCTTTTTCTCGGAGACTGCATCAGCTGGTGTTTGCACAATAGCAGCAGCACCAGCTGCCGATATTTGAGAACGTTAGGGGTTGGAGGGCATCAATCAAGAGCAGGACAAACAGAACTGGAATCCTGGCCAACTGGAATCCTGGTCAACTGGATTCGTGTTTAAGTTAAAACGCGCGAAACCCATGGTGATATTCACTAATTGGTCGTTAATTTGTTGTCTGTGCAATCCATATGGGGATTAGAAGGGGATTATCATGACCCATGGTTAAACGGGAGACATATTACAATTCACACGTGCAAGATGTTAATTAAAATGAGATAAAGTGACAATATTCAGACGACAAATCGGCCACTGGAGACTGAAAATCATCTGTTCGGCAAATTAAAAAGTGGGCACACAGACATGTGCCCATGTGGGGAGAAACAATGAAACTATGGAACATTTTCTCCAGGCCTGCCGGCCCCACGAGATGAGCAGAGTGACAACATGGCCCTCATAACCTAATCTCGGAATAAACTGTATGACGACGAGACAAGCACGGGCAGGACCGCCAGCGTTTTGAAGGAAATGTATGAGATTATTGGAGAGCGAACGATGACGAAGAAGAAATAAAATTAAGAAATAAAATGAAAAGATGAAATAAAATGAGGATTAAATACAATTAGAGGATTAAATAAAATGAGACGATTAAATAAAATCAGAAGAAATGAAATGAAATGAGGAAGAAATAAAATGAGAGAAAGAAATACAATGAGAAGAAGAAATAAAATGAGAGGAAGAAATTAAATGAGAAGAAGAAATAAAATGAGAAGAAGAAATAAAATGAGAAGAAGAAATAAAATGAGAGGAAGTAATGAAATGAGAGGAAGAAATATGCAAGAGCTGAAGAATATACCATAAGAATAGAGGCTATGAACCTATTTGTTCCTCTGTAGCTTTTGGGCATTCTGACACACTTGACCCATCTAATTGTGTTCAGAAACAACACTACCTCAGAGACCCCTAAGTACGTTCTGAGAATTGCAAATGTACCCCTGGGTACATGTATCCCATATTGGGAGTCCTGTTAAAGAAAGCACATAAGTGGTTGTGTTGTTATTGTTATTGCCCATCGCGAAGCGATTACGGCCACAACATCAGTCGGTTTTGTCGTAACAATGTGATGTGCGCTGTATTTGGATTATAGTGAGCAAGAATATGCGCTGGTCATCAACCTCGCTCTCTTATCCCGAGTTACTTTGGGCAAGTGGCAAGACTGTTGGTCGAGATGACTGGAGGTAACTCGGGATGCAGGCACTCTGGTCTTACCTCCCGTGAGACCAGGGGTCGCTTGAAACTTGCGGGATTCGATCGCCCACCCTTTCCGATCATCACTGTGAGAGGCGAGTGCCTTAACCTCTTGTCTTCAGCGACCCCACAGCTATTGTGTAATGAATCTAACGTGACTTAGGCTCTCGCCCGGTACTTGCGTCGTAATTTACCCCAAACAAAAGAAATATATATTTTTAGCACCGAATTTCAGGTAGTGACGTCACATAATAATCCACTTTTTAGCTGCTGGGGGGTGTAATACATTCTGCGAGAATTTCTGGAATCTGTTACCGTTGGTCCATGATAAGGAGAGAAGCATCCAGTTTATACAGCAGTATGGCATTAACCATACTGTCAGAAGATTCCAATCCACAACCCTAACCCTTCGCAAAACTAAAGATAACCATCTGTGCTACACTTCTATCTTTATCTAAGTCTATACTTATTTATGTAAAACAAAATTATATCGACCGGTCCTCCCCTTGACCCGAAATGGAATGTCCCGTTACGTACGATGGGAACCCAGCGACTCTGTTTGGGGTGAATTAAGAGGCAAGTACCTCTCGGCCTTCAGTCTAATTCTATGTAATGGTATTTGCGCGTGTTTGTTTAATCAAATAAAAACGTTCAGCTCCGGGTGGAGCACAGTCAACATATGCACGTCAAGCCCAACAACCGCATCCGGTCTGTCCACGACTTCCTTGTTTCCTTTATGTTTCTCTGAAGTCTCTTCTTCGTGTGCATTTTGGCTTGCTCTTACTTATCTGCTCTGGGGGTTCCAAAACAGAGACAGTCTTGTAATGCTCATAGCTGGTTGCTTCCGCCTTCGGGTGATGACTCTGGAAGAAGACCGCACCCGTGCAGCCTGGCAAAGAAAATAGAGATCGAAGAGGTAGGACAACTCTGGTTCCAAAAATTCAGTGCTAGAAACGGATGTGTCGTGTCGAAATGCTCAGATATAGCATCCTCGCTGTAAACGAATGCACAACGTAACAAAAAGTTACTTTCACGATGAACGCAGTCAAATACGCAACATCGTTAACTGGGCTCCAAAATGTATGTCATATGACGTAGACAAATGAGCAACATTGTTAATTGGGTTCCAAAATGTCTGTTCTATGACGAAGACAAATAAGCAACACCAATAACTGGGTTCCAAAATGTCTGTTCTATGACACAGACAAATAAGCAACACCGATAACTAGGTTCCAAAATGTCTGTTCTATGACGCAGAAAATAAGCAACACCTATTAATAGGTTCCAAAATATCTGTTCTATGACCCAGACAAATAAGCAACACAGTTAACTGGGTTCCAAAATATGTCCTATGACGCAGACAAATAAGCAACACAGTTAACTGGGTTCCAAAATATGTCCTATGACGCAGATAAATAAGCAACACAGTTAACTGGGTTCCAAAATATGTCCTATGACGCAGACAAATAAGCAACACAGTTAACTGGGTTCCAAAATATGTCCTATGACGCAGACAAATAAGCATCACAGTTAACTGGGTTCCAAAATATGTCCTATGACGCAGACAAATAAGCAACACAGTTAACTGGGTTCCAAAATATGTCCTATGACGCAGACAAATAAGCAACACAGTTAACTGGGTTCCAAAATATGTCCTATGACGCAGACAAATAAGCAACACAGTTAACTGGGTTCCAAAATATGTCCTATGACGCAGACAAATAAGCAACACAGTTAACTGGGTTCCAAAATATGTCCTATGACGCAGACAAATAAGCAACACAGTTAACTGGGTTCCAAAATATGTCCAATGACGCAGACAAATAAGCAACACAGTTAACTGGGTTCCAAAATATGTCCTATGACGCAGACAAATAAGCAACACCGATAACAGGATTCCAAAATGTCTGTCAAATGCACTCCACGTCCCGGTTATATCTGCCTGGCTCTATCCATCAGTTCCACATTAATGTTCTTATCTTCCCATTTCGTGTAATTGCATATGCCGTGTTAGTTAGTTGTATAATTTGAACCGTTCCATTTATCTGGTCTCGGAGGAAGGAGCATTTCCCTGGCATTGTAGATCAGTGCTCTTCAACCTGGGTGCTACCGCTCCCTTGTCTGTGATTTTAGCTTTCAGGTGGCCGGTAGCAGAATAATCACATGATGTATTTAAAATACAACCTGAGGAAACTATCGCAGAATACCCGCAAACCAACAAAAGTGCAAATTTTGACAACCTGTGTTTTTCCCGTGGCAGCATACAGCTGTGAAACATAGACAGTTACAAAAAAACTCGAGTTTTTCGAGTCGAAATGTTATAAAAAGGTTCCCAGATTTAAGTGGAACGAAAAAAAAAGAAGAATGCAGATATTCGACAAGAGTTGGGCATAGAGATGAACTGATTCATAAATTTGGCTTGGCTTCGTCCGTTCTCAATCTCCCGCTACCATACCATGAAACGGACCTAAGAAATAGAATGTAGTCCAGAGAACGGAATATGTTGTGCCGTAATTTACAGCTTGACTGCGATATTTGCACCTTTCGGTCCAACACATCCGACTTCAGCAAGCATTTTTTGAGTACCGGGTTAGCATTCCCTCTCACATCCATTCTCCTTAGCCAGTCTGCCCTGCTGCAGCCTGTTATTCGGGATCACCGCGTGGAGGTGTAGAAGGGTCTTGGCCCTGATGCTAGCAGTCAGCCATGAGTCGCTGACCACTGCAGCTCATGCGCTGCTCAGCATCTTGATCCCACGTGGTAGCTTGATTCAGATGTTTCGAAACGAAATAATAAGACAGACGGTGGGTGCAACACTGTGCATGGAATACATAGAAAGGCAGACAATAAAATGGTTCTCATACCTGACAAGAATGCAACCAACGCTACCAGCTATTCGTATCTACAATACCAGACATCAGGGTTGCAGAGAAAGAGACAGACCCTGTAACAGATGGATAGATGGTGTCAGTGAGACACCGAAGAAACACGGAATGACAACATCGGCGACCAAGATGGCACAGGACAGAAAACTACACCTCCACACGTCGTCTAACAACACAAGTGGATAGAAGATGATGATGATGATGCAGTAGCTTAAGATCCAGACGTGACATGTTTGTAGCAGCAGCGGTAGTAGTAGGAGCATCGGTAGCTATAGGAGCAGTAGTGGTAGTAAGAGTAGTGACAGTTCACAGCGAGCCATCAGACTGGACATTTGGTACCAGACCAGGTCAGGCCTTGACCAGATTAGAAGCAGTGTGGACAATTAAAAAACAACAACCAGTGATTTTGTCAGAAACAAAACAGACGGAGCCAAAAATGTAGCGAGTGTACGAAGGGGAGCTGCCACGGACTAGCACGAACTGTTGTGGTCGTTAGGATAACAGACAGCGGGCCTTGACAGGCGAGTGTGCTGTCCACATTACACAGTCGGGATAACAGACAGCGGGCCTTGACAGGCGAGTGTGCTGTCCACATTACACAGTCGACAAAGACAGCTGTTCTTTCTCTCTTCCGTTATGTGTGCATATTAGGCGGCATCTCTTCCTGTCCACCAGCTTCATGGGGAATATTTTTGTTGTTACTTCCTGATGTTCTGGTTGTCATGGTTTCGTTTAATAATGACATGATGGAAATACAGCCACATGCTTGCAGAAAAACACAGGGAGAGAGAGAGAGTGAGCAGAGAGAAAAGGAGAACAATAAGGGAAACAGAGCCAGCAAGGGAACGAGACAGAGAGGGTGAATGAGAGAAAGAGAAAGTGCGAGTGATAAAACGAGAAAGTAAGAACGAGAAAGACAGAGCGATATACAAAGACGTAACGACAGAGAGAGAGAGAGAGAGAGAGAGAGAGAGAGAGAGAGAGAGAGAAATACAAAATGTAGAAAGAGAAAGAAAGACAGTGAGAGGCTGAGCGAAATGGAGACAGAGCGAGCAAGTGAAAGAGACAGACAGTGAGGGTGAATGAGAGAAAGAGACAGCGAGAGAGAGATAGAGCCAGTGATAGAGATAATGAAAGAGCGATTCACAAAGACATAGCGACAGAGAGAGAGAGAGAGAGAGAGAGAGATAAAATGGAGAAAGAGGGACAGATAGAGCGAGTACAAGAAAGAGCGAGATATAGGGGAGGAGGACAGCGATTGAAAGGGGGAGACAGCGATTGAAAGAGGGAGACAGAGATTGACAAAGGGAGACAGCGATTGAAAGAGGGAGACAGAGATTGACAAAGGGAGACAGCGATTGAAAGAGGGAGACAGCGATTGAAAGAGGGAGACAGCGATTGAAAGAGGGAGACAGCGATTGAGAGAGGGTAACAGGGAGAGAGAGTATGACAAAGAAAGAGAGGAAGAGAGAAAGCAATAGACATAGAACGAGCGATTGAAAGAGAGAGAGAGAGAGAGAGAGAGAGTGAGAGATAGAGAAAGAGAAAACAAAAGAAAGAGAGAGATTGAGAGGAAGAGAGAAAAGGTATGGAATAGTACTAATAAAAGTCATATTGCATCAGCTATTATTCCCTGGCACTGTTGGATGAAAAATAAATATGGACAAAAACAGGACAGACAGTAGACGGCCCAATAGACAATCGCTGTGTCCATTGCAACCAACGTAATTGCAAATTGTGCCCACAAAAAAAAAAAAAACACGACACAACAACGCGATTTACCCCCAGCTGTGTCGAAGGTTTTTCTGCTTGCTGTCAATGCATCACAATGGTATCAAATGAAGTTATTTGTGTGACAGGTTGTCAGCCAGTGTGGAGTTTCTGTCTATTTGCTCTGTGCAGGTACAGGGAAAAGCTCTAGAGTTATTTACCGCTTGTTTACTGACGGATGTCATGACGACAAAGGCGTAGGATCTCATGAATGTTGGCAGTCACTAACAATGGCAGCGAAATCAAGTGAGGTAACGCCGGATTTGTATGGGGCTGCAACGACTATGGTACTGTAAAATAAGGAAGCCGATTATGACGGTCAGACAATCACACTGATAAGTACATCATAGAGAGCTAACGTAATAATTAGTTGCGACCAAAAAGATCGGAGAACAGTACACAGAGAGAAAAGCATTAGAAACCACCACATTCACGATAAAAAACAAATTGGAGATCTCACATTATCTTCCGTTCTTTCCTAAGAATTGACCTCACTGCATTCCTAGTATACCCATAGGTGCTCAGTCTATCTTAGATAATGGCGAAATGTGTGTACATGTTGATGGTTTCTGTAGCTTGTTGCAGGGTCCGATCTAGAGGTCGCAAACAGGGCAACTGCCCAGCGCGGCAAAGTGATATAGAAAGAACATTACAATCAATAAAAACCCATATAATTCAGAGTACGCACAATAATAGTTAAATATAAAGGGCGGCTGTGTACTCTTGCTCCGTGCACGCATGCGCCCCACTCCACTTCCAACCATGTGTGATTTCAAAACTCTGCTGTGAATTGCCGGCTGATTTATGATGGTGCCATAATCCAACAGACGGTCATTAATTTTGTCCTGTCCATATACAATGTGACGCCCATGACTGCTGTCCATAAACAATGTGACGCCCATGACGCCTGTCCATTTACAATGTAGTGTCCATGACGCCTGTCCATATAAAATGTGACGTCCATGACTCCTGTCCATATACAATGTGACGCGCATGACGCCTTGCATATACAATGTAGTGTCCATGACGCCTGTCCATATACAATGTGGTGTCCATGACGCCTGTCCATATACAATGTGTCCATAATGGGTACCTGTAAAGCGAGGATTCGGCGACCCCCAACCTAGTAGATGCACACTAACCGCCAAAAGGCTCTACAAATGCCACCCACTTCGGTGACCCCCAACCCAGTAGATGCACACTAACCACCAGAAGCCTCTACAACTGCAACCCCCCTACCCTCCTCATGATTTAGCCAGCCCTTCTGTACCTTCCAAGTAATGACAGAGTTTCACAGGATGACTGCCCTTGTCAAAGAGATCTCAGATAAACAAAAATAACATATTATTGCAAGTGTACACAAATGTAGTCAAGATGTTAAGGCACTAGCCCCTCACGGTGATGAACGGAGACGGCGAGCGAACGAATCCCGCAAGTTTCAAGCGACTCCTGGTCTCACGGGAGGTAAGACCAGAGTGCCTGCATCCCGAGTTACCCCCAGTCGTCTCGACCAATAGTCTTGCCACTGATCCAAGGTAACTCGGGATAAAAGTGAGATTGATGACCAACGCATATTCTTGCTCACTATAATCAAATACAGCTCACATCACATTAAGACAACACCGTCTTATATTGTGCTCACCATCGCTTCGCGATGGGCAATAACTTGACACAAATATAACTAGCCGACTTAGTCGTGTAGAGGTCTCCTTGCCTTTTCCCCATGGTTTATGATTTTTACATCCGGCCCCATGTCCAAAATTCATTAGTCGCCGTCTACCCCATTTATAGTAGGTCACAGTGTTCTGTTATTTGCTCCCCTATCGGGCCCCAGTAACACACAGGCGGGAAACATTACACAATTCTTTTTCGAGTTTTTCAGTAATGTTTGATAAATGGGTTCTATTATTTGTACCAATCGTATAAAGTTGTACACAAGTTTGGTTATTCTATATGTTTGTATACACGTCTGGTTATTCTATATATGTTCACATATTTGGCGGTCATTAAATTTAACAAAAAACTTTAAAATGTCACAGGCCAAAACGTTCAAATATTGAAGTCCAACTGTTAAATTTACCAGACCAAAAAGTACAGATATCACAGCCCAATTGTAAAATGTACCGGATCAAAAAGTGCAGTTGTGCAAGGGACAGGTGCAGCACAAAGGATAACAAGCACAGATTGAGCGGGGTAAAGGCAAAGACATTAAGCAACAAAAACAGAGAATCTATTCTGGTAAAAGCGCATTCTAGGTCGACTCTGACATGAAATTTGCTGTTTGGTCACTGAGCCGGTAGTGAGAGTCAGGTTTCGGATGCCTGACTGGACCAGATAACCTGGGGTTATCAAAACACTTGCAACGATATGATTGACAGTTTGTATATGTTTGTCGGTCGGTTTGTGTCTGTTGATCGGTCGGTTTGTGTATGTCCGTCGGTCGGTCTGTGTATGTCCGTCGGTCGGTCTGTGTATGTCCGTCGGTCGGTGTATGCCTGCCTGAATGCGTGCTCCTAAGAGTTTTAAAACAGGCCAATAAAACGGACACCAAAGTGATCCAGGTAAAAGCGAATAAAATCATTGTAGCCATCCGAGCTTGTCTTTAAATGCAGCTGAAGAAGGTTGTGGATGAGGCAAGCACCTATCATGTAATATCACTGCGACTGAATACACCACAGCCAAAGCACGGAAACAGGCTTCCTGTAAGACGCCTATTTACGACGACGGCCATACGCTTCATTTGGGAAGAACAGGCCAAGCAATCAATCAATCATTATATCAAAAAGCCGTTGGACATTAATAAGAAACCAGGAAGAGAATGAGGCAACGTGAGGAAAGAGAGAAGATAAGGTGAGGGAGGAGAGACGATGGAAATGGGAGGAAGGAGAGACGACGGAAATGTGAGGGAAGAGAGAAGATGGAAAGGCGAGAAAGTGAAATAGGGTTAAACCCAGGCTGCCTGTCGAACAATGCAAGAGACAAATGTACACCAATATAACCACCACACAAGCAACAAGGCAAACAGACAATCTTTCTCACAGAACAAACACACGATCTTCCTCACAGAACAAACACACACTCTTTCTCACAGAACAAACACACACACTTTCTCACAGAACAAACACACACACTGTCTCACAGAACAAAAAACACACTCTTTCTCACAGAACAAACACACAGTCCTTCTCACAGAACAGACACGCACTCTTTCTCACAGAACAAACACACACTCTTTCTCACAGAACAGACACGCACTCTTTCTCACAGAACAAACACACACTCTTTCTCACAGAACAAACACACAGTCCTTCTCACAGAACAGACACGCACTCTTTCTCACAGAACAAACACACACTCTTTCTCACAGAAAAAACACACAGTCCTTCTCACAGAACAGACACGCACTCTTTCTCACAGAACAAACACACACTCTTTCTCACAGAACAAACACACAGTCCTTCTCACAGAACAGACACGCACTCTTTCTCACAGAACAAACACACACTCTTTCTCACAGAACAAACACACAGTCCTTCTCACAGAACAGACACGCACTCTTTCTCACATAACAAACACACACTCTTTCTCACAGAACAAACACACAGTCCTTCTCACAGAACAAACACACACTCTTTCTCACAGAACAAACACACTCTTTCTCACAGAACAAACACAGTCCTTCTCACAGAACAAACACAGTCCTTCTCACAGAACAAACACAGTCCTTCTCACAGAACAAACACAGTCCTTCTCACAGAACAAACAGACAATCCTTCTCACAGAACAAACAGACAATCCTTCTTACATAAACTCCATCATAACATAAATAGCCTCCTATCACACACACACACTCATCCTCACATCACACACACACACTCATTGTCACATCACACAATCAATCATCCTATCATCACACACACAATCAATGTCACATCACACAAATCAACCTCACATCACACACACACAATCAACCTCACACCACACACACAATCAACATCACATCACACATACAATCAACCTCACATCACACACACACAATCAACCTCACACCACACACACAATCAACCTCACACCACACACACAATCAACATCACATCACACATACAATCAACCTCACATCACACACACACAATCAACCTCACATCACACACACACACACACAATCAACCTCACATCACACACATGCAATATGCTCATAACTCAAACAGACTGACACGGTAGACACTAAAGCCCTCGAGACCCGACCGATCCACTGGGTCAAGTCATTTCCTGTCCACAATAAATATAGGGGTTAAGGCAAATGTCAGTCCCCGTGATACACCGCGAGGGAAGAAATTCCAGACATCTGAGGCACATGCTCTGAGCCGCATTTCCGTCTATGGGATGTAAATGTCGCGAAACATGCCGATTTCCTGTTGCAGCTTATTTTTGACGGTACATGCTTAGTAATTCCCCGAGAGAGTCTCTTACTGGGGAGGGAAAAATAGGGCAATTTCATTCTATGAATAATGTGAAAGTAGCATTACGAGAGTTGTGCATAGGGCTAGCAACACCATCGCATAAAAGATATTTCTGGAGAAACCACCACGGCAACGGTGCTTGGTATAATCAATCCTCTTAAGGTAATGGTAGTCCTATACTCAGGCACAAGAAGACCGTTTACTAACATAATGGCGAACTGGTTTCTAGCATGGGGACATAACTCGGGTTTTCTCGTACTAATGGTTGCCAGGGTGGGGGTGTTGTTAGATGCATATAACTTGTTAATTGGTCTAGACTTCACTTGTCATTTAATCTGTCAGTAGTTGTTATACGTAATGTCAGAGTGTGTCATCTCATCTGTCAGTAGTTGTTGCACGATCTGTCAGTGGTCTTCTTGTTTCTTGTCAATTCATCAGGCTCATTTTGCTGACCTTACTTATCTCATTTGTCAGTGATTGATTAATCATCTATCAACGATTAGTCATTTAATCTGCCAGTGAGTTTTCATTTCCTTTGTCATTTTATCTGTCAGTAGCTGTCATATGAAATATCAGTGATATTATACTGCCCATCAGTAGTTGTCATCTCGTCTGTCAGTTATTGTTACACCATCTGTCAGTTGTCTTAGTTTGTCTTATTTCATGTGGCAGATTTTTCTATTTTCACTTATATCATTTGTCAGTGATTATGTCATTTGTCAGCGATTGTTGTACCATCTATCAGTAGTCATCATCTAATCTGCCAATGATTGTTACACCATCTGTAAGTGGCTGTCAATCGCCTTGTCATTTCATGTCAGTAGGTGTCGTACGATAAGTCAGTGATTATTATACCATCTATTAGTGGTTGATTGTTGTCATCTAAACTGTAAGGGATTGTCATTTCCCTATTTATTTCACCTAACAGTAGTTGTCATACGAAATGTCATTGATTGTTAAATCATCTATCGGGGACGGCGTGGCCTAGTAGTTAAGTGACACGGCTCACAACCAGAAGGTGCTGGGTTCGATCCCCATCACAGCATCGGCCGTTACCCCGGGGAAGCAAACCCTTACATAAAATGCATGATGAAGTCGGATGCACTGGGCCGACAGGCGCAAAATAAAAACGCAGTGCAACGCACATCGCCTTGGGGATTAGAGAAATAAGGCGAACGCAAAAAAAAAAAATAATCTATCAATGGTCGTCATTTCACATGTTAGTGGAGATATCATGTGTTAGTGATTGTGATCTCGTGTCAGCGATTGCTATATTATGTTTCTGTGATTGCTATATTATGTGTCAGTTAATATGATATCGTGTCAGTGATTGTTATATCATGTCAGTGATTGATATATTATGTGTCAGTGATTGTTATATCGTGTCAGTAATTGCTATTTTATGTCATATCACCTGACAATGGCTGTTGGAGCTGAAGACGGAGTGAACGAGATAGCAGTCAGTTAATAATTGCTGGTGTTAGGTAAATATACTGACCAAGACCCATCTGAGGTTATTTAAACATACTGACCAGGACTACCACATGAAATTAGATAAAACATACTGACCAGGACTCCCACGAGAGGTTAGATAAACATACTGACCAAGACCCATCTGAGGTTATTTAAACATACTAACCAGGGCTACCACATGAAATTAGATAAAACATACTGACCAAGACCCATCTGAGGTTATTTAAACATACTGACCAGGACTACCACATGAAATTAGATAAAACATACTGACCAGGACTCCCACGAGAGGTTAGGTAAACATACTGACCAAGACCCCACCTCAGTTTAGGAAAACATACTGACCAGGACTCTCACCTGAGGTTAGGTAAACATACTGACCAAGACCATATCTGAGGTTAGGTAAACATACTGACCAAGACCTCACCTGAGGTTACGTAAACATAATGACCAGGACTCCCACCTAAAGGTTAGGTAAATATACTGACCAAGACCCCACCTGAGGCTAGGAAAACATACTGACCAGGACTGCCACCTGAGGTTAGGTAAACATACTGACCAAGACCTCACCTGAGGTTAGATAAACATACTGACCAGGCCCTCCCTGAGGTTAGGTAAACATACTGACCAGGCCCTCGCTGAAGTTAGGTAAACATACTGACCAGGCCCTCCCTGAGGTTAGATAAAAATACTGACCAGGCCCTTCCTGAGGTTAGATAAACGTACTGACCAGGCCCTTCCTGAGGTTAGATAAACATAATGACCAGGTCTCCCACCTAAGGTTAGGTTAATATACTGACCAAGACCCCACCTGAGGTTAGGTAAACATACTGACCAGGACTCCCATCTGAGGTTAGGTAAACATACTGACCAAGACCCCACCTGAGTTTAGGTAAACATACTGACCAGGACTCCGACCTGAGGTTAGGTAAACATACTGACCAAGACCCCACCTGAGGTTAGATAAACATACTGACCAAGACCCCACATGAGGTTAGGCAAACATACTGACCAGGCCCTCCCTGAGGTTAGGCAAACATAATGACCAGGCCCTCTCTGAGTCTAGGTAAACATACTGACCAGGCCCTCCCTGAGGTTAGATAAACATACTGACCAGGCCCTCCCTGAGGTTAGATAAACATACTGACCAGGCCCTTACTGAGGTTAGATAAACATACTGACCAAGACCCCACCTGAGGTTGGGTAAACATACTGACCAGGCTCTCTGAGGTTAGGTAAACATACTCACCAGGCCCTCCCTGAGGCTAGGTAAACATACTGACCAGGCCCTCGCTGAGGTTAGATAAACATACTGACCAGGCCCTCCCTGAGGTTAGGTAAACATACTCACCAGGCCCTCCCTGAGGTTAGGTAAACATACTGACCAGGCCCTCGCTGAGGTTAGGTAAACATACTGACCAGGCCCTCCCTGAGGTTAGGTAAACATACTGACCAGGCCCTCGCTGAGGTTAGGTAAACATACTGACCAGGCCCTTCCTGAGGTTAGGTAAACATACTGACCAGGTCTCTCTCACCTCCTGCAAAGGCCAAGAGCAATCCTGACAGTTTAAAGACACCAAGAGCTCTGTCGCGTGCACGAATAGTCTCTATCTCACACGTTCATCGATAGTTGTCATTGGTTGTTGGGGGAGAGATCTTAGATAAACTGTGCCCGCGTTATCTTCCCCGTTCAGTGGTACGTGTGTTGGCTCACGTACATACACACGTCAGTGATATACAGTGGCCCAACACTTCGCATTAGGGTCATGTTAATTAAAATCAATACTCGGTAATTGTACTTACCACATACCTACTTAGCTGGTGGATCAGGACTGGATGTAGTAGCTGTTCATTCACTGTACTTTTTTTGTGTTGTTCGGTTTGTATGTTTTCTGTTGTTCGGTGTGTATGTTTTCTATTGTTCGGTGTGTATATTTTCTATTGTTTGGTGTGTATATTTTCTGCTGTTTGGTGTGTATGTTTTGTGTTGTTTGGTGTGTATGTTTTGTGTTGTTTGGCGTGTATGTTTTGTGTTGTTTGGTGTGTATGTTTTGTGTTGTTTGGTGCGTATGTTTTGTGTTGTTTGGTGTGTATATTTTGTGTTGTTTGGTGTATATGTTTTGTGTTGTTTGGTGCGTTTGTTTTGTGTTGTTTGGTGTATATGTTTTGTGTTGTTTGGTGCGTTTGTTTTGTGTTGTTTGGTGTGTATATTTTGTGTTGTTTGGTGTGTATGTTTTGTGTTGTTTGGTGCGTTTGTTTTGTGTTGTTTGGTGTGTATATTTTGTGTTGTTTGGTGTGTATGTTTTGTGTTGTTTGGTGCGTTTGTTTTGTGTTGTTTGGTGCGTTTGTTTTGTGTTGTTTGGTGCGTATGTTTTGTGTTGTTTGGTGCGTATGTTTTCACAGTGCTTAAGTACTGATCCTCACTGATTTTCCCCCCTTTGCTAGCAAATATAGTATATACTCCGATATTTACACACACACACACACATATGTATATATGTAATTATGTGTTTCTGAGTGTGTATGTGTGTGTATATATATATATATATATGTATATATATATATATATATATATATATATATATATATATATATATATATATATATATATATATATATACAACATAAATATATCACATTGATAAGTTAACACAGAAGAGAATCACATAAGAACCATGAAGATTATTACATAAGCTAACACAGAAGATTCACATAAGTTAACACCGAAGATTATCACACAAGCTAACACAGAAGATAATCACATTGATAAGTTCACACAGAAGATAATCACATTGATAAGTTCACACAGAAGATTATCACAACATTGATAAGCCTAGTTAAAAACCCCGCGCCAGAACAAGACACATGGACAAAACCAATATTACGACTAAAGTGTCCTCATCCGGAATAATGCACACCGTTAAGGAAAGCACTGTTAAAACACTGAGCAAAAAACAACAAACACAAACCAAATGCGTCAAAATGTACCCACCTCCCACCTCATCGATTCGTATGAGATAAACCTTTGATTGGCTCCTGTCAACCCTCATGGGGCATTTTGACATGGACTTCACGCCCCACAGACTGAAGAGCGACATCCAAGAAAGAAAATATTTTCTCCTGAACATCTACACAAAACAAGGTGTTTGACTTTCGGATCTCACACAGTCCGCAGCAAATACCCGATTTACGTGTCCAGATATTAACAAATACCCGATTTACGTGTCCAGATATTAACAAATACCCGATTTACGTGTCCAGATGTTACTAAATACACGAGTTATGTGTCCAGATGTTACCAAATACACGAGTTATGTGTCCAGATCTTAACAAATACCCGATTTACGTGTCCTGACGGACTCATCAGTATAAACATGTATATCTAAGCCAAGTGCCACTTCTATGTTCTTCGAAATGTAAAATAGCTTAAACCAATATGGCAACCTTGAAAGTCCAAAATTCAACTCTCGTTTAAATCTGTTTTCCACATGAAGCACGAGGACCAGACGTAAGCAGCAGCTGACAACCGTGCTGATGACTCTTTGTGCTGTACATATCACCAGTTCTTGAGTCATCGTCATCGGGATTATAAGATTAGCAGACGATCATGTTATAAATAAGCACGCAGATTTGGCAACTAATTCTTTGACCAAGAAGGGAAAGCCGCCTGAATGTTGTGTCCAGACTCGGAGACTGTCATGTAAGACACATCTATCACATGTAGAAAACATGGCACCTCACACTCGCACAACATACCACCATTACCATCACGACAGATAACCCATACCTTATCCTTCTTCTGAACTCTTGGAAAAGAGAGTTATTCATTCGTGCTTTACTTGTGTTGTGTAACATTGATCCTGTGGTTGAGTGTCTATGATACAAGTCATGTAGCCAGGAGACACAGGTTCTAAATCAGACAAGGCGTTAAATTTTTTATATAAAATATCGGGTTAAAATAAATACTTAACATGCACACTGCAGAAGTAGGCAACTTGAATTCCTTAGTCCTGAAACTGAGCGACGCCCGAATAGTCATGTACGAGTGAAAGTCACAAATTACGTTTACATTTTTTTTTAAAACCAAGTAAATGTGATATTAACTTGAAACCATTTATTATTGTACTTACATTGTCCCTTATCTGTCAATCATAATCTCCACCAACATTGACACACCTGCCCCATCACGTTATCAGTCCATCAAATAGAAGTCTTCCGTCTGTTGTCTTAGCTAAATTTACACTTCACGTTCAACCTCTTCGTCATTAGCGAAACGTCAACGTCATGCATTATTCTATAGGCTAAACCACAAGAGCACTCTATTGCAGTGCAATTGCTATACTATCTATCGTTACTTAAATGTCAGCTCGAATCATCTCCAGCCTCCGTCTGATGGATGTGTCTGTTGCAACCTGAATTGAGCGATCAGGCAAGGCTTCATCAACAATTTGCTAGCGTCCTTGATACAATTTTCGAACCAGTTATGCACGGCTTTGCTTGACAAACACTTCCTACTGGAAACAGTAAGTATTTCCTCATGTGTTTCCTTTACAGAAACCTTACCACCGTCCCCCCAAAAAAACACAACAACAACCGTAAAACAGCACGCAGTTCTTTGATTGCAAACAGCGATGTTTAAAGAAGGACGTGGTGAGTTAACGCAACAATATGTGCCTGACCTGGTCTCGGAAGATTTTTCGTTAAGTCACGTCTTTCTTTAAATATCGTTGTCCAGTTTTTCCACTGTTGTCTTCGACATACATTTGTCACTATGCACTGCCTGCATTCTGCGATGAATGTCATCTGGTCGACATCCTTCAGCTGTTAGAAACCGAATCACCGCTCGCTGATCAACTCTGGCTGGATTCCTTATCACACCCGCCATATTCTCAACGGAGAATAATGAATTTTGCAGACGTGACGGTTGGCATGTGCTGTTTACACCAGAAGTGACATCATCATGCGCATCGTACGTATGTTCACTTGTAGTTTGGTCCGGTTTCATTTGAACACGCCTCGTATCACAGCTGCCCATGTGCATGCGACACCTAGTATCTGTTAGCTACAGTAATAATAAAGCTGGATGTTGCATGTAACTAATGACACCTTCTGAAAACTACCATCTGCAATTTTCATCTATTTCCTTATCAGTTTGTGGTGACCTACTTACTGACATTCTAGTAGTTTCTAACAGCGAAGTGTAACCAGAAAAATGTTCAACCCTGATCAAGATCCTCCACCTCGTTCATGCTCCTGGAAACATTGTCAATTTTTTAACTATTCGGATGTCAAATATTTTGCGAGAATTTCTGCCGCTTATTCCTGCTGTCTAACCCTAACCATAACCCTAACCATAACCCTAACCTTTACACAGCCCTTCTCAAAACTGAATATAACCATCTTTTATACACTTCTATCTTTATCTCTTTACTTATTTATATAAAATAAAATTGTATCGCCCAGTTCTCGCCTTAACCTGAAATGGAATGTCCTGTGATGTACGATGGGAACCCATGGAATTAAGAGGCAAGCACCAGTTCATGTAGTTCCTATAGATTCTATCAGTGAGGCTTCAAGAGAGCCAATACGCCGCGCCTGGTCGCAATGTGTGACAGAAAGAATGTTGGAAGACAAACACAAACAGACGACCCCGTTTCTCTAACACAATCAGCTCGTATTAGACAGTGAGATGCCGAGAACATGAGAGAGAGAGAGAGAGAGAGTGAGCAAGGCTTTCTGCAAATACAAACATACACACTTCCACAAGATGGCTGATGTTCCCTACGTTCTGATCACGGACAGACAACTCTTGACTTCTTCACTAAGAGAAGGGGGGAGGAAGTAACGTCAGATCAGACAAAACATACTGAACAGAGCATGTTAGTCAAGACCAGGTGAAATAACACTGATATGTGAACATTGAAACGTTTTGCGAGAATCTCGTGAAACGAGAAAGTGGTTAAGGTTGTTGAAAATATAAACAGTGACCAGATACCGAAATAATTTTGAAATCGGACAATTGCAAAGAAAGTTATGATTTTTAAAATTAATGTGCATATTTAATTAGGTAAACAAGTACTGTTGTTGTTGTTGTTTAATGTCCACAATGAGTAAGTTTACTCTCACATTCGCCATGAAAAGGACGCTGAGTGGCAGGTTGTAGGAGTTTCTCACATCCCGAGCATGCTGATGAAGGTGGACTGCGGTCCTCCAGGCGGTTGTGCTATGCTGGCTTCATCTGCGTGGCGCTCGCTACTAATTGGATCGCATCGATCCACATCTCGTCAGCCTTGAAAACAGCTGTTTCCAGTGAACGCTACGTGGAAGAGAAATTGTGGTCTTGGTCAGTGTATTGACCCTGGTGCGACATCTTGGTCAGTGTATTGACCCTGGTGCGACATCTTGGTCAGTGTATTGACCCTGGTGCGACATCTTGGTCAGTGTATTGACCCTGGTGCGACATCTTGGTCAGTGTATTGACCCTGATGCGACATCTTGGTCAGTATGTTTTGTCTGACTGGACTTCTCCTCAGTCCCCCAAACAAGTGATGTAGTCATGCGAATTAAAAATAATTTTAAAATACTTCAGCTACTTTTTTCATGAAATATATACGTGACCGTGGAAAGATACACGCAAGCTTGCTTCTTTTAATGGTATAGTATTTGAACATATGATTTTGTTGTTGCTAATTCATCATAAGCGTTGGTACAACCTGCCCTTTAGGGATTTGAGATTATGATAATATATATAACATGACGCTGAAAGGCACAAACAGGGCACACGCAAAAGAAAGAAGATAATGTCCATTTTGTTTGGTAACTCATATTTGTTTGATATTATCAGCTGTCTATTTGATTCCCGACGTGAACTTTCTGACCAGAAACCGGAAACAACTTGAAGACACAAGTACTGGAAAACCAGACAGCAATAGGACTGTGATTACTAAACGATACTTGTATACGTGTAAGAAATGTCAAGGTTTCTCCAAACCGTGTCAAAGTCCAAGTATTAAAAAAAACACGTACACGACAGAAGGCGTATACAATGCTGCAAAATGAACACACAAAGGTCAAGGCAGATTCAGTTAACTCGCTATTGGTTACTGGACAAGACGCAATCAATTTGGGGTAGAGGGTAGAGAGAGAACAGCTGGGATCGGTGTCGGCAAAGCGTGCCGACTAATTGGGATGTGACACTTGGGGGAGTGGGAGATTCAGTGGAGAAATTGGGAGGGGGGTGTCTAAGGAAGGCAGGGACGCTGATTTATGGACGTCTGGTAGGTCCTGAAAGGGGGGTGTTGTAGGTCATTTCTTATCGGGTTGTGGATCAGGAATGCAGGTCTCAATTGGATCCTGTCGGGTTGTGGACGGACAAGCTGGTCTATCGTAGATCCTTTCGGGTTGTGGGACGGACACGTTGGTCTATTGTAGATCCTGCCCAGTCGGGGTTTTGAGACGAACAAGCTGGTCTATTGTAGATCCTGTCCGGTCGGGGTTTTGATACGAACAAGCTAGTCTATTGTAGATCCTGTCCAGTCGGGGTTTTGAGACGAACAACCTGGTCTATTGTAGATCCTGTCCAGTCGGGGTTTTGAGACGAACAAGCTGGTCTATTGTAGATCCTGTCCGGTCTGGTTGTGAACGGACGGGCTGATTTATCGTAGTGCCTGTCGGGTAGTGGAACAGACAAGCTGGTCTATTGTAGATCATGTAGGGTTGTGGTATGGACAAGCTGGTCTATTGTAGATCATGTAGGGTTGTGGTATGGACAAGCTGGTCTATTGTAGATCATATAGGGTTGTGGTACGGACAAGCTGGTCTGTATTAAGCCAGTCGGGTTGTGATGAGAGTTGAGGTTCGTACAGGCTGGTCTATGTTAGGTCATGTTGGGTTGTATTGAGGGTCGTACAAGCTGGTCTATGTTAAGTCATGTCGGGGAACACTGGTATAATGTTCCAGTCTAGGGGAGACCTTGTATAACCATGACTATCTCCACAGAGCAAGATACATTAGTATGATCAGCCAGTCGTAACAATCACAGAGCTAGATACGTTACTATGATCAGACAGTCGTAACAATCACAGAGCTAGATACGTTACTATGATTAGATAGTCGTAACAATCACAGAGCTAGATAAGTTACTATGATCAGACAGTCGTAACAATCACAGAGCTAGATAAGTTACTATGATCAGACAGTCGTAACAATCACAGAGCTAGATAAGTTACTATGATCAGATAGTCGTAACAATCACAGATCTAGATACGTTACTATGATCAGACAGTAGTAACAATCACAAAGTGATATGCAGGTGTAATAGGTCACCGGTAAATATAATCATCTAGTGTTGTTGTTGTGAATGCATATTATGAGTGAGATTACTTTAGTGGACCCTGAAAGGGGCGTTAAGTGTAAGTGGCGGGTTGCACTAGCTGGTCTCACGTCCATATCGTGCTGTTGACATGTTGTCCTGCAGGCTGTTGCTATATGCTTGAATTCGTCTGCATGTCACTCACTACTATGGGGATCACGCCAACCCCCCCCCCCCCCCCCCCCCCCACCCCCTGCTAGCCAGGCTGACATGAAAATACCCTGTTTCCAGGAAGACATTCGTGGAAGGGATGTGGGGGTTTGCTCAGTATATGTTACTTGACCCTGACTAACATTATCCGATCAATATGTTTTGCCTGATCAGACGTTAGTTTTCTCTCTTCACCATCTAATAATGATCGATATGATCTGTTGATTGATTTTATTTCACGGAACACACAAATATGATGGCAATGTTGAATAGTCAAGCTACCCTGTTTGGGTGGATCTGGAAAAGGCATTTGACAAAGTCTGGAAAGATGGACTTAGAGTCAAGCTAAGAAGAAGTGATGTTTGTGGGAAAATGTACAAGTGGATCAACCACTACTTCAAACAAAGAACGGCCAGAGTCCAAGTACAAGGGCAGATGAGCAAAAAGGTGACACTCGAGCAGGGAGTACCCCAAGGGGGAGTACTGTCACCCACACTCTTCCTGGTATATATAAACGATATTACAAAGAATATACAAAGAAGAGTACATAGCTCAATGTTTGCAGACGATCTGGCTATGTGGACCTCTGAAAAGAATCTCACCATAGCAAGAAATCGGATGCAGACGGCCCTAACATCGCTGGAAGAGTGGGCGAACTCATGGCTGGTCAAAATAAACGAGGAGAAAACCACATGCACAATATTCTCGCTTTCATTAAAACCCCAAAATACCAAATTAAGTCTAAATGGCAAATTCCTGCAGCCAAACGACAACCCAACCTTTCTGGGAGTCACATTTGATCGGCGCATGACATGGAAAAGTCAGATCGAGAGAAACCGAATGAGAGCCAGAGAAAGAATGGCAATCATGAGGAAACTTGCTGGCACAAGCTGGGGAGCAGACGAAGGCATACTAAAGAAACTGTACACTGGAAGAGTGAGACCAGTTCTCGAGTATGACATTGCGGCATGGACAACAGCAGCGAAGGCGAACTTCGATAAAGTTAGCAAACTTCAAAACCAAGCCATGAGAATTATAACAGGAGGCATGAAGTCAACGCCAATTGTAGAACTTGAAAAGATTACAAAACTGCAATCCATGACCGATAGAAGAGACTACAGAGCCCAGCTGCAGTCAGAGAAACTCCGAAGACTGACCGACCATCCAATGCACCAGAGACAAAACAATTTGGGAAATGGAAAACTAAAGCGGAGAAACTTTGCAGAAATAGCCAAAGCAAAGATGCACGAAGATCCCATAAACGCACTAACAAAACCAAAGCTCATCACTACTGTACGAAAACCTACCTGGAGGCAGGATATATTTCCAGAGGTGGTAGAAAATATACCAGGTATTGGAACCAAAAACTGCCAGACTGAAAAAGAAAGGTGAGATACTACCCTAAGCTTCATATCGAAAAGCTACCCAAGCATGGACTGGACCCATGCATACACCGACGGTGCTGTAACAAACACTACACATAACGGAGGGGCAGGAGCATTTCTGAACCTACCAAATGTCAGAAAAATAACACTGTCATTCGCTACTGGTAAGTACACGAGCAATTTCAGAGCGGAGGCAGAGGCACTGAGGGCGGCAGTGGAAGAAATGGTGACACACAATGAAAATGAAAGCCATATAGTCCTGCTTACAGATGCTCTCGCCGTAGTCACAGCGCTAAAAAGCCAGAAAAACCCTGAGCTTAATGACTTAAGAGCAGCACTCTGCAAACTGTGCCAGCAGTCCGCACCAAAAAGGGTAGTGGTACAGTGGGTCCCATCACACTGCAACATCCAAGGCAACGAGGAGGCAGACAGACTGGCAAAAGAAAGTGCAAGACTACCACAAACAGATACTAGTATGACGTACGAAGAGTCAAAACGGCTTATCAAAGCCATATACATGACCAAATGGGAAACCGAACATACTGGTTACACCAAAAACGATGCCTATTACCAGTTGAACCGAAGAGAGCAGGTCGTTGTCTTCAGACTTCGCACTAGCCACAATAGACTGAGGTACCACCTATTCAACAAATTGAAGATAGGTGGTACCGACGAATGCCCGTGCGGTACTGGTAAAAGGACCGCTGAACATCTGCTGCAGAACTGCCCGACATACGAGGATCAGAGAGAGCAGATGTGGCCATCACCAGTGGAACTGCAAGACAAGCTCTATGGCAGTGGCGACAGCCTCAGGATGACCGCCGCTTTTTTCGAAAAAATAATGGTTACTGTCTGACTGCGTACGAAGAAGAAGAAGAAGAATAGTCAAGCTACCTAAATTCCTATATCAAAGCGGTCTGAATAGTAATGACAATTTATCAATTGTACACGGACACACATGACTGGCCGGGCTCTGTTCACAACTCTTGAGTCGAACTTGAAACATTTAAATTTTATTTCGTCCCAACTGCAACGTGGATAAAGATGCTGCAGTGGTCAGCGACCTATAGCTGAATGCTAGCGTCAGGGCCAGCGAAACAGAGCTGCACATACACTTTTACACCTGCAACAAAGCAGACTGACTATAGAGAAGGGACCAAAGAGGACAGGCTAACACTTTACTCAAAAATGCCTGCTGACGTAGGATGTGTCAGACCGAAAGGTGGAAATATCGCAGTCAAGCTGTAAACTACGACACAATGCATTCTTTTCTCAGGACTACATCCTGCTACTTGCAAAGTCCCTTCTCGTGGCTTGGTAGCAAGAGATTGAGAACGAACGACGACGACGAAGAAGAAGAAGAAGAAGAAGAAGAAGAAGAAGAAGAAGAAGAAGAAGAAGAAGAAGAAGAAGAAGAAGAAGAAGAAGAAGAAAAAGACGAAGAAAAAGAAGAAGAAGAAGAAAAAGAAGAAGAAGAAGAAAGAAAAAATACAATTTCGTTTTTTGATCCACTCACGATCTCACGCTGAAACCACAGACACCTTTCGTGGAACTCTAGGACACAACGTAACACCGTTTGAGAACCCCTGCTCTAAGTGCAGATCCTTTTTTTCCACTAGAATCCCGGACAGAAACGATCGTTGGTCCCTTCTAGTTCAATAGCTTTTACTAAAATTCATTCCCCCCCTTCTAATCTCAAAAACCCCAACTACATCGTTTCGTGTCGGCCTTCTTCCCCCTTCAGTGTTTTCTCCATTGTTTCGGATCTTCGTTGCTGCCCGCGCCCAAATTTCATGAAAAGCCAATCAATTACAATGGATTCCCTGACTTTTCCATACAACAAAAAAACAGGCAATCGTTTTGAGACGAAACAAAAAAAAACTCTTCTCGCTGTCTAAGAGATACATCAATCACAGAAGTTGCTGGCGGCTAGCTCGGATGGCAATCTTAGGGGGCATCCGAAAATTGATGCAGAGAAAGGACTCCCATGAAGGGGGCTGACTGAATGCCGAATGGCTTCACATGACCTTCTTTGACTGGTGTCTGGAAAACCGGACTTTTGAAAACACACCAGAGATGCAGATGATGACCTGGGACCTGACCTAGAATGGGATGTTGCTAGAATCTTTAATTGATGGGCTCTGGAAATATTGAGGATTGATGAACGAATATCTTTAGTTCTGTCCTATTACATGTGTGACATATTCAGGTCTGTTATATTACATGTGTGACATATTCAGGTCTGTTATATTACATTTGTGACATATTCAGGTAGGTTATATTACATGTGTGACATATCCAGGTCTGTTATATTACATGTGAGATCTTTAGTTCTGTCCTATTACATGTGTGACATATCCAGGTCTGTTATATTACATGTGACATCTTTAGTTCTGTCATATTACATGTGTGACATATCCAGGTCTGTAATATTACATGTGTGACATATTCAAGTCTGTTTTATTACATGTGACATCTTTAGTTCTGTTATATTACATGTGACATCTTTAGTTCTGTCATATTACATGTGTGACATATTCAGGTCTTTTATATTACATGTGACATCTTTAGTTCTGTCATATTACATGTGTGACATATCCAGGTCTGTTATATTACATGTGACATCTTTAGTTCTGTCATATTACATGTGTGACATGTCCAGGTCTGTTATATTACATGTAACATCTTTAGTTCTGTCATATTACATGTGTGGCATCTACAGTTCTGTCATATTACATGTGTGACATCTTCACTCTGAGGTGTAGAGTTGTATGTACAGTTTTTGTATCAGAGGAAAGTTACAATGGTTGGTCCATATTATTGACACGCTCCAGACTACCAAGCTTGAATTTGGTGCCTGAATTTGAGGAAAGGAAGGATAGGCAAATGGGAAGGGAACTGATCATCCGCATCTCATAAAAAGTTGAGGCCTAGCAGAATGAAGTCTCTAATACTTCATCCTTGACAGCAGTGTCTGCTAGGTGACTATCTTTATTTTGGTTAATGTGACAAGTATCCGCTGTTTGCTTAAACATATGTATTTGGGTTATGTCGTCATAATGTGGCATGTTCTTTATAGATCGTGGCTCTCATCACAGTCTGTCTGAAAGAAACTCTGCTCTCTCAAGACCGTGGCGGTCCTGGAAACAGGCTGCACTAGTCAATGGTATAGTTTGATCAAGGGATCGCAGTGAAAAGGCAAATCCGGTACTACATTCTACATAATTATAGACATAGTTGAACATTGAGGAAGTGCAAAAGAGGCAGGGGTAGACCAAGAAGACGATGGTACCAAGATATCCAGGAATGCATGTGTATGACTGTGGCGAAGGCTGGAATTTTGGAAAGAATTTTAAAAAATATATACATCTAACAACACCACCACCCTCGCAACCATTAAGTACGAGGAAACCATAATTCTGTCCCCATGCTAGTAGCCAGACCACCATTATGTTAGTTAGCGGTCTAAAATCGAAGATTTATAACATTCATGTAGAATACTAAAAAAAAGTCCGCTGAAATCAGATTTGTCTGAAATGGGGACCGAAAGAGGCAGATATAAAAGCATCACTGGCAACAATCACACAGCGTCAGGACTAACGCAGAAGAAAAATAACTTTTGAGGAAAATATGAGCGATGTATTTTTGCATTCCAACTGCGATCCCTATTCTCTTAGACATACTATACTTGCGCAGTTTGTTTTCAGGGCTGCCACATAATATCGAAATAGGGCCTTGGTCGGCACTAGTTCGTTATTCTAACGCCAGCAGCCAGATATGTCAGCAGAAACCGAATCACCGCTTGCGGATAAACTCTGGTCGGATTCCGCATTACACACGCCATGTTTGTCTGCTAAAGGAAACTACGAGTGGGAGGATAATGGAATTTGGCAAACTTGTCAGTTGGTATGTCCTGTATACACCAGAAGTGACGTCATAATGCGCATCGCACGTATGTTCATTTGGTGCAGTTAGGTCTGGTTTCATTTGACACGCCTCGTATATATATATATATATATATATATATATATATATATATATATATATATATATATACGTATGTATGTATGTATGTATGCATGTATGTATATTTATGTATTATGTGTGTGTGTGTGTGATGTGTAACTGGCTCCTCTGAATGAGAACGAGGAGAGAACATACACACCCTATACACAAACACTCGTTACATCATCATCTTGTGGCACGTCTCGTGGCGTGGATGGTTAATTCCTCTCAACTGCCATCTGTGCATTCACCAGTTCTCATCCATCTTGTCCCCGTTGCTTGAGGTTTGTCTCAGCTGTCGACATTGCCCGTGTTTCTGAGAAACGCTAATGTCCAAAGTCGTAAATGGACTAATATAATGAGATGGCACATGCAAGAATATGCAGCTTCCCACGGTATCTAACAACATAAGTGGACCTAATGGGATGAAATTCCGCACATATAGATGACAGAATATGCAGCTTTCCACGGTATCTAACAACATAAGCTTAGTGATAGGATGAAATGCCGCACATATGGATGAAATAATATGGAGCTTCCCACGGTATTTAACAACATAAGCGGACTTGATAGGATGAAATGCCGCACATATAGATGAAAGAATATGCAGCTCACCACCCCGACGACCGACATGCACTGAGAGATGATATATTCATCATGATACTACTTAAGGGCGCACAAGTACAGATTATGGATGCGCCGAATATTAAATGTATATTTAATGAACTTGTCGTGTTAGACCTAAAAGTACCCTATAATCTTCTTCTTCTTCTTCTTCTGCGTACGCAGTCAGACAGTAACCATTATTTTTTCGAAAAAATCGGCGGTCATCCTGAGGCTGTCGCCACTGCCATAGAGCTTGTCTTGCAGTTCCACTGGTAATGGCCACATCTGCTCTCTCTGATCCTCGTATGTCGGGCAGTTCTGCAGCAGATGTTCAGCGGTCATTTTATCAGTACCGCACGGGCATTCGTCGGTACACCCTATCTTCAATTTGTTGAATAGGTGGTACCTCAGTCTGTTGTGGCCAGTGCGAAGTCTGAAGACAACGACCTGCTCTCTTCTGTTCAACTGGTAATAGGCATCGTTTTTGGTGTAACCAGTATGTTCGGTTTCCCATTTGGTCATGTATCTGGCATTGATAAGCCGTTTTGACTCTTCGTACGTCATACTGGTATCTTTTTGTGGTAGTCTTGCACCTTCTTTTGCCAGTCTGTCTGCCTCCTCGTTGCCTTGGATGTTGCAGTGTGACGGAACCCACTGTACCACTACCCTATTGGTGCGGACTGCTGGCACAGTTTGCAGAGTTCTGCTCTTAAGTCATTAAGCTCAGTGTTTTTCTGGCTTTTTAGCGCTGTGACTACGGCGAGAGCATCTGTCAGCAGGACTATATGGCTCTCATTTTCACTGTGTGTCACCATTTCTTCCACTGCCGCCCTCAGTGCCTCTGCCTCCGCTCTGAAATTGCTCGTGTACTTACCAGTAGCGAATGACAGTGTTATTTGTCTGCCATTTGGTAGGTTCAGGAATGCTCCTGCCCCTCCGTTCTGTGTTGTGTTTGTTACAGAACCGTCGGTGTATGCATGGGTCCAGTCCATGCTTGGGTAGCTTTTCGTTATGAAGCTTAGGGTAGTATCTCTCCTTTCTTTTTCAGTCTGGCAGTTTTTGTTTGCAATACCTGGTATGTTTTCTACCACCTCTGGAAATATATCCTGCCTCCAGGTAGGTTTTCGTACAGTAGTGATGGGTTTTGGTGCTTTTTAGTGCATTTATGGGATCTTCGTGCATCTTTGCTTTGGCTATTTCTGCAAAGTTTCTCCGCTTTAGTTTCCCATTTCCCAAATTGTTTAGTCTCTGGTGCATTGGATGGTCGGTCAGTCTTCGGAGTTTCTCTGACTGCAGCTGGGCTCTGCAGTCTCTTCTATCGGTCATGGATTGCAGTTTTGAAATCTTTTCAAGTTCTACAATTGGCGTTGACTTCATGCCACCTGTTATAATTCTCATGGCTTGGTTTTGAAGTTTGTTAACTTTATCGAAGTTCGCCTTCGCTGCTGTTGTCCATGCCGCAATGCCATACTCGAGAACTGGTCTCACTCTTCCAGTGTACAGTTTCTTTAGTATGCATTCGTCTGCTCCCCAGCTTGTGCCAGCAAGTTTCCTCATGATTGCCATTCTTTCTCTGGCTTTCATTCGGTTTCTCTCAATCTGACTTTTCCATGTCATGCGCCGATCAAATGTGACTCCCAGATATGTTGGGTTGTCGTTTGGCTGCAGGATTTTGCCATTTAGACTTAATTTGGTACTTTGGGGTTTTAATGAAAGCGAGAATATTGTGCATGTGGTTTTCTTCTCGTTTATTTTGACCAGCCATGAGTTCGCCCACTCTTCCAGCCCACTCTTCCCACTCTTCCGTCTGCATCCGATTTCTTGCTATGGTGAGATTCTTTTCAGAGGTCCACATAGCCAGATCGTCTGCAAACATTGAGCTATGGACTCTTCTTGGTATATTCTCTGTAATATCGTTTATATATACCAGGAAGAGTGTGGGTGACAGTACTCCCCCTTGGGGTACTCCCTGCTCGAGTGAGGCTTTGAGGGCGATGTTTGCCTCCATGGATTTTTCTCATTCTGCCATGTTCCTAGCATTTGTTACTGCATCTTCCACTTTCTGCAACTCATCATTCCAGTAGGGCTTATAGTTTTTCCTAGCTCCTCTTGGGATGGTTTCAGTGGCGGCTTGCATTATTGCTTTGCTTAGGCTCTCTACCATGGGCTTCATTTTGGTGTTTCGTGTGTTGATGGTTTCACACAGCCCATCTGTCAGGATTGCAAATCTGTCCCAGTCGGCTCGTTTGTAATTCCAACGTGGGAGCGGTTTTGTTTCCTGTGGGCCTACTTCCATGTCAATGGTTAGCCTGTCGGCCTGTGGTTGCTACCTGCCAGTTGGTTTAGCACCTGGCGGTCTATTTTATGGTGTATGTCCTGTGTGGAGAAGGCCAAATCTGGAGTCGAGGTGGTATGCCATGTTCTTGAATAGAAGCTAGGGCTATCCTCCGGCCTATTGATTAGGGAGAGATTTGCATCTATCTCCCAATCTCCCACTTCGTCACCTCTGCTGTCTGTGTCAGAGTATCCCCATCTCTCCGAGTGGCTGTTGAAATCTCCAACTACTATGCAGTTGGAGTCTCTGACCTCCATACTCGAGAGCGATAGGTCTCTATTTGGTGGTCCGTACAGATTGAAAATGCGGAGCTTCGTCTCTTGAGCCATTATGTCAACTCCTACAATTTCTGCTTGTCCGGTGTGATTGACAGATACCGCGCTACTCGGTATGCAACCATGTAATCGATTATGAATAGATCAAAGAGCCACGTGGTAATTCTGAACTACAAAAAGTTGGATAACTTTCAGTTTCAATTACAACTACTTTTGGAGAGATTTAATATTTTAAAAAAAGATTATTTATTAGTTAGCAGCATTATGGAGTTTTATGATATATGCTCCATTACCGTAACGATGAAACACTCCGACATATCATATCTATTGCTATGCGTCTTCTATAACGGATTTCGAAAGAAAAATTAACAAATTTAAAGGGTTCTCATCATATAACACTGAAAGAAATAATTAATTCCAGTTAGCCTGATTGTGCAGCCCAACTTCTATCTATGTGATCAAAAGATTGTTATGTTTTGAATATATTCAATCCGATATAATTGGTTCATCGCTCATGTGACGTCAGAAATTCCCATTTAAACAGGATTTAACGGAAACCCAGGGTTAAAATGACGTTTGTTTGCACGGATATATTTATAGACTTGACGGCACTGAATAGCACGTGGTACAGTGTGGCATACAAACGGGACTAACAAACGAAGACAATTATGTTTGTGGATGAAAGGAAAGGAAATGTCTATTCACGTTATGGAAAGAATTTGTTATATTTGACTGTCACTCCCGGTGCTTATTTGCATCCGACCAAACTATTAGAGTTCTCTGTTCATATTCGGTCAAATCACCCCAGTCCTTTCCTGGTATCAGATCCAATCTTTGCAGTCTTCTATTCCTGATCAGATCATTACATTCTATTCCTGACCAAATCATTACATTCTATTCCTGATCCAATCTTTACAATCTTCTATTCCTGACCAAATCTTTACAGTCTTCTATTCCTGACCAAATCTTTACAGTCTATTCATGACCAAATCATTACAGTCTATTCCTGACCAAATCATTACAGTCTATTCCTGACCAAATCATTACAGTCTTCTATTCCTGACCAAATTATTACAGTCTTCTATTCCTGACCAAATTATTACAGTGTATTCCTGACCAAATCATTACATGCCTCTATTCCTGACCAAATCATTACAGTCTTCTATTCCTGACCAAATCATTACAGTGTATTCCTGACCAAATCATTACAGTGTATTCCTGGCCAAATCATTACAGTCTTCTATTCCTGACCAAATCATTACAGTGTATTCCTGGCCAAATCATTACAGTCTTCTATTCCTGACCAAATCATTACATTCCTCTATTGCTGATCAAATCATTACATTCCTCTATTACTTTACAGTCCTCTATTCCTGACAAAATCATTACAGTCTATTCCTGATCAAATCATTAGTCCTCTATTCCTGATCAAATCTTTACAGTCTTCTATTCCTGATCAAATCATTACATTCCTCCATTCCTGGTCAAATCATTACAGTCCTCTATTACTTTACAGTCCTCTATTCCTGATCAAATCATTACAGTCCTCTATTACTTTACAGTCCTCTATTACTTTACAGTCCTCTATTCCTGATCAAATCATTACAGTCCTCTATTACTTTACAGTCCTCTATTACTTTACAGTCCTCTATTCCTGATCAAATCATTACATTCCTCTATTACTTTACAGTCCTCTATTACATTACAGTCCTCTATTCCTGATCAAATAATTACATTCCTCTATTACTTTACAGTCCTCTATTCCTGATCAAATAATTACATTCCTCTATTCCTGAGCAAATCACTTGATCAAATCATTTCAGTCCTCTATTGCTGATCAAATCATTAGTCGGGGGAATACTTGAAACCCCTGTTCGGTGCATCCATAATACAGATCGGGTCGATAGCTGTACATTTCAACCACTTTTAAAGTGTACACACCCACTTATGTACATATGTACACATCAACCTTTATCCCGTACCACCAACAAAACCTTCATCAGCTGTCCGCAACTCGCAGGTGGACAAACTCTATGACCTAGGCATGAGTGACCTTGCCATACCACAAGGTCAGACATTAGGCAAACATGCCTGTTACGTGACTCGAGGACAGAATTGGGGCTGTCACAGGCATTAAGTCAGAGACCTGGGGAGAAATATAATCTAGGCTAACAACCATTGCGGGAGGAGAGGGCGTGGACAGATACTGCCTAACTTCTTAACTCTCTTTCTATAAGCTGTTTCCATAAGACCTGGCTCTATCTTCTTATCCATATATACACACACAGTGCCCCCCCCCCCCACCCGCTGACTGACTCACCACTATTAGGTGTCTCTTACATGGGGACCTAACCACCAGCACGCATCCGTAAAGCTGTATTTCCCTTTGTGGCTCATCACATGCCATTTACTAGTATCTCAGTCATGACTGACTTTAGGATGAAACAATACTGCAGTGGTAAACAAAACGCTATACTTAGCGTTCTTGTTTGTTGTCTTTCTCCTTCCAGTGTTGTCCTTTCACTTCTCCGTATTGCAATAGCTTTCTTTTACCAAGCGCGATGTGGCCTTTCAGGGAACATCTCCACTTCCAGATTCGTCTTAGTCACTCCCAATTATTTGTCTCTTCCGTGTGGCACTAAAGCCCACCCCCCCCCCTCTTTGTAGCTCTATTTACCATTCCTACCCCCTCCCCTACACATTATAGCCGATGTTAGCTATCCCTTCCACATGTCACTAATCATTAGGGCGTGGTCCTTTGAACGACCCATATGACGAAAGAGTGATATAGCAATGTCGTCCTGGCCTTTTAATTATCATGATCCACCCATACATACACTGCTGGAAGAGGCGTATACTCTACCCTGTTCACCATGAGACACCCACATCAATGGCTCCAACAAAGTCAAGCCTGTGGATATCTTTATGAGGTGGAGTGTATTCACCCAAAGACACTCACATCAATGGTTCCAAACAAAGTCCTACTTGTGGCTATCTTTATGAGGTGGAGTGTGGCATTCACCCACATCAATGGCTCCAACAAAGTCGTACTTGTGGTATTCACCGACAGACACCCACATCAATGGCTCCAACAAAGTCCTACTTGTGGCTATCTTTATGAGGTGGGGTGTGGCATTCACCGACAGACACCCACATCAATGGCTCCAACAAAGTCCTACTTGTGGCTATATTTATGAGGTGGGGTGTGGCATTCACCCACAGACACCCACATCCCTAACCGCTGGCTGTCCCCAGGCTACCTGAAATACACCAATTATTTGTTCTCATAGTTATTTCTTGTAGAAATACCAGGAAGTGAGGTGGAGTGTTGCATGGAGGACCAATATACTGACCAAGTCCCATCTCACGTCCATGAAAACAAGATGTGGTACAGCAGCTTGTCCAACGAGGTGGGATCAACACTGTGATCATCGTAACGATGAGCCTGCCGAGAAGCCTTACATTGCACTACAGCAAGGAGAACACATACTCACCTTATTCAATACGCCCTGTGATGTAATAAGAGCAACTGTAACCCGGTACTAGAGACAATTCGTCGATCGTGCGTAGCTCGGTAAACCAACCGTAACATAACCAAGCTGGGCATTCAGCTAAAAACGTCAGTTTATCATTGTTGTCTCCCCTAGGGCCCGCTCTACTTCTGTTATATCCATTGCGTTCCTTTCCCAACAAACCGATCCAGAAACCTAACGTAATTATAGCCAGAGTTCCTGTGTGTTGCCGAACCATATCATTTGTACCCATTCGTTATAGGATTCTCAAATTCAAATCACACAGAGGGCCAGTCGCCATACAGTTCCACAACAGAGTCAACTCCTTCTGACTTCCACGGTGGCGGACTTGGTTTTTTTTTTTTTTTTTTTGCTTAGATGTTTGCCTCACTAGTTTCTACTGGCGGAGGCGCGCCATTTTCCACCCCAGACCGTAGTCAATTGGGCGATATCAGGACGCATAAACCAGTGCTTGGATGCATGTGTGCATCTGTATGTACCTATGCTAGGTTTGAGCGCCCTCAGAAGCTAGCCCAACCAAAGTGCAATGGAAGGGCTTTACCACGAGGGCGCGTGTGAAAGTTGTGCAAGGGTGTGACTGCAGGACAGAGTCAAATGAAACAGAGTGAGTTGAGAAGAGAGAGAAGAGTGGTGGTCTTCAGCGGACTTGGTTGCTGGCGTGTTGTTTCTTGTATCTGTTTTGTGAAAGCATTTCGAGAGGAAGTTTCTATTTCTGCTGTACATTTCCGTTGTCATGGAAACGGGGTGGCTGCTATTTGACATTTGTTGAATATCATTTTGTTGACCTATTATTGATTGATTGACCTTTCCGCTCCAAGTACAGCATAGGCTCAGCACTACGACTGGGCCCAGCACAGAAGACCTACATCAGAATATTTGTAGTGGTGGTTTCAATTTTTGTGATTTTTGAAAAGCTATTCGTGCTGATTCGGCTCTTGATGGCATGCCTTTAGTAGCTGGTTACAGTGGCTCTTCTTGCAGTTCGAGACGTACTTAAGAAGGTGTACCGGGTTCCTCCAGGTTGTAGAGCAGTGTGTGGCACCTCAGCAAGCTCACAATTGTCGATCCTCATTTCGTTGGCCAGCCTGATATGATTCAGCCAGTTTCCAAGGAGACCAGCAGGATCATGAGATAGCGGTCTTCATAAGTACGTTTCACTAGACCCTGGCGTTAGTCCTCTTTGACCGGCGGCACCGATAACAATAGTATTACAATATGAGGTTGCTAGTCCCAAGTACAACCACTTTTACGACATGCTTGGAAAGTTCAGGTGGCAATATTCTCAACTAGGGTGATTTGTTACCTTAATCTAAAGTATACTTCCTCTCATGTTATAACTACTGCTATTTCTGTTTGGTTAATTGGGCGAATAGTTCTTCCAAATATACTTGCTTTACTAACGGGCTTAATGCGGGATTTAGATTCCGAGCCATTTCTTGCATATCATCAGCATGTAGCATGTCCTTTATAGAACGTCGCTCCCATCACTTCTGAAAGAAACTCGTTCTCTTGCCAAAACTCCAGCTTCTCTGCAACACAGTGAGAGGTCATCTTTCTGATAAGCAGAGTAAGAGCATACATTATCATCATCATCATGTAGCATGTCCTTTATAGAACGTCGCTCCAATCGCAGTCTGTCTGAAAGAAACTATTTCCCTTGTCAAAACTCCAGCCTTCGCCACAGTCATACCCAGGCATTTCTGGATATCTTGGTGCCATCGTCTTCTTGGTCTACCCCTTCCTCTTTTGCCTGGCACCCTACCTTCCATCACCGTTCTCTCAAGACTGTTGTGTCTCTTGATGTGAGCAAAGTATTTACATTTTCTAGCCAAAATGGAATTGATAAGCCAGTTCTCCTCTATTCTCAACTCTTGCCGAATATCTACATTTGCATATAGTATTTGATATTCATTGAGAAACCTAAAAAAAAAAAAAAAAATCGAACGAAAAACTGTCTGCTATTTACAACACAAATATACATTCGGCACAAAACCTTATTCTTCACAGAGTTGAACAATAACTGACGCATTTAGCGCATACGTGGATTAACCACTGAATGCACAATGATGAAACAACGTAGGAGCACTGTCACTCTAGTTTCTCGGCGAGATAGCATTATCGGCACGTCTTGCCTATTTCTGACGTCACAGCAGTCAAAACAGTTATTTACTTTCGTATGACGCAGCGAGCAGAAAATTGTGCGTTGACCTAGCAATTCTAGACAGAATGAGCTGTGAAAATTTCACGTTGCTAGATCTCACTTTTTCAGCGTTTTTGCAAGACGGACAGACAGATAAGTGTATTTTGTTTTACAGTTTATGTGTTTCTATGGGAAGGAAAACGTCTGGTCAGGCAAAATATACTGATCAACTGATCAGACATGTCAGTCAGGGTTAGGCCAAACATACTGGCCAAGGCCCTCACCTCGGCTTCCTAGTATCCCTCCCTGGAAACTGGCTGTTTTCATAGCAGCCTGGCTAACGAGATGAGGGATCGACGTGATCTCTGTAGTAGTGAGTGACACGGAGATGAAGCCAAGAATAGCAAAACCGCCTCGAGGACCTCCGTCCACCTTCATCAGCACCTGGATGCAAGGAAAGCTACTGCAACCTGCCATTTAACGTCCTTTTCAAAAGAGTAACCTACTCATTGTATGTATTCATAAACAACAACAACAACACGTGTATGTATATTTCTGTTGTGTTAATTGTGCCTGTACTTTTCTTTCCAGTATATGGACATCTATATTATTGTTCTACCAATATCATTCCCTGTCCTGTCCTGCTTTGAAAATCCAAACACTTAGACAGCGAGTTTTTTTTAATTTTTATTTTTTTATTTTTTTTGCGTTCGCCTTATTTCTCTAATCCCGAAGGCGATGTGCGTTGCACTGCGTTTTTATTTTGCGCCTGTCGGCCCAGTGCATCCGACTTCAGCATGCATTTTATGTAACGGTCTGCTTCCTTCTGCACTTTCTAAGGGTTAGCTTCCCCGGGGTAACGGCCGGGGCTGTGATGGGGATCGAACCCAGCACCTTCTGGTTGTGTGCCGCGTCACTTAACCACTAGGCCACGCCGTACCCAGACAGCGAGTTTGATTTGTCCCTTTCCCGTTCGCCTTGTTTCCTAATACAGAGTGCGATGTACTGTGTATTTGCGCCCTACTACCTACTGCATCCGACTTCAGCACACGTTTAACAAATGTGTATACTTCTAATATTAAGTGGTACTACCTCGCAGATTATGCATGGTTTGGTTGTGAGTCGTGCCACTAACTATACCCCCTCCCCCCTTCTACGATGAGAGTTTGGAACCCTTCTTCTCCATCAACAACAGCTACCTCCTACCCTCCGCGACTCTCTTTATGAAGGTGCCCACCATCACGCCATCTCATTTAGAGCCCATTACACGCCAGTCCTGGCATAGGGCACAAACAAACGGCAGGCTCATGTCGCTAGTCGGTCTGTTTGTACGACCCAGCCCTGGAAGGTATACAGTACTCGCATGTAGCATGTACGCTTACGTCAGGGCAGTGGTTCTCTACCTGGGATACCGGCCAATTGGAGAGAGGGGGCGGCGAGGAGTCCATGTGTATTCCTGTGAGGGCATGTGCACCGAATGTGTATATATATATATATATATATATATATATATATATATATATATATATATATATATACACCAAGCCACGAAAACGTCTTCGCATTTAGCAGTTTATTGTCCAGAGAACGGTATGCGTTGTGTAGTAGTTTACAGAATGACTGCGATATTTGCACCTTTCGGTCCGACACATCCGACTTCAGCAGGCTATATATATATAATGTTAGGTTCTTTTGTAGGTATATTGTTTTACATGTAACCCAATGGTATTGGGGTGAATAGGTTCTCGTCAAATTTTCGCGGGGAAATTGTGAGAAAAACGGTGACGTCGATGAATTTAGCCTGGACATGCTGGAAAACAAGTCAGTCTGGCGAATACTGAAGGTGGGCATGATATATACTGAAGGTGGGCATGATATATACTGAGGGTGGGCATGATATATACTGAAGGTGGGCATGATATATACTGAAGGTGGGCATGATATACTGAAGGTGGGCATGATATACTGAAGGTGAGCATGACATACTAAAGGTGGGCATGAAATACTGAAGGTGGGCATGATATACTGAAGGTGAGCATGATATATTGTGGGTGAGCATGATATACTGAGGGTGAGCATGATATACTGAGGGTGAGCATGATATACTGAAGGTGAGCATGATATACTGAGGGTGAGCATGATATACTGAGGGTGAGCATGATATACTGAGGGTGAGCATGATATACTGAGGGTGGGTATGATATACTGAGGGTGAGCATGATATACTGATGGAGAGCATGATATACTGAGGGTGAGCATGATATACTGAGGGTGGGCATGATATACTGAGGGTGAACATGATATACTGAGGGTGAGCATGATATACTGAGGGTGAGAATGATATACTGAGGGTGGGTATGATATACTGAGGGTGAACATGATATACTGAGGGTGATCATGATATACTGAGGGTGGGTATGATATACTGAGGGTGACCATGATATACTGAGGGTGAGCATGATATAATGAGGGTGAGCATGATATACTGAGGGTGGGCATGATATACTGAGGGTGAGCAGGATATACTGAGGGTGAGCATGATATACTGAGGGTGGGTATGATATACTGAGGGTGAGCATGATGTACTGAAGGTGGGCATGATATACTGAAGGTGGGCATGATATACTGAAGGTGGGCATGATATACTGAAGGTGGGCATGATATACTGAAGGTGGGCATGATATACTGAAGGTGGGCATGATATACTGAAGGTGGGCATGATATACTGAAGGTGGGCATGATATACTGAAGGTGGGCATGATATACTGAAGGTGGGCATGATATACTGAAGGTGGGCATGATATACTGAAGGTGAGCATGATATATACTGAATGTGGGTATGATATACTGAAGGTGGGTATGATATATACTGGAGGTGGGCATGATGTATACTGAGGGTGGGTATGATATACTGAAGGTGGGTATGATATATACTGAAGGTGGGCATGATATATACTGAGGGTGGGTATGATATACTGAGGGTGGGCATGATATATACTGAAGGTGGGCATGATATATACTGAGGGTGGGTATGATATACTGAAGGTGGGCATGATATATACTGAAGGTGGGCATGATATATACTGAGGATGGGCATGATATATACTGAGGGTGAGTATGATATACTGAAGGTGGGCATGATATCTACTGAGGGTGAGGATGATATACTGAAGGTGGGCATGATATATTGAGGGTGGGTATGATATACTGAAGGTGGGCATGATATATACTGAAGGTGGGAATAATATATACTGAGGGTGGGTATGATATATACTGAGGGTGAGCATGATATATACTGAGGGTGGGTATGATATATACTGAGGGTGGGTATGATATATACTGAGGGTGAGCATGATATATACTGAGGGTGGGTATGATATATACTGAGGGTGGGTATGATATATACTGAGGGTGAGCATGATATATACTGAGGGTGGGTATGATATACTGAAGGTGAGCATGATATATACTGAAGGTGGGCATGATATATACTGAAAGTGGGTATGATATATACTGAGGGTGGGTATGATATATACTGAGGGTGGGTATGATATATACTGAGGGTGGGTATGATATATACTGAGGGTGAGCATGATATATACTGAGGGTGAGCATGATATATACTGAGGGTGAGCATGATATATACTGAGGGTGGGTATGATATGTACTGAGGGTGAGCATGATATATACTGAGGGTGGGTATGATATACTGAAGGTGGGCATGATATATACTGAGGGTGGGTATGATATATACTGAGGGTGAGCATGGTATATACTGAGGGTGGGTATTATATACTGAAGGTGGGCATGATATATACTGAGGATGGGTATGATATATACTGAAGGTGGGTATGATATATACTGAGGGTTGGCATGATATACTGAAGGTGGGCATGATATATACTGAGGGTGGGTATGATATACTGAAAGTGGGCATGATATATACTGAAGGTGGGTATGATATACTGAAGGTGGGCATGATATATACTGAAGGTGGGCATGATATTTACTGAAGGTGGGTATGATATATACTGAAGACCGGTGGGACTGAAGCATACTAAAGACAGTGGGACGTACTGAAAAAGATAAGCCTAGGGCGAACCAAAGAAAGCCAGCATGTTGGGGGTGGGGACACATGATGTACTGGAGATGGTGCTCTTGGCCTCCTGAATGTAGTACAATACAACGCTTCTCAACAGGCGTGCCCATTCATAAATCACAGTGTCGACCCTCACATCGGCGGCCTGTAATGTGAAGTTTTGTGCCTCGTCAAAACGGAAAACATATTCAACAAACATACTACAAATGACTTCTCTCCTTGTTCAACAAACGGGATCAAGATGCTGAACAGCGCATGAGCTGCAGCGATCAACGACTCAAAGCTGACTGCTAGCGTCAGGGCCAGCGAACCAGAGCTGCCAAGACTCTTCTACACCTCCACGCGGTGATCCTAGATAACAGGCTGCAACAGAGCAGACTGGTTAAGAGAAGGGATCGAAGAGGGAAGGCTAACCCGGTACCCAATCTGGCTAAGGAGAAGGGATCGAAAAGGGAAGGCTAACCCGGTACCCAATCTGGCTAAGAAGAAGGGATCGAAGAGGGAAGGCTAACCCGGTACCCAGACTGGCTAAGGAGAAGGGATCGAAGAGGGAAGGCTAACCTGGTACCCAGACTGGCTAAGGAGAAGGGATCGAAGAGGGGAAGCTAACCCGGTACTGAGAAAAGCCATGCTGAAGCCGGATGTGTCGGAACGAAAGGCGCAAATATCGCAGTCAGTCTGTAAACTACGACACAACCCATCCCAGTGTCTGGACCATATCTTGCTATTGACAGAGCCCTATTCAGGGCTTGGTAGCCGGAGTTTGAGAACGAGCTACGAAGAACAAGAAGTCCAACACACATCATACTACGAATGACATCTCTTTGTCCAACAAACAACAATCTGTAAATGACACATCTCCTTGTCTAACTACGAAAAATCTATAAACGACTTAATTCCTTGTCCAACAAATAACGATCTATAAATGACTTTTCTCCTTGTCTAAAAAGCATCATACTATGAATGGCGTATTTCCTCCTCTCAAAACAGTATGAATGGCACATCTCCATGTCCAACGAAAAGCATACTATGAATGACTCTATCATTGTCTCTCTCACTCTGTCGCTCTGTCCTTCTGGCTAATGATCAGGACATTTGAGCACGTTGTAAATAGCTACCAGAAAATTACACCCCAATTAGCTGACGGGGACGATATTCATAGAGTGGGACTCGCTATTTTTCTGCTGTTGTACTAGCTGGCTAGCCGACACTGGGGTTAGATCAGCCACGTCCTTAGCCCAGCCCCTGACACCGTCACCAGAACTGCCAGCCATGTTATTTACTCTAGATGTAGCCGACAGAGGGACCACCTTAAAATAATAAATCACAAACCAATCAAAACCGAAATGAGGAATTCTAGGCCCCCGAGACGGAGTCGATCTGCGAAGGATGGATGCTGACCGAACTAGTTGGAGGAAATTTGTTGTCGTGAAAGACAACGTGAAGCATGCTGGTTACTGAAATCCTCGCTTGTCATCTACCAATGTGATAAGAAGAAGATACTAAGGGTATCGTCTTCTTCTTTGGCGTTCGTTCTGAAAAGGACGCTGTGACCGTGTGTCACAGTTTCCAGCAGATCTACTACACATGCGCCGGTAGGCCCGATACATCCGGTTTAAGCTGGCCTTGTTGGGTACCTGGTTCGCCTTCCCACTGCGATCCGATTCTCTCTCTCTCTCTCTCTCTCTCTCTCTCTCTCTCTCACTACACTAGTACAAAATGTTTCTAGGGCCGCCACTTGGAGGCGCATTAGATTCTTGGTCAGCTCTGGTTCGCTGACCCTGATACAAGCAGCCAGCTATGAGTCACTGAGCCAGATGGAAGCAGTAAGCTATGACTCGCTGACCCTGATGGAAGCAGTAATCTCTAACTCGCTGGCCCTGATGGAAGCAGACAGCTATGACTCGCTGAGCCAAATGGAAGCAGTAAGCTATGACTCGCTGAGCCAGATGGAAGCAGTAAGCTATGACTCGCTGAGCCAAATGGAAGCAGTAAGCTATGACTCGCTGAACCAGATGGAAGCAGTAAGCTATGACTCGCTGAGCCAGATGGAAGCAGTAAGCTATGACTCGCTGAGCCAGATGGAAGCAGTAAGCTATGACTCGCTGAACCAGATGGAAGCAGTAAGCTATGACTCGCTGGGCTAGATGGAAGCAGTAAGCTATGACTCGCTGAGCCAGATGGAAGCAGTAAGCTATGACTTGCTGAGCCATATGGAACCAGTAAGCTATGACTCGCTGAGCCAAATGGAAGCAGTAAGCTATGACTCGCTGAGCCAGATGGAAGCAGTAAGCTATGACTCGCTGAGCCAGATGGAAGCAGTAAGCTATGACTCGCTGAACCAGATGGAAGCAGTAAGCTATGACTCGCTGGGCTAGATGGAAGCAGTAAGCTATGACTCGCTGAGCCAGATGGAACCAGTAAGCTATGACTCGCTGAGCCAGATGGAAGCAGTAAGCTATGACTCGCTGAGCCAGATGGAAGCAGTAAGCTATGACTCGCTGGCCCTGATGGAAGCAGTAAGCTATGACTCGCTGAGCCTGATGGAAGCAGTAAGCTATGACTCGCTGAGCCAGATGGAAGCAGTAAGCTATGACTCGCTGAGCATGATGGAAGCAGTAAGCTATGACTCGCTGAGCCAGATGGAAGCAGCCAGCTATGAGTCGCTGACTCTGATGTAGACAGCCAGCTATGAGTCACTGGCTGCTGTCAGATCATTCATCGTACTGCATCTTAGGCTCCAGGATTAAGGCTTTCAACCATTGCTATCTTTCAACAATTGCTATCTTTCAACCATTGCTATCTCTCGAGTGTTGACCTCCTCAGCAAGCACGTCTACAATAATTGTAAATCTATCCAAGTATGTAATTCCAGCAGGACAATGCTTCAGTGACTGAGGGATATACTCAGTATCTATTGAATGGTGTATGATAAGTCTCTGATAATTGATTGAGCAATGTTCGATCACATGAATGACAGGTGACCCATGTGGAGGCGGTTAGACCTGGAGATGGCGTTGTTTGGCCTCTGCTGGTTCGTTGTTCCACCTCTTTATTGGTTCAAGATTGGGATCGCATTTCCCAGTCTACCACTTAGGACCGCAGGTCCAGCGGTGAATGAGCTGACATAAGCCAGCAACTCAAGAGAGCATATTCCGCCGTCATGTGGCGACCCTAGAAACAAACTGCAACCACGCAGTCTGGCTAAGAGATTACGGATCAAAGAGGTAATGATTTAAGAGCAGTACTCTGTCAACTATGCCAGCAGTCCGCACCAAAAAGAGTAGTGGTACAGTGGGTTCCATCCCACTGTAACATCCAAGACAACAAGGAGGCAGACAGACTGGCGAAAGAAGGTGCAAGACTACCACAACCAGATTCTAGTGTGACCTACGAAGAGTCCAAACGGCTTATTAGGGCCAGATACATGGCCAAATGGGAAACAGAACATAATGGCTACACAAAAAATGATGCCTACTACCAGCTGAACAGAAGAGAGCAGGTCGTGGTCTTCAGACTCCGCACAGGCCACACCAGACTGGGGTACCATCTATTCAATAAATTGAAGATAGGTGGCACTGACGACAGCTCGTGTGGCACAGGGAAAATGACCGCTGAACATCTGCTGCAAAATTGCCCGACATTCGAGAACCAGAGAAAGTACATGTGGCCATCACCAGTGCCAACACTAGACAAGCTCTATGGCAGTGTCGACAGCCTCAGGATGACAGCTGCATTCTTCGAACAAATTCAAGTTAACGCCCGACAGCGTACGAAGAAGAAGGATCAAAGAGGGAAGGCAAACCCGCTCCCAAAAATACTATGCTGAAATCGGATCTATGGGGCCGAAATACACATATATCGCAGCCTCGCTGTAAACTAAGACACGACGTCACAAACGTCCTTTTTCAGGGCGAACTCAGAAGAAATCCACCACTTCATCTTCTCACCTGTGTCAAGGTGTTCCTCCTCCTATTTCTTAATAAGCATCCGCGCGTGAACAGCTTCTGTGGATTGTAGTTAGCAGTGCTGGGGACCACGTGGCTTTCCTTTCCAACCAGAGCAGAAACCTGAAAATCTGGTATCTTCTGCCAGAAAAGTATGTGACTGCCGTTGTGGTTCTTTTGTGCATACCACCTCAATGAAACCTTCATATTGCCGATTTGTTAGAGAAACTGATTTCGCATATGTCTGTTTCTGCGTCCTATCAATGGATATGGATGTTTCGATGGTTGATCTCTTCCCACGTCTGTCTGGTAGAGTGTATGACTTGGCTTGGCTTCGTTCATTCTCAATCTCCCACTACCAAACCATGAACGGGCTTAAGTAGCAGAATGTAGTCCAGAGAACGGAATGCGTTGTGTCGTAGTTTACAGCTTGACTGCGATATTTCCACCTTTCGGTCCAACACATCCGACTTCAGCAAGCATTTTTTTAGTACCGGGTTAGCCTTCCCTCTTCGATCCCTTCTCCTTAGCCAGTCTGCCCTGCTGCAGCCTGTTATCCAGGATCACCGCGTGGAGGTGCAGAAGGGTCTTGGCAGCTCTGGTTCGCTGGCCCTGGCGCTAGCAGTCAGCTATGGGTCGCTAGCCACTGCAGCTCATGCGCTCCGTAGAGTGTATCATATCAACCAGAAAGTAGAGCTGTCAGGTCGGTGTGACAGACATGGTTGCAAGTGTGCATACGGTGGCAGGTGTTGCCTTGGAGTGTATATATGTTTTGGTGGAGCGTGTAGCTTAGTCGACAGTGAGCTGGCTTGATATGACTACAGCGTGCCAGATTTGAAATCATGGACGGACAGAAACAAATCCTGGCGCGGTTCACTCCTGCTACGACAGCTCCTCCAGTCGACCCCGCTGTAAATCGTTACCTGGTATATGAATTGGGGAAGGTATAAACAGCAAGAAAGGGGACTGACCAACCCACCTCATAAAGGCTGCGCCTAAGTCCATGGAGAGTTATCTTCATCACCATCGGCAATTGTCGCCATGGGACTGACATTTACCTTTATATGCTGTGGTCAAAAGGTAAGGCACTCACTCCCTCTCAAAACGACTAACGCAAACGGCGTGGGTTCGAGTCTCGCAGGTTTTAAGCGGCTCTGGTCTCAATGGAGGTGGGACCAGAGTGCCTGTATCCTGAATTACATCCAGTCGTCTTGACTTATGTCTTGCAACTGTCCCAAAGTAGTTCGCGATCAGAGAGTGATGTTGCTGACCAGCGCAGTTTCTTCCTCACCCAAATACAGCGAAAGTTACATCATCAAGACAAATCGTCTGATTGTGTCGCCATCATTGCTTGTGATATCCAACTAACAGTGAATATATAGTTTGTCAGGCCGTCCATTAGTTGTTTACGCCACAGACAGGCAAGAAAGCCACATCAACAAACCGACACACACAACACATATATGTGATGACATCACTCTAGTCCTCGCCCTTGCCGGTGTCCCAGGGACAGAAGTAATTGCTTCTAAACCTGTACCAGTTCCCCTCTCCAAATGGGATCTGTGATCCCAATTAGTTTGGGTATGTCAGGATCTAAGGGTCCCTCGTGAGAAGAATGTGAGAAGGGCTAGATGAATGTTGCTGGTTGTTCTTGTTTTGTGGCTCGAGTTATACGTTCGTGTACGTACTGACTTGTAATTTGTGTAAGTCTATGGTTTGTGGGTTAGTGTAAAGCATATGTTCTGTGCCGGTTTGTATATGTATATAACCACACCTGCATACATACACATAACACATATACATAAGACACCCACATAATATATAGATACACACATGCATACCACTTCTCCACGTACATAAAGGATTGGCAAAACGATGGAAGACTAACATAATAGAACACACTACAAACAGGTACACACGCATTCATAGATTGGCCAATACATCCACATTACAAAAATGTACAGACACGCATTCATAGATTGGCCAATACATCCACATTACAAAAATATACAGACACGCATTCATAGATTGGCCAATACATCCACATTACAAAAATATACAGACACGCATTCATAGATTGCTCAATACATCCACATTACAAAAATGTACACACACGCATTCATAGATTGGCCAATACATCCACATTACAAAAATATACAGACACGCATTCATAGATTGGCCAATACATCCACATTACAAAAATATACACACACGAATTCATAGATTGGCTAATACATCCACATTACAGAAATATACATAAATGCATTCATAGATTGGCAAATACATCCACATTACAAAAATATACATACACGCATTCATAGATTGGCCAATACATCCAAATTACAAAAATATACATACACGCATTCATAGATTGGCCAATACATCCACATTACAAAAATATACAGACACGCGTTCATAGATTGGCCAATACATCCACATTACAAAATATACAGACACGCATTCATAGATTGGCCAATACATCCACATTACAAAAATATACAGACACGCATTCATAGATTGGCCAATACATCCACATTACAAAAATATACAGACACGCATTCATAGATTGGCCAATACATCCACATTACAAAAATATACAGACACGCATTCATAGATTGGCCAATACATCCACATTACAAAATATACAGACACGCATTCATAGATTGGCCAATACATCCACATTACAAAAATATACAGACACGCATTCATAGATTGGCCAATACATCCACATTACAAAAATATACAGACACGCATTCATAGATTGGCCAATACATCCACATTACAAACATATACAGACACGTATTCATAGATTGGCCAATACGCCCTGTTATCGCCCAAATGACTGCGGTTTGGGGTGGAGATGCACCCGACTCCGCTAGTAGAATCCAGAAAGGCAACTTTTCATCAAACGATATATATATATATATATATATATATATATATATATATATATATATATATATATATATATATATATATATATATATATATAAACCTTATTGGTCTATGTGGGCGCTATTGTGATTATGTTGTATGTGGGATTGTGTTAGTGATTGGTGTCTAATAGTGTATTGCGCTTGTGTTCTGTGATAAAGCTGTTGTTGGTTTTATATTTAGCGAACAAAGCCTTGGGTAGTAGTACAGGCGAACAATTTGATGGAGGTCAGCACGGAGACATGTCGACGACCTCTGAAAGCTAACGAATCTGTCAATCCTTCCCAGGAATAGCCGTAATCGCCTCAAGCTAGCTCGCAGCCATTTCCGCGCAGCTCAACGGTTGTCATGGATACATGTTTTTTTAGTGCTGCCTAAGAGCTCGGAACTAGATGCTGACTGTCACATATGCGACTAAGAAGGATTAGGCACGTGGCCGGCTACCCCATCTTGTGTGAACTACAAGCCATAAGCATAAGATAAGATATCTACAGTTCATTCTAGAAGAGGAGCTAAGCTCCAAAAGCTTAGAACCAGCAGTATCGCCAACCTATACATCCAAATCGCAGTATCGATACCCGAGTGATAATCAGAGTAAACGATCTGCTTTTATGCCGTGTACACTTGTACACGTTTAATAAAGTGTAAGAGAAGTATGCCTGTTCTCAAAAACTCTTCAACTCAACAGCCAATATTGGTCTTCATAGTCTGTCAGTTAATCAGAATATTGCTGTTTGTATTTTGCACGGCGATATAAACAGCTGTGTAGATGAATCCCAAATCTTAAATACGAGAAGAATACTTGATACATGTATTGCAATCGAATATCGTGTGGGGACAGTCCTGTAGAGGTTCATGAAAAGTACTGTGGGTGTCCATGAAAAGTACTGTGGGTATCCATGAAAAGTACTGTAGGGGTTCATGAAAAGTACTGTAGGTGTTCATGAAAAGTACTGTAGGGGTTCATGAAAAGTACTATGGAGGTTCATGAAAAGTACAATGGAGGTTCATGAAAAGTACTGTAGGCTTTCATGAAAAGTACTGTAGGCTTTCATGAAAAGTACTGTAGGTGTTATGAAAAGTGCTGTCGGTATTCATGAAAAGTACTATGGAGGTTCATGAAAAGTACTGTGGAGGTTCATGTAAAGTACTGCAGGTGTTCATGAAAAGTGCTGTGGGTGTTCATGAAAAGTACTGTGGGTGTTCATGAAAAGTACTGTAAGTGCTCATGAAAAGTGCTGTGGGTGTTCATGAAAAGTACCGCAGGTGTTCATGAAAAGTGCTGTGGGTGTTCATGAAAGGTACTGTGAGCAAGAGTGTGTGTAGTGGTGGTGATGAATGATGGGGGGGCGGGGGCGGGGGAGGAGAGTGTAAGAGCACCACTGGGGGGGGGGGGGTAGTGAACATCACTGTGCAGAACACTGGAAAAAAGGGGGGGGGAGGTTGGTGTGATGTAGGATTTCGTGAAACGTGCGGTGAGGTAGGTTCATAATGAGTACTGGTTCGAGAAAAAACAAATTGTGGTGTCCGCGAACCAAATCTAAGTGTACAAACTTATTTTGTCTGTGTATATTTTATTTCACCTCTTGTAACAAAGGCAGAGGGCGAGTGAAGGGAAAGTGAGGGGAGGTAGGGAAAGCGAGGGAAAGTGAGTAGAGGAAGGAGAGCGAGGAGATGGAGATAAAGAGAGGGAAGGAAGGAAAAGCTGGAATGTGAGTGGGGAGGAAGGAGGGAAGGCGAAGGAGGACGAAGAGAGGAAGGGGGAAGTTGGGCGAGGAGAGGAGGTGGGCGGAAAGGAATGCGAGGGAAGGAAAGGCGAGGGGGGGGGAAGAAGGCGAGGGGAGGGAAGAAGGCGAGGGGAGGGACGGAAGGGGAGGGGAGGGAAGGAAGGTGAGGGGAGGAGAAGCGAGTCGATGGGAGGGGAGGCAAGGGAAGAGAAGGGAAGAAATACGACGGGAGGGAAGGCGAGAGGGGGGGAGGCGAGTTATCAAAGGCTGTCCCTGGTCTGTAAACGGTTGAGAACCACTGTCCTTAATTATAACTAAACTTGGACAAAGAGCACAAACTTGATGTTTGAGCTGGCCCCGTCCCAAGCAGATGCGATGCATACAGGTAAGTACAATCTAACGACAAAAATCTCATTAACACCTCATCCTGATCAACAACGGTGGAGCTATTTTTCGCTGATCTGAAAGGCTAAACCAAACAAAAGCGTCCTAAAAAATTAGCAAGCCAGAAGTATGACGCACGCAATTTTCTTTAAGGTTATATAAGCGAGCATGAGGTGGGTTGCGTACGTGCATCACACCTGATAGGTAAGCGTGCTTTGTTTCCAGGTCAGCTTGGGGTGTCAGTCTCCAGTGCCAAGATGACTGCCACTAAACTATGACTTCTCAAACAACGAGGTCGTTCAAATGTATGATTCAAACACGTCTGAAATAGCAAAGTACTAGTGCATGCTTCCATCAGTCAAGTCTGTTTACCACAGAAGACTTTACCTAAATGACTAGATATGCTCATCTTCCTCATCGCCATCATCATCTTCTTGCTCATCGTCATCATCTTCCTCATCGTCATCATCTTTTTCTTGCTCATCGTCATCATCAACTTCCTCATCGGCATCATCTTCCCCATCCCCATCGTCATCATCTTCCTCATCGTCATCATCTTCCTCATCATCATCATCTTCCTCATCGTCATCATCCTCCTCATCGTGATCATCATCCTCATCGTCATCATCTTCCTCATCGCCATCATCATCTTCTTGCTCATCGTCATCATCTTCCTCATCGTCATCATCATCTTCCTCATCGTCATCATCTTCCCCATCCCCATCGTCATCATCTTCCTCATCATCATCATCTTCCTCATCGTCATCATCTTCCCCATCCCCATCGTCATCATCTTCCTCATCATCATCATCTTCCTCATCGTCATCATCCTACTCATCGTCATCATCATCTTCATCGTCCTCATCATCTACCTCATCGTTATCATCTTCCTCATTGTTATTATCTTCGTCATCTTCATCTTCCTCATCGTCATCATCATCGTCATCATCATCTTCCTAATCTTCGTCATCATAATCTTCATCTTCCTCATCGTTATCATCGTCATCATCATCTTCCTCATCGTCATCATCTTCCTCATCGTCATCATCATCTTTCTCATCGTCATCATCTTCCGCATCGTCATCCTCTTCCTCATCATCTTCCGCATCGGCATCATCATCTTCCTCATCATCATCTTCCTCATCATCATCTTCCTCATCATCATCTAAAAGAAACTATAAACCACAAGAAAGATAACAGTATTGTGACACCTCATGATAGAAGTGAACCGACTAAGGCAAGTCTGCCATTTGTTATCAGAGCAATCAATGGGTGAATGTTCTAATTTTATTATAAAGTACATGGACGAGTATGTACAACGGACAATTTTATATCAGGGCACAAAATGGCTCTTTAGCAGTACTCCATGTAGGAATTGTGGCTATCGAGCAGTATGCGCATGCGCAATTTAGCGAGCGTACAACATGGTCGCCCAACTGGTGACTTGCACCATAGAAGAACAATAAGGCAGTATTCGTTGTATGTGGTCAGAAAGAGGGTATGGAAGCCTTCTGACATCTACAGAAAAATGAAGATTTAATATGGAGACAGTTGAGTCACAGGAGAGGGGTAGAAGGATTTCAACATGGAGGACAAAACGGTATTGATGAAACGCGGCGTGAGAGACACAGTGAAACAGCAGATCAACCAGCGAGTCCATGGCAACAGACGAGTCACTACAGATGAAATAGCCGTAGATTTCACAAAGAGTCACGGCGCTACGCACAAAATCCTCCATGATGACCTCGATTATACTTTAGACAAGGTAATGCAGACGGTGCAAAATTTGTGAAAGGTCCCACCAAAAGATTTCTGTTTTTTAGAAGACATCTATATGCTAGTGGACAGGTGGAGCAAATGAGTTGCCAGGCACGGGGACTATGTACAAAAATAAGACCCCAAATAAAAATGGTAAAAATGTTATGAATAAAATAGATGTTACTTAATGACTGTCCCGTGTATTAGTTGCCCCTGAATGGACATAGTAAAGATAAAAACCTGTTTATAAACATAAATAAAACAAAGATAATGACCACCGACAAAACACAATGTCAGCATAAATTTACAGTGGGTGGTGAGGAAATAGATTAGGTCACACACACATTTTGAATATCTGGGCTCCAGAATTGACAAAAATTGGCGACTGCTCGAAAGAAATCTGAAGAAGACTAACCACGGCAATGCAAAGACTGAACAGCCTGAAGAAATTTTGGCAGAGCACCAACAAAATTATAAAAGTAAAAGCCTTGAGAGCCTGTGTTTTTCCTTTGGCTGCAAATCACGGACGATTACCAAAACTTGCTGACAAAGAATCGAATCCTTCGAGTCAAAATGTTACAGAAAGATCCTCAGAATACCATACACAGAGAAAAAGACAAATGTAGACATTCGGCAAGAGTTGAGCATAGAGGAGAACTGGTTTATCAATTCCAGTTTGGCTAGAAAAGGCAAATACTTTGGTCATACCAAGAGACACAACGGTCTCGATAGAACGGTGATGGAAGGTATGGTGCCAGGCAACAGAGAAAGTGGTAGACCAAGAAGACGATGGCACCAATATATCCAGGAATGCGTGGGTATGACTGTGGTGGAGGCTGGAGTTTTGGCAAGAGAACGAGTTTCTTTCAGACAGACTGTGATGGGAGCGACGTTCTACTAAGGACATGCTACATGATGATGTGGGTAACGATGTTTCTATTACTTCCGGCAATTTCTTTCTCTATGGCTATTCACAGTCCATGATTACCGTCTATGAACTATTGTTAATTGTTTATTACACGTTGAGAATATCAATTCTGTCATTATAAGGGACGTTGTTAATGTTATTCATTTTCTGGAATACTGACTTCGGCAGTGCCAATTTGTCTTTTATTTATGTTGTACATCTTCAGTTGTAAGTTACGATTCCCGGGTATCGGAATGTTGCCCCGTGAGTATTGTTCACAAGACCAACAAATTATCATGATCCGTCTTGTTCTATTTCATTATGACTATGTGTTTTTCGTTTTAGTGTACATATCTGACAGGAATACATAGAAAGTTATGTATCCACAAGGGAGGTAATCACCTCCACTGACGAATATATAGATGGTAATATAGCAAAGAGGAGCGCGTGGCCGAATGGTTTCGAGGCCTGTCTGCCGACAAGGAGGGCAACGGTTCGAATCCCCGGTATAGCATATGTTGTTTTTTTCTGTTGGGGGTGAAATAAACAAAGATAGCCAACACACGACGTGGCGACAGCAGTAGCGAATCGGTCCGTAGTTCTCAGCCTTCAAAACCCCTTGACTACCCCAGCAATGGGGAAAATGTCGTATGAACAACAACAACAAAATATAGCTAAAGGGACTCAAAAAATAAACCAACGATTACGTCACTGTCATTCTGACGACGAGAAAACAACACATGACGACAACACATTCTCACAGATAGGACACAGCAACGTGACAGGAGTCACTAGTCCCACAGCTAGGACACACCAACGTGACAGGAGTCACTACTCCCACAGCTAGGACACACCAACGTGACAGGAGTCACTAGTCCCACAGCTAGGACACACCAACGTGACAGGAGTCCCTACTCCCACAGCTAGGACACACCAACGTGACATGAGTCACTACTCCCACAGCTAGGACACACCAACGTGACAGGAGTCACTACTCCCACAGCTAGGACACACCAACGTGACAGGAGTCACTACTCCCACAGCTAGGACACACCAACGTGACATGAGTCACTAGTCCCACAACTAGGACACACCAACGTGACAGGAGTCACTACTCCCACATCTAGAACACACCATCGTGACAGGAGCCACTCACACAACCATGACACACCAACGTGACAACGGTGTGCATACAACGCTACCTGGCACGATGTTTGTGCAGACGATCAAACAACAAACCTACCTGCACAACTACGCCCACAAATACTCGAAGAATGTCAACATTGCGCAGAAATCTGAGAGAGCCGTGAAACTTTGCCGGTTAAAACCCTCAATTAATGCGTGACAGACACAATCAGATTGTGAAAAGACCTGTTCACAATACAGAGCTCTAATTTGGATGTTGCTTGATCCCGCGAGATACGTGTATGGTAGGTGCTCATGACATGATCTACCAGTTCGAACATACGTGGTAGAGCGGTGGGGTGGACGGGAGGCTGAAGGGTGCACAGGAATAGGGCTGGCAAATCTAACCGACAGTTACAATATGTTTCTAAGGCAACAACAAATAATGGAGAATCTTTCCGAATGTTCTTATTGCAGTGCGACAAATAACGTGTTGAATAGTGATGTGAACAAAGATGTGATAGGGAAGAAAATAGATTTGAATATAGGAAGAATAGAGATGTGAACATAGGAAGAATAGAGATGTGAACATAGGAAGAATAAAGATGTGAACATTGGAAGAATAGAGATGTGAACATAGGAAGAATGCAGATGTGAACATAGGAAGAATAGAGATGTGAACATAGGAAGAATAGAGATGTGAACATAGGAATAATAGTGATGTGAACATAGGAAGAATAGAGATGTGAACATTGGAAGAATATAGATGTGAACCAGGCAGAACAGGGATGCGAACATAGGAAGAATAGAGATGTGAACATAGGAAGAATAGAGATGTGAACATAGGAAGAATAGAGATGTGAACCAGGCAGAACAGGGATGCGAACATAGGAAGAATGCAGATGTGAACATAGGAAGAATATAGATGTGAACCAGGTAGTACAGGGATGTGAACATATGAAGAATAGAGATGTGAACCAAGCAGAACAGGGATGTGAACATAGGAAGAATATAGATGTGAACCAGGAAGAATAGAGATGTGAACAGCGAAGAACAGAGATATCTCCATACAAGAACACACATTTGAACAGATAAGACACTGACCAAATGTAACCAAGACAACACACAGAAACCCACCTTATTGAAAGCGCCCCCGCCAGAGAACCCTCCTGATACTTCGCCCATGCCTGAAACGATCTTGAGACGGTTTCCAGGGGCGATGCCACTCTTGCCTCTAAGGGAGCACAGCCACCAGCCTTCTATACCGTTAGTGTCCTGCTGCAGGACAGTCAGTACATCGCCTCTGCGAAATGCCAGCTCATCAGACGTCTCTGCGACGTTGTCATACAGAGCCTTCGCCAGGAACATACCCTGAAATAAACATTAATTACAGATCAATTCTTCTTCATCTTCTTATCTCTTATAAACTTAACTCACGTCGAATGCCCATTCTTCATAAACTTAATTCAAGTTGAATTCCCATCTCCATAAACTTAATTCATGTTGAATTCTCCATAAACTTAATTCGTGTTGAATTCTTATTCTTCATAAACTTAATTCAAGTTGAATTCCCATTCTTCATAAACTTAATTCAAGTTGAATTCCCATCTCCATAAACTTAATTCAAGTTGAATTCCCATCTTCATAAACTTAATTCATGTTGGATTCTCCATAAACTTAATTCAAGTTGAATTCCCATCTTCATAAACTTAATTCATGTTGAATTCTCCATAAACTTAATTCAAGTTGAATGCCCATTCTTCATAAACTTAATTCAAGTTGAATTCCCATCTCCATAAACTTAATTCAAGTTGAATTCCCATCTTCATAAACTTAATTCATGTTGGATTCTCCATAAACTTAATTCGTGTTGAATTCTTATTCTTCATAAACTTAATTCAAGTTGAATTCCCATCTCCATAAACTTCATTCATGTTGAATTCTCCGTCTTCATAAACTTAATTCTTGTTGGATTCTCCATAAAAATTCAAGTTGAATTATCATTCTCCATAAACTTAATTCATGGTTAAATTCCCCTTCTTCATAAACGTAACTTATGTTCTGCCGAAGACGGATGTGTCGGACCGAAAGGTGCAAATATCGCAGCCAAGCTGTAAACTAGCGACACAACGCATTCTGTTCTCCGGACTACATCCTGTTACTTGCAAAGTCCTGTTCATGGCCAGGTAGGCGGAGATTGAGAACGAAAGCAGGAGAAGAAGAAGAAGAAGTAACTTATGTTGAATTCCCCTTCTTCCTAAACTTAACTCTTGTTAAATTCCACAACTCCATAAACATAATTCATGTTGATTACCAAATTTTCAGACATTTAATTCATATTGAATTCCTTTAAAAACTTCATTTAAGCTTAAACCTTCCACACACTTAATTCATAATGCATTCGTTTGTACACTTGCTTCAAGCTGAAATCTTCCACGCACTTAATGGATTGTGAATTATTTTGTATACTTAATTCAATTTGGAATCTTCGACACATTCAATTCTTTGTGAATTATTTTGTACACTTAATTCATGTTGAATTTATCATCTACATATACTTTATTCGCGCTGAATTCTTCATCCAACAGACTGGATGCACGGTGGATTCTTCGTGTGAATTCGTTATCGTCATCCCCCATACAGTAAATGGTCGCGCATATAATACGATCATCAAATTTTTTATGCATTTCACATTTTCTTAATGATCTGGCATATGAAACTCTCCAAAAGTTTTGAAGTTGCAAACCATACCAATGAAATGTCTCAGATTATAGAAGACAATAACACTTTGAGTATGCTGACCCCACCAAATAAATGTCTCAGATTATAGAAGACAATAACACTTTGAGTATGCTGACCCCACCAAATAAATGTCTCAGATTATAGAAGACAATAACACTTTGAGTATGCTGACCCCACCAAATAAATGTCTCAGATTATAGAAGACAATAACACTTTGAGTATGCTGACTCTACCAAATAAATGTCTCAGATTATAGAAGACAATAACACTTTGAGTATGCTGACTCTACCAAATAAATGTCTCAGATTATAGAAGACAATAACACTTTGAGTATGCTGACTCTACCAAATAAATGTCTCAGATTATAGAAGACAATAACACTTTGAGTATGCTGACCCTACCAAATAAATGTCTCAGATTATAGAAGACAATAACACTTTGAGTATGCTGACCCTACCAAATAAATGTCTCAGATTATAGAAGACAATAACACTTTGAGTATGCTGACCCTACCAAATAAATGTCTCAGATTATAGAAGACAATAACACTTTGAGTATGCTGACCCTACCAAATAAATGTTTCAAATTTCAGAAGACAAAACCCATTGAAGGAGGTCCACATGAATACTATTTATTCTCGAATGTAATACGACCCAACACTGCACGCATTATCACTTGACTCTATGGTTCTTGTTGTTCTAAGCTACTCGTGCTTCCAAGTGACTTATCTTACATGCTGATGCTTACGCAAGAAGGTACACATGGTCCGCCTATATGTAGTGCAATGCGAGGCTCCTTAGTGAGATCACCCCTATGGTGACTGTAGTGACGATCTCCCCCTCGTTGATCAGGCTGGCGTGAAACAGTATATTTCCATTCAGTCGCGAACGAGGACTTGAGGGTCGGTCTTAATCAGTAAGTTTGAACCCGACCCTGATGACTGTTCACTGCCAGAGGGCGAGGTAACAGAGGAGCGACTGGATACTGAGGTAACAGAGGAGCGACTGGATACTGAGGTAACAGAGGAGCGACTGGATTCTGAGGTAACAGAGGAGCGACTGGATACTGAGGTAACAGAGGAGCGACTGGATACTGAGGTAACAGAGGAGCGACTGGATACTGAGGTAACAGAGGAGCGACTGGATACTGAGGTAACAGAGGAGCGACTGGATACTGAGATAACAGAGGAGCGACTGGATACTGAGGTAACAGAGGAGCGACTGGATACTGAGGTAACAGAGGAGCGACTGGATACTGAGGTAACAGAGGAGCGACTGGATACTGAGGCAACAGAGGAGCGACTGGATACTGAGGTAACAGAGGAGCGACTGGATACTGAGGTAACAGAGGAGCGACTGGATACTGAGGCAACAGAGGAGCGACTGGATACTGAGGTAACAGAGGAGCGACTGGATACTGAGATAACAGAGGAGCGACTGGATACTGAGGTAACAGAGGAGCGACTGGATACTGAGGTAACAGAGGAGCGACTGGATACTGAGGTAACAGAGGAGCGACTGGATACTGAGGCAACAGAGGAGCGACTGGATACTGAGGCAACAGAGGAGCGACTGGATACTGAGGTAACAGAGGAGCGACTGGATACTGAGGTAACAGAGGAGCGACTGGATACTGAGGTAACAGAGGAGCGACTGGATACTGAGGTAACAGAGGAGCGACTGGATACTGAGGTAACAGAGGAGCGACTGGATACTGAGGTAACAGAGGAGCGACTGGATACTGAGGTAACAGAGGAGCGACTGGATACTGAGGTAACAGAGGAGCGACTGGATACTGAGATAACAGAGGAGCGACTGGATACTGAGGTAACAGAGGAGCGACTGGATACTGAGGTAACAGAGGAGCGACTGGATACTGAGGTAACAGAGGAGCGACTGGATACTGAGGTAACAGAGGAGCGACTGGATACTGAGGTAACAGAGGAGCGACTGGATACTGAGGTAACAGAGGAGCGACTGGATACTGAGGTAACAGAGGAGCGACTGGATACTGAGGTAACAGAGGAGCGACTGGATACTGAGGTAATGTTGTTGTTTAATGTACATAATGAGTATGTTTAGTCTTTTGTGCGCACTGAAAAAGGCTTTAAGTGGCAGGTTACAGTGGCTTTCCTCACATTCCAAGCATGATGATGACCGTAGACCACGGTCCTCCAGGCGGTTGTGCTATGCTTGACTCTATCTGCGTGACGCTCACTACTATAGGAATCACGTCTATCCACATCTCGTCAGCCAGATTGCCCTGAAAACAGTTTTTTTTTCAGTGAGTGCTACATGGCAGAGAGATTGTGGTCTTGGTCTGTATGATCTGCCTGACCCTGATGCGGCGTCTTGGTCAGTATGATCTGCCTGACACTGGCGCGGCGTCTTGGTCAGTATGATCTGCCTGACACTGACGCGGCGTCTTGGTCAGTTTGATCTGCCTGACCCTGACGCGGCGTCTTGGTCAGTATGATCTGCCTGACCCTGGTGCGGCGTCTTGGTCAGTATGATCTGCCTGACCCTGATGCGGTGTCTTGGTCAGTATGATCTGCCTGACACTGGCGCGGCGTCTTGGTCAGTATGATCTGCCTGACACTGACGCGGCGTCTTGGTCAGTTTGATCTGCCTGACCCTGACGCGGCGTCTTGGTCAGTATGATCTGCCTGACCCTGATGCGGCGTCTTGGTCAGTATGGTCTGCCTGACCCTGATGCGGCGTCTTGGTCAGTATGAGGTAGAGAAAACTACGATGGATTGGTCCTATTAGTCGAATGGAAGATGGTCGGTTGCTCAAAGATTCTTTACCGACGAATAGCAAAATAACAGCGGCCGAACCCCGGCTCAGGTTCACAGATATGTGCAAGCGAGATACGAAGACACAGGACATGGGTCTGACATCCTGGGAATGGATCATTCTTTAGTCAGCCATGACTAAAAGGGGCTACCATACAATAATCAGCCATGACGGAAAGTGGCTACTAAACTATGGCTAGTCGTGACTGAAAGTGGCTACTATACTACAGTTAGTCGTGGCTGAAAGTGGCTACTATACTATAGTTAGTCACACTGAAAGTGGCTACTATACTATAGTTATTTCTGACAAAGTGGCTACTATACTATAGTTAGTCACACTGAAAGTGGCTACTATACTATAGTTATTTCTGACAAAGTGGTTACTATACTATAGTTAGTCACACTGAAAGTGGCTACTATACTATAGTTATTTCTGACAAAGTGGCTACTATACTACAGTTAGTCGTGGCTGAAAGTGGCTACTATACTATAGTTAGTCACACTGAAAGTGGCTACTATACTATAGTTATTTCTGACAAAGTGGATACTATACTATAGTTAGTCATGACTGAAAGTGGCTACTATACTATAGTAAGTTACACTGAAAGTGGCTACTATACTATAGTTATTCATGACTGAAAGTGGCTACTATACTAGCCAGATGACTAAAGAGGGCTACTGTGCTTTATGATTGCCCTATAACGCCCGGTAGCCTTGTTCATGCTCCACTTCACCCCACAAGCCATATTCGCGAGTTGTTCTGGAACGGTCTCACATTTCCAGGCTACCGGTTTGGGAAGAATGCATTTATGATAGAGCGGCGACAGGCTGATCAGTTAGTATGCCGGCCTCGTGAACAAAGGGATACGCCTTCAAACCCCCAGGTTTTGTGAATTAGTTTGTTGATTTATAGAATTTAAAATAAAAACCAAGCCTGCACATTTAGTGACGACTACAATGGCAAACGACCTTTATTCTTCAGTCTTACAAATCCTACCTATAGACCTAAAGTATAGGAATTTTGAGATTCGGTGGCATAACAGTTGTGAATTTGGTATACAATCTCAAAGAACCAGGTTCGAATCGGGACATGCCGAGTTTGACAGACCGGGCATATCAGGGTACTTTTTTCATGGTATGGCCGCTTTTTCCAGATGACCCAGCTGTAAATTGGTTCCTGATGAAATCAGGAGAAAAATTTTGAACAGCCGCGGGAGCTGAGCAGTTCCTGCTCTGTCGTTGGCACTTTCAGCAATGAAACGGACTGAGCACTCACGGGGGGCGGGCGTATATGAAACGGACTGAGCACTCACGGGGGGGGGGGGCGCCCAGATGAAACGGACTGATCACTCATGGGGGGGGGGGGTCAGATGAAACGGACTGAGCAATCATGGGGGGGGGGGGGTCAGATGAAACGGACTGACCACTCACGGGGGCGCACAGATGAAACGGACTGAGCACTCATGGGGGAGGGGCAGATGAAACGGACTGAGCACTCAAGGGCCCCCCCCCCCCCCCGAGATGCAATGACGTCGATCCTATTCGCCATTTTCCATTTTTTTTAAAAGCATTTAGGGAAACAAATATGGCGGTGCAGTCTGACCCGATACCTCTACGTGTCACCTCGGAGCGGTTAGTAGGGTCAGGTAAAATACGATATATTGATCAAGACCGCATCTTCTTTCCTCGTCCGTGCATCTGAAAACAAGCTGTGTTGTATCAGTCTGGTCAACAAAGTGGGGATACACACTCTAATCCCTACAGTCGTGAGCAAAGTGAGCAGCCTCGCATTCTACTACAGTCAAAAGGACTCCGTTCTATCTTGTGAAATAGTTCTCGGGATGTGAGAGAGCCACTGTAACCCGCTACCAAAGACACGTCGTCTAGGCTTAACCCAACTCGGTGTGGGCAGCTTGGAACAAAAACAACGCCAACAACAACATATTTTGTACAAAAATATCTTACCCAGGAGGTGAAACCAAGCGAACTGGAAACACTACTTAATATCCAATGCATCGTTAAACAAGATGCAACAGACAAGACGCGCACACAAGAAAATAATGAGCTGAACACACAACAAACACAATACTATAGGCAATGCCAGCGTACTAACACTCCCGCAATCATACCCACACACGTATCAGCCCACTGACACCCCCTCACACACACACCCTCACACCTACTGCGTTTCAGCACACCTACACACCTAAACGCGACACTAGTACTGGTAACTAAAAAAACCCAAATCAACACCGTGCTGACGTGTATGTTTCGCATGTTCATCTACTTGGCGGAACAATCCAACCAGAAGACGGTCCAACCACTTGAAAGTTTGCTACTTGTTCTTTTTCATACGCAATCGCCACCCACGTCATTTTTTTTTGTTGCGTTCGCCTTATTTCTCTAATCTCCAAGGCGGTGTGCATTGCACTGTGGTTTTTATTTTGCGCCTGTCGGCCCAGTGCATCCGACTTCAGCATGCATTTTATGTAAGGACCTGCTTCCTCCTGCATTTTCTAAGGGTTTGCTTCCCCGGGATAACGGCCGGTGCTATGGTGAGGATCGAACCCAGCACCTTCGAGTTGTGATCCGTGCCACTTAACCACTAGCCCACGCCGTCCCCTCATCATGTGACTCCCAACACAAGTCGCTTCTGTGAGATTGTCTTTATGTTTTTCTTCTTCTTCGTTCATTCTCAAGCTCCTGCGATTACAAGACCCTAAAAGGGCTTTGCAAGTAGCAGGATGTTTTCCGGAGAACGAAATGCGTTGTGTCGTAGTTTACAGATTGACTGCGATATTTGCACCTTTCGGTCCGATACATCCGACTTTAGCAGACATTTTTGGGTACCGAGTTAGCCTTCCCTCTTCGATCCCTTCTCCTTAGCCAGTCTGATCTGCTGCAGCCTGTTATCCAGGATCAACGCGTAAAGGGGTAGAAGGGTATTGGCAGCTCTGGCCCTGACGCTAGCAGCCAACTATGGGTCGCTCGCCCTGACGCTAGCAGGCAGCTATGGGTCGCTCGCCCTGACGCTAGCAGCCAGCTATGGGTCGCTGGCCCTGACGCTAGCAGCCAGCTATGGGTCGCTGACCCTGACGCTAGCAGTCCTCTATGAGTCGCTGGCCCTGACGCTAGCAGCCAGCTATGGGTCGCTGACCCTGACGCTAGCAGTCAGCTATGGGACGCTGGCACTGACGCTAACAGCCAGCTATGGGTCGCTGGCCCTGACGATAGCAGCCATCTATGGGACGCTGGCCCTGACGCTAACAGCCAGCTATGGGTAGCTAGCCCTGACGCTAGCAGTCAGCTATGGGTCGCTGGCCCGGACGCTAGCAGTCAGCTATGGATCGCTGGCCCTGACGCTAGCAGTCATCTGACTGCTGCAGCTCATGCGCCTCTCAGCATCTTGATCGCTTGTCTTTATGAGACAGGTTGCTTTACCATTATTACATAAGCCCTCCCTCGCCATTTAGCATGCCTTGATTTATAGTGCGGTGCACTGTGTTTTGTGCCGCATGATACAGTGCATCTGACGGCAGCACATTTTTTATGAGTTAACTTCTAATCAGGACACGAAATTGCCCGTTCATGAATCTGAACATAAGAGCTTGATTTGTGAGCCATGTCAATAACCACTTGATCGCCGAAAGCAACGTCTGCTATTAAGACTACGTTTCTACGGACGAAACCTGGTGCAGCCCTGTCCATCATACACAAGTGAAAGGAGTACCACGTGGTAACAACCAATGTCCTCCCACAAAAACAGTGTACGGAGTTGTACAGAGCCTCGAGCTAACTGCCACCTTTGTTAGAGTCATTGAAGTCCAAGTGTGAAGACGAACAAAGAAGGGAAGAGAAAAGGTTGCACCTCCACGGGCCATCAAACAACACAAGTGGGCCAGACGAGATGAGATGACCACCCCCTCCTCCCCCACCCCTCCAGATAATATTTCTGGCCCGCCTGTCAAGTGTTAAGTGCGTGCAGGCTAGTTATACTCGGATTGTGATCTGACTTGAAATGTACAGCGGCCCTGATACAATTCCATGGACACAATTTGACATGCGTCTCTTACAATCGCACATTGATTATTATCGTGCGCGCGTGTGTGTGTGTATGTGGATGTGTGGAAAGGGGGGGGGAGGTGTGGATGTGTGTGTGGGGGGAGGTGTGGATGTGTGTGTGGGGGGAGGTGTGGATGTGTGTGTGGGGGGGGGGAGGTGTGGATGTGGGGTGAGGTGTGGATGTGTGTGTGTGGGGGGAAGGTGTGGATGTATGTGTGGGGGGAAGGTGTGGATGTGTGTGTGGGGGAGGTGTGGATGTGTGTGTGGGGGAGGTGTGGATGTGTGTGTGGGGGGAGGTGTGGATGTGTGTGTGGCGGGAAGGTGTGGACATGTCTGTGTGTGTGGGGGGAGGTGTGGATGTGTGTGTTGGGGGAAGGTGTGGACATGTGTGTGTCTGTGTGGGTAGATGCGTGTGCCTGCGTGCTGAGCCCCATCTTAAAGTACTCGACACAATTTATCCCAGAGGCTGGGCACACTTTGACCTCTGACTCATGACCTACAAACACACAATCTTAATTAACAACGGACACTGTCTCTGTTATCCCCCTAATTCGGTCTATGTCTGTCTCTCTACCCCCTCCCCCTCCCTCCCGTGTCTATATCAATTCCTAAGTCGGCTCCGTCTCTGCCTCTCCTCCATATTTCGTGCGACCTCATCAAATCCTAGGGAAGAAACTGTGTTCGCATCTAAGTAAATGACAAGTTTTAGACGTTGAACCACTTACAACAGACTAGCCAGATTTAGACCAACGGGAACAAGGCAGGATGAGCCCCTGTATGGAGCCCCGGATGATTCACTCAGTGGGGCATAAGCTATGGGTAGATGTAGAGTTCCAACTTGGCAACTGTTAACTGAGATTAGTGTCTGAGTGACACGGTGGTTGAGCTATCGGTTCTAGCGGTATAGGTACGGGATGCGATCCCCATTATCGGCACGCTCTAGTTGACACAGCTGTAAATTGGTACATGGCTTACTTTAGGAAATGACAAGACAGACAGGAAAAGAAACTCGTGAAAAAGTGAGGTCTGGCACAGTTCTTCCTTTCTTTCTGGCGTCCGTCCTGAAATGGGCATTGTGCCGTGGTGTACAGCGAGGTTGTGATATCTGCGGCTTTCGATCCGATATATCCGGTTTCAGCATGACATTGTTGACACCAGGTTTGCCTTCCTTATGTGATCCAACTCTCTTAGCCAGACTAAACTAGTGCAGCCTGTTTCTAGGATCGGCACCTGGAGGAGGAATAGGGTCTTGGTCAGCTATGGTTCGCTGATCCTGATGCAAGCAGACATCTATGAGTCGCTGGCTGCTGTCAGCTCATTCCCTGTGCTACATCCTCGGCCCCATGCCTAGCACAATTACGTAACGCCATCCCTGACAGCAGTATCTGCTACTGGGCTACCTTGACTCTTTACTAGAGAATACTTGTTCTTCTGCGATCATTGTTCGTTTAAACGGGATTCGGGATTCCTCAATACATTATGTTGTCTTTATCAGGGTCTCAATACCGCCGTACAGTTTCTCCTCGAGGGGAGTCGGCGTAGGCCACATCCTTCTCAGGTCAGTGCTGGGGCAGCCTGAACTACATGTCTGTCAGGCCGCAGTAACGTAGACTAGTGGTACCTGTCTGTCAGGCCCCAGTAACGTAGACTAGTGGTACCTGTCTGTCAGGCCACAGTAACGTAGACTAGTGGTACCTGTCTGTCAGGCCACAGTAACGTAGACTAGTGGTACCTGTCTGTCAGGCCCCAGTAACGTAGACTAGTGGTACCTGTCTGTCAGGCCCCAGTAACGTAGACTAGTGATACCTGTCTGTCAGGCCACAGTAACGTAGACTAGTGGTACCTGTCTGTCAGGCCCCAGTAACGTAGACTAGTGGTTCCTGTCTGTCAGGCCACAGTAACGTAGACTAGTGGTACCTCTCTGTCAGGCCACAGTAACGTAGACTAGTGGTACCTCTATGTCAGGCCACAGTAACGTAGACTAGTGGTACCTGTCTGTCAGGCCACAGTAACGTAGACTAGTGGTACCTGTCTGTCAGGCCCCAGTAACGTAGACTAGTGGTACCTGTCTGTCAGGCCCCAGTAACGTAGACTACTGGTACCTGTCTGTCAGGCCCCAGTAACGTAGACTAGTGGTACCTCTCTGTCAGGCCACAGTAACCTAGACTAGTGGTACCTGTCTGTCAGGCCCCAGTAACGTAGACTAGTGGTACCTGTCTGTCAGGCCACAGTAACGTAGACTAGTGGTACCTGTCTGTCAGGCCCCAGTAACGTAGACTAGTGGTACCTGTCTGTCAGGCCACAGTAACGTAGACTAGTGGTACCTCTCTGTCAGGCCACAGTAACGTAGACTAGTGGTACCTGTCTGTCAGGCCCCAGTAACGTAGACTAGTGGTACCTGTCTGTCAGGCCACAGTAACGTAGACTAGTGGTACCTCTCTGTCAGGCCACAGTAACGTAGACTAGTGGTACCTGTCTGTCAGGCCACAGTAACGTAGACTAGTGGTACCTGTCTGTCAGGCCACAGTAACGTAGACTAGTGGTACCTGTCTGTCAGGCCCCAGTAACGTAGACTAGTGGTACCTGTCTGTCAGGCCACAGTAACGTAGACTAGTGGTACCTGTCTGTCAGGCCCCAGTAACGTAGACTAGTGGTACCTGTCTAGCAGGCCCCAGTAACGTAGACTAGTGGTACCTGTCTGTCAGGCCCCAGTAACGTAGACTAGTGGTACCTGTCTGTCAGGCCACAGTAACGTAGACTAGTGGTACCTGTCTGTCAGGCCCCAGTAACGTAGACTAGTGGTACCTGTCTGTCAAGCCACAGTAACGTAGACTAGTGGTACCTGTCTGTCAGGCCCCAGTAACGTAGACTAGTGGTACCTGTCTGTCAGGCCCCAGTAGCACAGGCTGGTAGTACATGTCTTGCATTTGGTGTACAAGTGGTGTACACGTGGTGTCTCATTCTGTGGAAGTACGATAACATTGTCATTTTTTAACAGTTGGTAGTATCCAGTCTTCCAGATCATGAAATGGATAACGGGCAACAATACCTTGTCGCTGGAACTGAGAAAGAGAGTTATAAGAAAGTGAGAGAAATGGATGAGGTCCATGATCGGCAACGCCAACCGGCAGGGCACCTGATGATGATGATGACGGTAGTATCCGACATTTGTGTGATATTTGAGGTGTTCTTCCTGTCAAATCTGGTGTACAAGGTATCACGTGGATCTACTGGCGGGTCGTGCAAGGTGTCACATGGATCTACTGGCGGGTCATGCAAGGTGTCACATGGATTTACTGGCGGGTCGTGCAAGGTGTCACGTGGATCTACTGGCGGGACGTGCAAGGTGTCACATGGATTTACTGGCGGGTCGTGCAAGGTGTCACGTGGATCTACTGGCGGGACGTGCAAGGTGTCACATGGATTTACTGGCGGGTCGTGCAAGGTGTCACGTGGATCTACTGGCGGGTCGTGCAAGGTGTCACATGGATTTACTGGCGGGTCGTGCAAGGTGTCACATGGATCTACTAGCGTGACGGGCAAGGTGTCACATGGATCTACTGGATTGATGAACATGGTGTCACATGGATCTACTGGCGTGACGGGCAAGGTGTCACATGGATCTACTGGCGTGACGGAGAAGGTGTCACGTGGATCTACTAGCATGACGGGGAAGGTGTCACATGGATCTACTGGCGTGATGGGGAAGGTGTCACATGGATTTACTGGCGTGACGGGGTAGGTGTCACATAGATCTACTGGCGTGACGGGCAAGGTGTCACATGGATCTACTGGCGGGTCGTAGAAGGTGTCACATGGATATACTGACAGGTCGTGCAAGGTGCCACATGGATCTACTGGCGGGTCGTAGAAGGTGTCACATGGATTTACAGGCGGATCGTAGACGGTGTCACGTGGATTTACTGGCGTGACGGGCAAGGTGTCACATGGATCTACTGGCGGGTCGTGCAAGGTGTCACATGGATTTACTGGCGGGTCGTGCAAGGTGTCCCATGGATCTACTAGCGTGACGGGGCAAGGTGTCACATGGATCTACTAGAGTGATGAACATGGTGTCACATGGATCTACTGGCGTGACGGGCAAGGTGTCACATGGATCTACTGGCGTGACGGAGAAGGTGTCACGTGGATCTACTAGCGTGACGGGGAAGGTGTCACATGGATCTACTGGCGTGACGGGGAAGGTGTCACGTGGATTTACTGGCGTGATGGGGTAGGTGTCACATAGATCTACTGGCGTGACGGGCAAGGTGTCACATGGATCTACTGGTGGGTCGTAGAAGGTGTCACATGGATATACTGACGGGTCGTGCAAGGTGCCACATGGATCTACTGGCGGATCGTAGAAGGTGTCACATGGATTTACTGGCGGATCGTAGACGGTGTCACGTGAATTTACTGGCGTGACGGGCAAGGTGTCACATGGATTTACTGGCGTGACGGGCAAGGTGTCACATGGATCTACTGGCGGGTCGTGCAAGGTGTCACATGGATTTACTGGCGTGACGGGGTAGGTGTCACATAGATCTACCGGCGTGACGGGCAAGGTGTCACATGGATCTACTGGAGGGTCGTAGAAGGTGTCACATGGATATACTGACGGGTCGTGCAAGGTGCCACATGGATCTACTGGCGGGTCGTAGAAGGTGTCACATGGATTTACTGGCGGATCGTAGACGGTGTCACGTGGATTTACTGGCGTGACGGGCAAGGTGTCACATGGATTTACTGGCGTGACGGGCAAGGTGTCACATGGATCTACTGGCGGGTCGTGCAAGGTGTCACATGGATTTACTGGCGGGTCGTGCAAGGTGTCCCATGGATCTACTTGCGGGTCGTGCAAGGTGTCACATTGATTTACTAGCGTGACGCACGGGGAAGGCTGCGCATGGATCTACTGGAGTGATGGGCATGGTGTCACATGGATCTACTGGCGTGATGGGCAAGGTGTCACATGGATCTACTGGCTTGATGGGCATGGTGTCACATGGATCTACTTGCGGGTCGTGCAAAGTGTCACATGGATCTACTGGCGTGATAGGCATGGTGTCACATGGATCTACTGGCGTGATGGGCAAGGTGTCACGTGGATCTACTAGCGTGACGGGCAAGGTGTCACGTGGATCTACTGGCGGGGCGTGCAAGATGTCGCATGGATCTACTGGCGGGTTATGCAAGGTGTCACATGGATCTACTGGCGGGTCCTGTAAGGTGTCACATAGATCTACTGGCGTGACGTGCAAGGTGTCACATGGATCTACTGGCGGGTCGTGCAAGGTGTCACATGGATCTACTGGCGTGACGTGCAAGGTCTCACATGGATCTACTGGAGTGACGGGGAAGGTGTCACATGGATCTACTGGCGAGTCGTGCAAGGTGACACATGGATCTACTGGCGTGACGGGCAAGGTGTCACATGGATCTACTGGCGTGACGGGGAAGGTGTCACATGGATCTACTGGCGTGACGGGGAAGGTGTCACATGGATCTACTGGCGTGACGGGGAAAATGTCACATGGATCTACTTGCATGACGTGCAAGGTGTCTGGGCCGATGAAAACGATAATGCAGTGGCGAGACAAGCTGTGGTGAACGACTTATTGATGATGAGAGACAGGGTTGAGTTTATCAAGGCAGTTATAGACACGCCGCTGCGTGACGAAGCGATAGAACGTCGTCTGGAAAATGCATGTGTGCAGAAGATGACAGATGTGAGAGTGACTAGGGGAGAGGGAAGAAAGTGTGTCCTGTCTGGAAAGATTCACAGAACAAGAAATGAACACCTGACTAGGAATATATACGCTCGGCTGGCTGCTTGAAGGGAGAACGGAGCCCTTACCGGAATGTCCCCCTGTGTGATGATGTTAGTTCATAGAATAAAAAACTCTGCCACTTTACATCGTATTCTTTCTGCCTCTTTATGTCGTCTTCTTTCTGCCCCTTGTCATTGTATTTTCCTGCCACTTTACATTGTATTTTCCTGCCACTTTACATTGTATTTTCTTGCCACTTTACATTGTATTTTCCTGCCACTTTACATTGTATTTTCCTGCCACTTTACATTGTATTTTCCTGCCACTTTACATTGTATTTTCCTGCCACTTTACATTGTATTTTCCTGCCACTTTACATTGTATTTTCCTGCCACTTTACATTGTATTTTCTTGCCACTTTACATTGTATTTTCCTGCCACTTTACATTGTATTTTCCTGCCACTTTACATTGTATTTTCCTGCCACTTTACATTGTATTTTCCTGCCACTTTACATTGTATTTTCCTGCCACTTTACATTGTATTTTCCTGCCACTTTACATTGTATTTTCCTGCCACTTTACATTGTATTTTCCTGCCACTTTACATTGTATTTTCCTGCCACTTTACATTGTATTTTCCTGCCACTTTACATTGTATTTTCCTGCCACTTTACATTGTATTTTCCTGCCACTTTACATTGTATTTTCCTGCCACTTTACATTGTATTTTCTTGCCACTTTACATTGTATTTTCCTGCCACTTTACATTGTATTTTCCTGCCACTTTACATTGTATTTTCCTGCCACTTTACATTGTATTTTCCTGCCACTTTACATTGTATTTTCCTGCCACTTTACATTGTATTTTCCTGCCACTTTACATTGTATTTTCCTGCCACTTTACATTGTATTTTCCTGCCACTTTACATTGTATTTTCCTGCCACTTTACATTGTATTTTCCTGCCACTTTACATTGTATTTTCCTGCCACTTTACATTGTATTTTCCTGCCACTTTACATTGTATTTTCCTGCCACTTTACATTGTATTTTCCTGCCACTTTACATTGTATTTTCCTGCCACTTTACATTGTATAACAGAGAACAAGAGACCAGTAAAAGAGCTCATCAACTGTCCCCACCTCAAATCTGAACAAGCTACTTGAAAAATTGTATTTTAAATTTTACGTGTTTGCCTCACTAGTTTCTACTAGCGGAGGAGTGCCTATTCCACCCTAGACCGTAGTCAATTGGGCGATATTAAGACGCATAAACCAGTGCTTGGGTGGCTATGTGCGTCTGTATGTACCTATGCTAGGTTTGTGCGATCTCAGAAGCCAGCCCAACCAAAGTGCAATGGAAGGGCCTCACCATGAAGGCGCGTATGAAAGTTGTGCAAGAGTGTGATTGTTAGACAGTCAAATGAAACAAGAGTGTGATTGTTAGACAGATGAGGGCGCGTATGAAAGTTGTGCAAGAGTGTGATTGTTAGACAGTCAAATGAAACAAGAGTGTGATTGTTGGACAGAAGAGGGCGCGTGTGAAAGTTGTGCAAGAGTGTGATGGTTAGACAGAGTCAAATTAAACAAGATGTGTGGAAAGAAGAGAGTGTCATGCTATTAGGTTAGTTACCTGTTCATAGAACGTAGTCAATCTGTTCCCCCCCCCCCTCCCTTCCCCTTCGTTAGTACCAGTCTAACAAATGTCGACCGCTTGACGACCTCATGGACGGTCCAGCACGCGACTCTGGTCCAGACGAACTTGACCTCTATTCCAGACCACCAGCGGATTGGTTGGCTAGTTTCCGATTGGTGCTCTAACTTAAATATCAGGTGTCGCTGTTCCAGGATTGACTTGTGGGCTGTCTGTGTGCTCTGGGTATGTGGGAGTGGGTGGAACATGTCAGATCAGATTAGGCGATGTCTTCACAGTACAGGCGCAGTTTAAAATGCGTTCATTGTGATTTCCTCTACTTCTCTTGGTGGTGTACTCTTAAGTGAGAGAGACAATTATGTGTCCATGTCCTGTCTTGATGGTACACACTGAGAGACAATTATTTGTCCATACTCCATGTCATGTCTTGACGGTACACACTGAGAGACTATTATTTGTACACATCTTGTATTGGTGGGGTACACTAGAAGAGACAGCTGTTTGTCTACCTCTTGTCTTGATGTGGTACACTAGAAGAGACAGCTATTTGTCTACCTCTTGTCTTGATGTGGTACACTAGAAGAGACAGCTATTTGTCTACCTCTTGTCTTGATGTGGTACACTAGAAGAGACAGCTGTTTTCCCACCTCTTGTCTTGATGTGGTACACTAGAAGAGACAGCTGTTTGTCTACCTCTTGTCTTGATGTGGTACACTAGAAGAGACAGCTGTTTGTCTACCTCTTGTCTTGATGTGGTACACTAGAAGAGGCAGCTGTTTGTCTACCTCTTGTCTTGATGTGGTACACTAGAAGAGACAGCTGTTTGTCTACCTCTTGTCTTGATGTGGTACACTAGAAGAGACAGCTGTTTGTCTACCTCTTGTCTTGATGTGGTACACTAGAAGAGGCAGCTGTTTGTCTACCTCTTGTCTTGATGTGGTACACTAGAAGAGACAGCTGTTTGCCCACCTCGTGTCTTGATGTGGTACACTAGAAGAGACAGCTGTTTGTCTACCTCTTGTTTGATGTGGTACACTAGAAGAGACAGCTATTTGTCTACTTCTTGTCTTGATGTGGTACACTAGAAGAGACAGCTGTTTGCCCACCTCGTGTCTTGATGTGGTACACTAGAAGAGACAACTATTGTCCCACCTCTTGTAGGTGTCTTCCCACTTCGCGTGTCCACTTCTTCCTATACCTCTACGCATTATTGTCCAGGCCTTGATATATCACTCTTATTTAAAGCTCGGTGTTCATGTTCTCTGTTTGATTCCAGTCCAGTTTTTGTCATCAAAACTCCAGTATATTTCAGCACGACGAATAAATATTTATTTGATCCCAAATCAGTGCCTCACAGAAGCTGCCATTATAGCTACTACTAGTGACGTATTAAGTTGAACACTACAGGTTTGTCTCTCCACAGGGTGGCCAGGCTGGAAGCGTCACCTTGTAATCTAGCCATGTGTAATTAAGTTAATTTGTATTCCAAGCGGACCGGCCCGAGGAGTTACATGGCGCTGATGTCCGTGGTAGCAATAGATGCAATCAAGGGCTGTAAACGTAACGTAAGCACTTCTCGTGTTATCATTTATGATATGCAAGTCGTGAGAAGGTTTCCTTCTAGTAGTAAGGTCAAGGACTGGTACATGAGGTGCGTACGTGTATATAGCTGTTACTTATCTTGTATATGTATGTATATATGTATGTATGTATGTATGTATGTATGTATGTATGTGATGTGATGTATATATATATATATATATATATATAAAATATATATATATATATATATATATATATATATACACACACACACGCACGGCGTGATACATTTTCAGGTGGTTCACTAGTCAGTCAAACATTTCATCAGTCAGTATGGTCGGACTACAGTCATACAATTTTACAATTTATTAATTCACCATTATTTCTAAATAGCAATGCGTACCAAACCATAATATATTGTATTACTTACACAGTATTAGCCTATTTCTTCTTAAGAAAAAACGCACTACTGTCAGAGGGATGACGTGTGTGTCCTTGAACATGCTTGACAAAACGGTAGATAAGCAGTCAGAGATGGAGAGATGGAGAAATGGACGAAACAACGGATAGATGGATATGGATGGATGGATGGAAGGATGAATGGAGAAAACGACAAATAGATAAGGATAGACACAGAGAGAACAGGATAGAGAGACAGGGATAAATAGAAAAAAAGATAAAACGACAGATAGGCAGACGGTGGTAGATATATGGAAACATTTTCAAAACAATGGATAGGTGGACATGGGGGGAGGGGGAGAGAGAGAGAGCGAGAGAGAGAGAGAGAGAGGAGAGAGAGAGAAAGACAAAACGACAGATATATAGACATAGATAGATATAGAAAAAACAATACATAGATAGGCATGGATAGATCGGTAATAAGGAGAAAGAGAAAAATTGATAGAGAGAGATTGAGAAATAGATAGAGAGCGAGAGAGTGACTAACTTCAGATGTTATAATTAATAAATTATGTTCTATTTTCTTTTACAAATGTTGTGACAAGATAAACATATGTTTCAGCAAATTTAAACAGTACTTAGTATTAGCGATAACAATCCGACTCAAGTGTTTCGACCGACGTCAGCGGGCCACATATTTCATAGAACAGAGATTTATGTTTAAGCCAAATTGAACAAAAACTATTTTCTGTTGGTTGGCCACAGAAAACTCATTTGGTCTTTTTATGAGATTGTTTGGCTTTGGTCAGTTCGTTAGATTTTTTTGTGGCATAATTTTCGTCATAATTTGTGTATGTGCGCCTTTTCTGACTTTTTTGAAGACGCCAAAATAGCTTTCACAGAAACTGTATTATAGCAGGCATGTCAGGAAACTTAATCATGTCCATTAAACTGTTTCCGCAGACTGCTGAGGATAGGTTGGCAGGTCAAGGTGCAGAACTCTGAAGTCTTCAGCAGGACTAGGCTCTCTATCTCTGGCATACATACGCTGCTACAGAGACCCCAGATCAGATGAACACGGCATGTTGTTCGCATGTCACCCTAAACAACTGTTGTATAGTGAGCTCATGACAGGACAACGCTCGTAATGCGAATGGTGGTGGGGTGGGGGGGGGGGGCCGCGGGGGGACAAAAGAAACGATACAAAGGCACTCTAAAAGTTTCTTTGAAAAGTTTCTCCATTGATGTTGCTGACTGAGAGTTGCTTACTCCGAGCCGCTTAGCCTGGCGCAGTGCCGTCCCACATTGTGCTTCCACAGCTGAGCAGAGGACCACCACGGAGGCATAGGAAAGGCGAGCTGCACGAAAGGAAAGAATGCAAGACTGCCCAACTACAAATGCTGTTCACGTGTGCCCTACGTGGGGTAAAGTTTTTAACGCTCAGATCGAACTGTATAGTCACAAACGGTCACATCTGAATAAACATGTCTGACGATGTCGCCATCTCCGCTTGGGATGGGCGACTGACTGACTGACTGACTGACTACTAACTAACTAACTAACTAACTAACTGACTGACTGACTGACTGACTGACTGACTGACTAACTAACTAACTGACTAACTAACTAACTATTGTCAATACAGTATTGCATGAACGCAAACGTAACACAAATAGTGTTGTGGGCCTCCTAAGCCTTCAACAACATAAGTGGGGAAATGAGAGACGAGAGAAAGAGGGAGAGAATGTGTGTGTTTGAAAGACATTACTTCTTTAGTATTGTATTAATACCGATATCAACGAACAGAACAGAACAACAACTGAATGTGTTTACTGCGCGGACTGAGACACGACATCACAATGTTTACACAAAATATCACCAGTGCAGAACAATATATTGTTCCGTGCTAATCGTCTGACGCTGGACATTTTTACAATACACCAGATGATAATCTAGAGCGAAACTGGCTTAACATACCACAAACCCATTAGTTAGTGTGTTTTTGTTCGTGAATTGCCTTATTATTCGTCACTCCTTCTCAAATAACCACATTTATTTCCCTTATAAACGAGGCGGCCTGCCTCATGCTTTTCCTGTCGCCATACAGTTTATTCCTCAAATCACTTCATCGGTTTCACAAGCTTGGCGTGATCGGCTCTATCTCTCTCGGCATCACACAATTGATCCCTCAAAATAACCATATCATTTTCTCTCATAAACTCGGCGGTCTGCCTCTGGCTTCTACGTCGTCATACAGTTTATTCCTCAAATCAGTTGATTTCCAAAATTAACTTAGGGGTATAATTTTAACGTGTAGCTTTATGTAAAATAGTTGACTGAGTTCAGATGTAGCGCAGTCAATGAGCTGACAGAAGCCAGCGACTCATATATGGCGGCTTGCATCAGGGTAAGCGAGCCAGAGCTGACCAATACCCTATTCCGTCTTTCGGCCCTGAATACAGGCTGCACTATTGCAGTCTGGCTATGAGAAGAAGGGTCGCAGTAGAAAGGCAAACCCGGTACCCAAAAAAATTGACATGAAATTGAATCTGTCGGGTCAAAAGGCGCTGCAATTGCAGCTCCGATGTAAACTGCGATACATCCTTTTCAAGACAAATCCAGAAGAATAAAATAATGTGGCTCGTGACATTGACGCAGCTGATCAGCTAGCCCCCAAAGCACCCACTGCGGCGACATTAGATCGAATAACGGATAGAAATTGAACGCTGATGCCACTTCGCCTTCGTCATGTCCCTTTCTCACTCCAGTCGGAATATATAGCCACCACTACAATTAGTCGCCTTTAGGAAGTCTGCTTCAAAGTTAGCCACCACTACAATTAGTCGCCTTTAGGAAGTCTGCTTCAAAGTTAGCCACCACTACAATTAGTCGCCTTTAGGAAGTCTGCTTCAAAGTTAGCCACCACTACAATTAGTCGCCTTTAGGAAGTCTGCTTCAAAGTTAGCCACCACTACAATTAGTCGCCTTTAGGAAGTCTGCTTCAAAGTTAGCCACCACTACAATTAGTCGCCTTTAGGAAGTCTGCTTCAAAGTTAGCCACCACTACAATTAGTCGCCTTTAGGAAGTCTGCTTCAAAGTTAGCCACCACTACAATTAGTCGCCTTTAGGAAGTCTGCTTCAAAGTTAGCCACCACTACAATTAGTCGCCTTTATGAAATCTGCTTCAAAGTTAGCCACCACTAAAATTAGTCGCCTTTAGGAAATCTGCTCCAAAGTTAGCCACCACTACAATTAGTCGCCTTTAGGAAATCTGCTCCAAAGTTAGCCACCACTACAATTAGTCGCCGTTAGGAAGTCTGCTCCAAAGTTAGCCACCACTACAATTAGTCGCCGTTAGGAAGTCTACTCCAAAGTTAGCCACCACTACAATTAGTCGCCGTTAGGAAGTCTGCTCCAAAGTTAGCCACCACTACAATTAGTCGCCGTTAGGAAGTCTGCTCCAAAGTGTGCACACTGTGTGTGCTTTTGTTGTTGTGGTTTTTGCAGCATTTTGTTCAACATGAGGTCGCAGGACCTTCCAGGCTGATGTTACTACAATTGATGAATTAGCAATAAACAAACCGCAGAATTAAATCAACCATCAGACGAATCTGAGGGATCAAGATGCTGAGCAGCGCATGAGCTGCAGTGGTCAGCGACCCATAACTGACTGCTAGCGTCAGGGCCAGCGAACCAGAGCTGCCAAGACCCGTCTACATCTCCACGTGGTGATCCTGGATAACAGGCTGCAATAGAGCAGACTGGCTAAGGAGAAGGGGTCGAAAAGGGAATGCTAACCCGGTACTCAAAAAATGCTTGCTGAAGGTGCAAATATCGCAGTCAAGCTGTAAACTACCATACAACGCATTCCGTTCTCTGGACTACATTCTTCTACTTAGGCCCGTGTTAGGGTTTGGTTGCGGGAGATTGAGAACGAACGAAGCCAAGCCAAGCCAGGCGAATCTGAGAGGGTAGAAGTCAGTAGTGTGTACAGTCTAGAGAAGCGATTAGCGAGTAAAAGGTAAAGTTGGGTCCCATGGCAACGATTGCCGTCGGGGATGAAGATACTCTTAAGCCGCAGCCTATGTGAGGTGGGGTCGCCAGTTCCCTTCCTTACTTTTTATTCCTTTCCTAATTGACACGTCAGGTACCCATTTACAACTTGGTTGATTGGAGGAGCGATCGCACCAGAAACAAGCCACGTCCGGATTTCTTTCTGCCTTCCGTGATTTCGAACCCTGGCTCGGTTGCAATCCCAGTCTTAGCAAGCCAGCTCATTGTCAACTAGGCTACACGCAAGTAGAGAGTTTACCTTCATTATCTATCGAAAGCTAATATGCACCTATGCGTCTGTCTGGAGTGCGGTGATGTCAGTTCTAACTTGTACTTTAACTTCACGTATTGAATCAATATCAACATGGAATTGTGGCGAGCCAAAACCCTTTCAACTACGGGCAGAGTCCTTATGGCTAAATTATGTCGTGTTGCGCTCTGATAAGTACTGGGTCATATGGTATTTATAGCGTACCCTCTAGAACATCAGAAAAAAAAATATGTAAAACTAAATGGTGGATATAAAACATGATTTTAAAAGATAAGCGGTTATCGACACAGCTGTAGGATAACTGGCGTGACGTATATGCCCCCGTATCAGGTCAAATATATTTATATATATACATAGTCTATGTAGGCCTCTGTACTTGACTCTCCTCGTGCTGGACTCGACGAGTTCTCTCGACTGACCCTCGGAGACAATAATCAAGGTTTATTTAAGTAAACACATCAGAACTTTCTTCTCTACCTTCCCCCCCCCCCCCCCAACACCCCATTCCCATACTCGTGCTGGACTCGAAGAATTCTCTCGACTGACCCTCGGAGACAGTAATCAAGTTTTATATTTAAGTCAACTCATGAGGACTTTCTTTTTCTATTGAACACCTGGGAAAGCCAGGCCTATATTTCACGCGGTGGCATTCCGTCCGTCTTAGGAGATACTGGTTCCTTATGTTGTTAGTCAAGTAGTTTGGTTATAGTAGGGCGTGTTAACCTTCTTGACAGCGTGGCAGCTGTCTGTTATTAGTTCTGATAAGGGTAGAATTAATGTGTATTTTATGTAATGCAACATAAAAGGTTTTGTTTGACTGGTATATAGTGTACATAAAAGGTTTTGATTGATTGATTGAGTGTACATGAAAAATGATTGATTGGTATATTGAGTACATTTAACGTTTTTGATCGATTAGTAGTTAGGATACATTAACAGTTCTGCTCCATCTGGCCAGGTCTGGCATCTTAGTTCTTCGTAGGCCGGGCATTCTTGAAGTACGTGTTCAGGGGTCTGGACTCCTGTCCCACATGGACATTCTTGAAGTACGTGTTCAGGGGTCTGGACTCCTGTCCCACATGGACATTCTTGAAGTACGTGTTCAGGGGTCTGGACTCCTGTCCCACATGGGCATTCTTGAAGTACGTGTTCAGGGGTCTGGACTCCTGTCCCACATGGGCATTCTTGAAGTACGTGTTCAGGGGTCTGGACTCCTGTCCCACCTGGACATTCTTGAAGTATGTGTTCAGGGGTCTGGACTCCTGTCCCACATGGACTCCTGTCCCACATGGACTCCTGACCCACCTGGACATTCTTTTGTTTGGCAGATTTTGGGCCGATATAGGTGGCCCAGTAGTCTGCTGTGGCCTGTTCTAATGTGGAAGATTGCAGTTTGCTTGTGTCTTTGTAGCTGGTGGATTGGGTCTGGACTGTTAGTCTTCCCCTTTTATTTCTCCCATTTTATTTTATTCGAGCTGTGAATGATGAGGTTGGCCTCCTTATATGGCACTTTATGGGTGTATTGTTCCATTTTTCCACCTGCTTTGGATAGTGCATCGGCTCTCTCGTTTACCATAATTCACACAATGAGAGGGGAGCCACTGTAGTGTGATCTTTGAGATATTTTGTATGACATTTAGTTCTGTTCTGATTTTATGCATTATGTCTTCATTTGTTGTGTTCTTTACAGATTCGAGTAGTGCTTTACAGTATGTGAATATCACTATCCTGGCGTGTGTGTGAGCCTCCAATTTGGTGACAATTTTCAGTTCTTGGAGAAGTCCCATTGATTCTGCCCTCAGACTAAAGGAAATTTTCCCTGTTGGAAAGGACTTATGGGTTATCTGCATATCTCTTCGCCCACTTCACTCTCAATCCCTTCTTTCGTCACAAGAGTATTTTTATTTTTATCATTTGTATGTGTTTTGCTTAGGTTATCGAAAATGATAATGTCCTAATTAAATCGTATATATTTATACAAGTTTTAAAATTAATAAAAATTAAAACAGAAAATATGATAGGAACCCACTATTAGGTTCGTCCGGGTTCTGAACCACAACCCCACGCATCATAAGCGAGAATCATACCCCTATACAAGCGAGCCGAATGAATTATAAACGTTCACAAAAGAAATGTCTGGTTAAGTTTGTTTAGACTACACAGAAACACGTTTCATTTCGTACCCAAAAAAAATCTGGCTTTATTGATTTAAAAAAAAATTAGCTCACTTTATGGTCTACGACAATGGAAACTTTCGGGCGCTTACGACTGGGAAATAAACAAATCACAGCTGTTTCCCGATCTCAATTATTACAAAATAAATGTGTTACACACTCCATTATTTCTGTGACGTGTTCAACAATTCAACAAATGTTTTGGGTTTGTTTTTACTACACACAAGCTATTGGCGATGACGTCATGAACACGTGATTCGATCAACCAAACAAATCCCCCCCCCCCCCCCCCCCACACACACACACGCAAACGTTGGACATACAGACAGAAACACATTAGGTAATTAATTAATTAAGGTTAGCAGACATGCACAGAACATCTATCCATCAGTCGTGCTGTACAATACAAAAGAAACAACAGCAGCTTAACAATTATAAGTTCTTTCCATTCCTGCATTTTACATCTCCATTGAACTCTTCCACTATCCGCCAACCTGCATATCTCTTACCCCACCAACTCGTGCGCTGCCTCCCTCTCAACTGTATCGTCTAATCTATTTTCATCTCCCTATAACCCGGACCATGTTCCAACCCGCACAAACTGTTATAAACGAAAAAAAACAAAGGAACACAAAGTGTTATAAACGAATTAACTAAGGGACGCAAACTGTTATTAACGAAATAACTAAGGGACACAAACTGCTGTAAACGAAAAATCTAATGTGCACAAACTGTTATGAACATTTCACAAGACAGCAAACGGAAAGGTAATACTACAGCAGACGCTGCCATCGAGGATGAAGTGTTAAATGGAGATTTCCTTGTGTGAAGTCTTTGCAGTGGAGCGTACCTAGTCAACAACAACAATCGCAAAGACAAGTATATTTGAAGCACTAAAAAAAAAAACACATCAGAAACGGAAAACATATACAACAAAGAGCATGTACAACAGACAACATAAATCATATACACAAATCTTTTTTAAAAAAAAAATTTTAATTAAAAATACAGTATCCAATTTCATGTTGTTCAAATATGTCTTATATCTTGTGTCTTTGTGTGTATATGTAATCGAATAGTTGTGTAGTGTATATTCTCTGTTCATAAAATTCTTTGTTCCTGCATGTCCAAATAAAATATTTAAATTCTGATAAAAATGGTAATAATCTGTATTTTTAACATTTGTGTTTTCGTTTTTACCCCTTTTCTTAAAACTGTTTAAAAAATTAATTAAACAGCATATTTTGCTGTTTCATAAAGAAGAAGAAAAATATCACATTTCATTAATTAGAGATATGGGTTTTACATTATATTTAGTTTTTTTTAATATATACTCCACTTTATTGTTTCTTCTATCTTTAATCTGCGGCCTTCACTATTTCTCATTCTCAATCATTTTCTTCTTCTCCTTCTTTCTTATGCTTTTTGTTCAAATTTAATTATTAAATTGATCTGGAATGTAAAAATTGCACCAATTGTAAAAATAATTATTCAAATTTGTATTTCACAAAAGTTAAATAGAAACTTTCAAAAACACAAAAAAAACATATACACTAGACAACAGAAAACATGTACACTAGACAACAGAAAACATAGACTAGACAACAGAAAACATATACACTAGACAACAGAAAACATATAAACTAGACAACAGAAAACATATACACTAGACAACAGAAAACATATACACTAGACAACAGAAAACATATAGACTAGACAACAGAAAACATATACACCAGACAACATATAGACTAGACAACAGAAAACATATACACCAGACAACAGAAAACATATAGACTAGACAACAGAAAACATATACACCCGACAACAGAAAAATATACACCACACAACATAAAACATATACACCAGACAACATATACACCCGACAACAGAAAAATATACACCACACAACATAAAACATATACACCAGACAACATATACACCAAACAACAGAAAAATATACACCAGACAACATAAAACATATACACCAGACAACATATACACCAAACAACAGAAAAATATACACCAGACAACATATACACCAAACAACAGACAACATATACACCAAACAACAGAAAAATATACACTTGACAACAGAAAACATATACAACAAAGAACATTTATACCAGAAAGCAAAATGATAAATATCGCGAAACAGATTGATTATTAATTTGCTGTTTTTCTGTTGTCTGGTGTAAATGTTTCTGTTGTCTGGTGTAAATGTTTGTGTTGTCTGGTGTATATATTTCTGTTGTCTGGTGTATATGTTTCTGTTGTCTGGTGTAAATGTTTCTGTTGTCTGGTGTATATTTTTCTGTTGTTTGGTGTATATGTTGTCTGATGTCTGGTGTAGATGGTTTATGTTGTCTGGTGTATATGTTTCTGTTTTCTGGTGTATATGTTTCTGTTGTCTGGTGTACATGTTTCTGTTGTCTGGTGATATTTTCTGTTGTCTGTGTTTTCTGTTGTCTGGTGTATATGTTTCTGTTGTTTGGTGTATATGTTTACTGTTGTCTGGTGTAGATGTTTTCTGTTGTCTGGTGTATATGTTTTCTATTGTCTGGTGTAGATGGTTTCTGTTGTCTGGTGTATATGTTTTCTGTTGTCTGGTGTAGATGGTTTCTGTTGTCTGGTGTATATGTTGTCTGATGTATATGTTTACCGTTGTCTGGTGTAGATGTTTTCTGTTGTCTGGTGTATATGTTATCTGATGTATATGTTTACCATTGTCTGGTGTAGATGTTTTCTGTTTTCTGGTGTATATGTTTTCTATTGTTTGGTGTATATGTTTACTGTTGTCTGGTATACATATTTTTGTTGACTCGTATTTTTGTTTTCTATTGCCTCGTATATGTATTTTCTGAGATATGTTTCTGTTGTATATATGTTTTCACAGTGTGTATAAAATACTTGACTTTGCAATTGTTTTATTTGTCGCTAAAAATACATTTATATATTTACTGGCCTTGTGGCGTCCTCATTGTCTCTCGCTTATAATATTATTGGCAGGCCTGTCATAACTACTTTGGTAGTCGTCAGCCCCTCGCTGTAGGCAGGACACCGCCGACAAGCACCCCCATAGACAATGGACTCCTTTATGGAAGCTACGCCGATATTACAGCATGGGGCTAGTCACGTGATCAATAGGCAGGCCCAACAATAGCCGAATACGTAATGCAATTATTGATCTCTGCCTGGCAGTCACTGGGGTAATCTCTGAGTAGGTGTCTGATTTATTGGTGTAGTCAGACTTGGTGGTGGGCCAGGCTCTTCTCACGTTCCCGAGGACTACAAGTTTCGAAGGCCGCTTGCTGGTCGGAGCTAGAGTAAGGCACGACGGGGGATTCATGAAAACAGCATAACAAGGGATGTCTTTAAATATTAATGACGAATGTCTAAATAGAGCTTAATTAACTAGCAAGATCCCGGAGAGCAGACATTACGGATGACGACTGGAAGACAAACACAAAGAGGACGACTATCGGCGGGAAACACATAACCGCCAGCGGGAAAGTTTAAAGAAAAAAATGGAAAGATCACGTTTGCACGTCAATGTGGCGTATTGGGAATTTGGTGTTTGGCTATATTTTCTTGACCACCTGCGCACTAGGGCACCACACTGGACGTCTTTACTTCGCAGACTCATTCTGGTATCCCCTATTTTTAGCCCGGGTAAACGCACATGAGCTATTTTAATGTGTTAATTTTGTTAGAGAGAACAAAAACAATCGCCAAGATATTATAAGCACACAGAAAACAAATGCATCAGACAACAGAAACATATAGAACATACAACATAAACATGTACAACATACAACAGAAACATATACACCAGACAACATAAAACAATATACAGCAGACAACATAAACATACACATCAGAAAACAGGAGACACACATCAGACAACAGAAACATGCACACCAGACAACAGAAATCGTATTCACTAAACAACAGAAAACATATCCACTGGACAAGAGAAAATATATACACCAGACAACAGAAACATGCATACCAGACAACAGAAAACATGCACCAGACAACAGAAAACATACACCAGACAACAGAAAATATTTACACCAGGCAACATAGGGACCAAGGATAGGCATAAAACATTGTGTTGGAGTGAACGCAGTCAATGGGGAGTTGGGGTCAGGGAAGAGTGAAAGCAGTAGTGGCAATGCAAAAATAAAAACAATAACACAAAAGTAAGAATTGGACAAATAGCAAAAAAACAAACTAAAATGTTTTATACAAATGTAAGAAGCTTAGTAAATCAAAAATAAAAATATCAAGTGTTTGTAGAAAAAGAAAACCCAGATCTAATAGGGTTAACAGAATTATGGACATATGATGATATTGCAGATAGTGAATTTGAAATAGGGGGTTATACAATATTACGAAAAGATATGGTAGTTCGAGACAAGGTTAGGGGATGGGGATGTTTTATTGCACTGTACTCATTCGTTTATATAACTATTAGAGAAGAGATGTCATCCGGCAATACTTCTTCTTCTTCTTCATCGTACGCTGTTTACAGCGATAGTTACGTTGCACTGTTTTGATTTGTTAGCCAGTGGCTCAGTGCATCCGATTTCAACAGGCGTTTCTGTAGGGTTGCCCTCCTTAGCCTTTGGCTGTCCCCGGCCTTACTGCAAGGCAGCAGTTGTTTTTGGTCAGAGTTGTCTCTCTTAGGAAGTTGTCTTGCAGGACTATCGAGTCTTCCCTACTCGTGTCTATAGCGTTTGGCAATGATATGATGGACTATGTACTAGTTTGTACTATCCCGGGAGAGAGGCAGTCCAGTGTCACTTTGTCGCAGGATCGTCACGTCCTGCCAGAAACGTAGCATTGGCATATGGGTGAGGTATCTTTTTGCTCGCTTTATTTTCTCGGCTCATCTGCAGTGATGGTACGCCTAGCATTCCCCGCCACCCGGGAGCTTGTCACCATAGGGCAGGGGGTGCAATGTCCGCTGGACTGCATCTCTTCTGCGTCCATTGGAATGACTGATAGCAGACAGATGCAAAGAGCGAGGAAGGAGTGCACTTTACCAGGTGCATTCCTGCGGCTCGATCGGGCCGGGATGCAAGCCCCAGCCATGTCGTAGCCTCCCATCTCAGCGGTGCTGAGATTTTGGGCGGGATTCTGGCTTAGAGGCGTTCGGCCGTAATCCCTCAGATGGTAGCTTATCAGCCAAGCACGTGGACCAAATGTCAGCGACCTGTGATTCCTCTCGAAATAGTGCATTTGACCAGGTGACAAGCCTAGTCTTGCACGGAGATGTTGTCCGCCTTGGGAGCGGACATATCTCATGGTCAAGGGTTGAGTCTCAGCAGTTCGCAGTGAGGTAGCTGATCTACTGCTTAGGGCACCCCGACCGAGAACTAAGTCTTCTACAAATGATTTTATACCTCATGATCCGGCAATACAAATCAAAGTGTACGGGGAGGAATAGAAATTAAAGGTGAAATAAAAATAAACAGTGGTCTGAGTATACTAAAGATGTCCATGGTGTCAAAAAAAAGGAAGATAAGGATCTGGTGCACCATAGAAAAGGCAAGAGCAGTGAAATTATTACTAATGATGATTTAAACTTTTCGGAACTAAAATGGGAAATGACAGAAGCATTTGTCGAGTAACAACTGTTTGCTAAATGCAAAACTTACATTTTTTCTATAAACATGTGGAAGAAATTACCAGAGGCATGAATACACTCGACTTAGTATTTAATTCAGATGAAAATGTGACTGAAAACGTTACAGTTCGAGACCTGGTTAGCTAAAGTGACCATCAGATCATCCGTTGGGGTCGTATAGCAAGGCAGGCAGAAAATATAAGTATAAGAACACGATACTACTCTAAGATGGATGTTAAGAAAATTGCATACCGAGTAGCGCGGTATCTGTCAATCACACCGGAGAAGCAGAAATTGTAGGAGTTGACATAATGGCTCAAGAGACGAAGCTCCGCATTTTCAATCTGTACGGACCACCAAACAGAGACCTATCGCTCTCGAGTATGGAGGTCAGAGACTCCAACTGCATAGTAGTTGGAGATTTCAACAGCCACTCGGAGAGATGGGGATACTCTGACACAGACAGCAGAGGTGACGAAGTGGAAGATTGGGAGATAGATGCAAATCTCTCCCTAATCAATAGGCCGGAGGATAGCCCTAGCTTCTATTCAAGAACATGGCATACCACCTCGACTCCAGATTTGGCCTTCTCCACACAGGACATACACCATAAAATAGACCGCCAGGTGCTAAACCAACTGGCAGGTAGCGACCACAGGCCGATCAGGCTAACCATTGACATGGAAGTAGGCCCACAGGAAACAAAACCGCTCCCACGTTGGAATTACAAACGAGCCGACTGGGACAGATTTGCAATCCTGACAGATGGGCTGTGTGAAACCATCAACACACGAAACACCAAAATGAAGCCCATGGTAGAGAGCCTAAGCAAGGCAATAATGCAAGCCGCCACTGAAACCATCCAAAGAGGAGCTAGGAAAAACTATAAGCCCTACTGGAATGATGAGTTGCAGAAAGTGGAAGATGCAGTAACAAATGCTAGGAACATGGCAGAGCGAGAAAAATCCATGGAGGCAAACATCGCCCTCAAAGCCACCGCGGCGAAGTACAAACACACTCTCAAGCAAACAGCAAGAGAAAGCTGGAAAAATAAAACGAAAAGTCTAAACCTGGACAAAGACGGGAACAAGCTATGGAAGCTAGTCAGAGCCATGAACGACGAAACCCCGTCAAATAAACAAATTACTATCAAGCAGGGCGAGAACTTGATCACAGGTAAGAAAGCCGCAAACGCCTTTGTCGATCACTATGCCAGAGCAAACCATATCGAGGTCCCTGCAGATAAGCATACAGACATTAGCGAAGAGCTAAAGGGACATGAAAACATAAATACGGTTCCTGAAGAGCACATGATGGCCAAACTAACAATGCGCGAAATGGAAGAGGCTATGAGAACACAAAAGAAAAGGAAATCTCCCGGAAAAGACGGGATAACAAACGAAACTCTGATGGGGCTGGGCCAAACAGCGAAGAGGAAACTACTATCAGTCCTGAACCAAAGCTGGAAAAGGGGTATTGTACCCCAGGCATGGAAAGACGCAATACTGGTACCAGTACCAAAAAACAGGAAAGGATAAAACAGATCCAAATGGATACAGGCCCATCAGCCTACTGAGCTGTGTCGGCAAGCTGATGGAACGGATGATAAACACCAGACTGATGTGGCATCTGGAAGAAAAACGAATACTAATTCCACAGCAAGCCGGCTTTAGACAGCACAGATCCACTGAGGACCAGGTCATCCTCATAGCCCAGGAGATAGAAGATGCCTACCAGGCACAGAAACACACAGTAGCTGTTTGGGTGGATCTGGAAAAGGCATTTGACAAAGTCTGGAAGGACGGACTTAGAGTCAAGCTAAGAAGAAGTGATGTCTGTGGGAAGATGTACAAGTGGATCAACCACTACCTCAAACAAAGAACGGCCAGAGTCCAAGTACAAGGGCAGATGAGCAAAAAGGTGACACTCGAGCAGGGAGTACCCCAAAGGGGAGTATTGTCACCCACACTCTTCCTGGTATATATAAACGATATTACAGAGAATATACCAAGAAGAGTCCATAGCTCAATGTTTGCAGACGATCTGGCTATGTGGACCTCTGAAAAGAATCTCACCATAGCAAGAAATCGGATGCAGACGGCCCTAATATCGCTGGAAGAGTGGGCGAACTCATGGCTGGTCAAAATAAACGAGGAGAAAACCACATGCACAATATTCTCGCTTTCATTAAAACCCTAAAGTACCAAATTAAGTCTAAATGGCAAAATCCTGCAGCCAAACGACAACCCAACCTATCTGGGAGTCACATTTGATCGGCGCATGACATGGAAAAGTCAGATTGAGAGAAACCGAATGAAAGCCAGAGAAAGAATGGCAATCATGAGGAAACTTGCTGGCACAAGCTGGGGAGCAGACGAAGGCATACTAAAGAAACTGTACACTGGAAGAGTGAGACCAGTTCTCGAGTATGGCATTGCGGCATGGACAACAGCAGCGAAGGCGAACTTCGATAAAGTTAACAAACTTCAAAACCAAGCCATGAGAATTATAACAGGTGGCATGAAGTCAACGCCAATTGTAGAACTTGAAAAGATTACAAAACTGCAATCCATGACCGATAGAAGAGACTGCAGAGCCCAGCTGCAGTCAGAGAAACTCCGAAGACTGACGGACCATCCAATGTACCAGAGACTAAACAATTTGGGAAATGGGAAACTAAAGAGGAGAAACTTTGCAGAAATAGCCAAAGCAAAGATGCACGAAGATCCCATAAACGCACTAACAACACCAAAACCCATCACTACTGTACGAAAACCTACCTGGAGGCAGGATATATTTCCAGAGGTGGTAGAAAATATACCAGATATCGCAAACAAAAACTGCCAGACTGAAAAAGAAAGGAGAGACACTACCCTAAGCTTCATAACGAAAAGCTACCCAAGCATGGACTGGACCCATGCATACACCGACGGTTCTGTAACAAACATTACACAGAACGGAGGGGCAGGAGCATTCCTGAACCTACCAAATGGCAGAAAAATAACACTGTCATTCGCTACTGGTAAGTACACAAGCAATTTCAGAGCGGAGGCAGAGGCACTGAGGGCGGCAGTGGAAGAAATGGTGACACACAGTGAAAATGAGAGCCATATAGTCCTGCTGACAGATGCTCTCGCCGTAGTCACAGCGCTAAAAAGCCAGAAAAACACTGAGCTTAATGACTTAAGAGCAGCACTCTGCAAACTGTGCCAGCAGTCCGCACCAAAAAGGGTAGTGGTACAGTGGGTTCCGTCACACTGCAACATCCAAGGCAACGAGGAGGCAGACAGACTGGCAAAAGAAGGTGCAAGACTACCACAAACAGATACCAGTATGACGTACGAAGAGTCAAAACGGCTTATCAAAGCCAGATACATGACCAAATGGGAAACCGAACATACTGGTTACACCAAAAACGATGCCTATTACCAGTTGAACCGAAGAGAGCAGGTCGTTGTCTTCAGACTTCGCACTGGCCACAACAGACTGAGGTACCACCTATTCAACAAATTGAAGATAGGGTGTACCGACGAATGCCCGTGCGGTACTGGTAAAATGACCACTGAACATCTGCTGCAGAACTGCCCGACATACGAGGATCAGAGAGAGCAGATGTGGCCATTACCAGTGGAACTGCAAGACAAGCTCTATGGCAGTGGCGAGAGCCTCAGGATGACCGCCGCTTTTTTCGAAAAAATAATGGTTACTGTCTGACTGTGTACGCAGAAGAAGAAGGATGTTAAGAAAATTAAGTTAAGTTTTTGCTGTTTGACAATTGTTTTTGGCTCCATCGTTTAGGGATTAAAATTTTACAACACAATACACACAAAATAGCACACATACAACACTTTCTTTCCAAAATACTACACCACAGTATTAGCAGATAAATTAACCTCTAAAACTAGTCTATCAGTTTTCGAATGACCTAATTTACGTATAGCGATAAACAAACACGCCACATATAGATGAGCTCTTGTGTTGGAAAAGTGTAGCTAACGTCATGTCAGTTTAGAAATGAGCTAGTCAGAGCATAGTTTACATTCAACTAATCTCCGCGATTTGTGGCGCAGGACGCAATCCCTTTTTTCGTGGACATTTCTGCGGAAGCAAAATTAGATCTCTCACAATGTTTCTATTGTAGTAATTTCTCTCAGTCCATCTCTCCTGGTGACATTTATGGCTTTTCTCTGACATTCCATCTCTCCTGGTGACATTGCTGGCTTTTCTCTGACATTACTGGCTTTTCTCTGACATTCCATCTCTCCTGGTGATATTACTGGCTTTTCTCTGACATTCAATCTCTGCTGGTGACATTACTGGATTTTCTCTGACATTCCATCTCTTCTGGTGACATTACTGGCTTTACTCTGACATTCCATGTCTCCTGGTGACATTACTGGCTTTTCTCTGACATTCCATCTCTCCTGGTGATATTACTGGCTTTTCTCTGACATTCAATCTCTCCTGGTGACATTACTGGCTTTTCTCTGACATTCCATCTCTTCTGGTGACATTACTGGCTTTTCTCTGACATTCCATCTCTCCTGGTGACATTACTGGCTTTTCTCTGACATTCCATCTCTTCTGGTGACATTACTGGCTTTACTCTGACATTCCATCTCTCCTGGTGACATTACTGGCTTTTCTCTGACATTCCATCTCTCCTGGTGACATTACTAGCTTTTATCTGACATTCTTTCTCTACTGGTGACATTACTGGCTTTTCTTTGACATTCCATCTCTACTGGTGACATTACTGGCTTTTCTCTGACATTCCATCTCTCGGTGTGACATTACTGGCTTTTCTCTGACATTCCATCTCTCCTGGTGACATTACTGGCTTTTCTCTGACATTCCATCTCTCCTGGTGACATTACTGGCTTTTCTCTGACATTCCATCTCTCCTGGTGACATTACTGGCTTTTCTCTGACATTCCATCTCTCCTGGTGACATTACTGGCTTTTCTCTGACATTCCATCTCTCCTGGTGACATTACTGGCTTTTCTCTGACATTCCATCTCTCCTGGTGACATTACTGGCTTTTCTCTGACATTCCATCTCTCGTTGTGACATTACTGGCTTTTCTCTAACATTCCATCTCTCCTGGTGACATTACTAGCTTTTATCTGACATTCTTTCTCTACTGGTGACATTACTGGCTTTTCTTTGACATTCCATCTCTACTGGTGACATTACTGGCTTTTCTCTGACATTCCATCTCTCGTTGTGACATTACTGGCTTTTCTCTGACATTCCATCTCTCCTGGTGACATTACTGGCTTTTCTCTGACATTCCATCTCTCCTGGTGACATTACTGGCTTTTCTCTGACATTCCATCTCTCCTGGTGACATTACTGGCTTTTCTCTGACATTCCATCTCTCCTGGTGACATTACTGGCTTTTCTCTGACATTCCATCTCTCCTGGTGACATTACTGGCTTTTCTCTGACATTCCATCTCTCCTGGTGACATTACTGGCTTTTCTCTGACATTCCATCTCTCGTTGTGACATTACTGGCTTTTCTCTGACATTCCATCTCTCCTGGTGACATTACTGGCTTTTCTCTGACATTCCATCTCTCCTGGTGACATTACTAGCTTTTATCTGACATTCTTTCTCTACTGGTGACATTACTGGCTTTTCTTTGACATTCCATCTCTACTGGTGACATTACTGGCTTTTCTCTGACATTCCATCTCTCGTTGTGACATTACTGGCTTTTCTCTGACATTCCATCTCTCCTGGTGACATTACTGGCTTTTCTCTGACATTCCATCTCTCCTGGTGACATTACTGGCTTTTCTCTGACATTCCATCTCTCCTGGTGACATTACTGGCTTTTCTCTGACATTCCATCTCTCCTGGTGACATTACTGGCTTTTCTCTGACATTCCATCTCTCCTGGTGACATTACTGGCTTTTCTCTGACATTCCATCTCTACTGGTGACATTACTGGCTTTTCTTTGACATTCTATCTCTACTGGTGACATTACTGGCTTTTCTCTGACATTCCATCTCTACTGGTGACATTACTGGCTTTTCTCTGACATTCCATCTCTTCTGGTGACATTACTGGCTTTTCTCTGACATTCCATCTCTCCTGGTGACATTACTGGCTTTTCTCTGACATTCCATCTCTCCTGGTGACATTACTGGCTTTTCTCTGACATTCCATCTCTCCTGGTGACATTACTGGCTTTTCTCTGACATTCCATCTCTCCTGGTGACATTACTGGCTTTTCTCTGACATTCCATCTCTCCTGGTGACATTACTGGCTTTTCTCTGACATTCCATCTCTCCTGGTGACATTACTGGCTTTTCTCTGACATTCCATCTCTCCTGGTGACATTACTGGCTTTTCTCTGACATTCCATCTCTCCTGGTGACATTACTGGCTTTTCTCTGACATTCCATCTCTCCTGGTGACATTACTGGCTTTTCTCTGACATTCCATCTCTCCTGGTGACATTACTGGCTTTTCTCTGACATTCCATCTCTCGTTGTGACATTACTGGCTTTTCTCTGACATTCCATCTCTCCTGGTGACATTACTGGCTTTTCTCTGACATTCCATCTCTCGTTGTGACATTACTGGCTTTTCTCTGACATTCCCTTTCACCTTCTAGCTACTTCTTATTTGGCCAACACGCCGACGATGACCTGTCTTAGCGCCGACGATGACCTGTCTTAGCGCCGACGATGACCTGTCTTAGCGCCGACGATGACCTGTCTTAGCGCCGACGATGACCTGTCTTAGCGCCGACGATGACCTGTCTTAGCGCCGACGATGACCTGTCTTAGCGCCGACGATGACCTGTCTTAGCGCCGACGATGACCTGTCTTAGCGCCGACGATGACCTGTCTTAGCGCCGACGATGACCTGTCTTAGCGCCGACGATGACCTGTCTTAGCGCCGACGATGACCTGTCTTAGCGCCGACGATGACCTGTCTTAGCGCCGACGATGACCTGTCTTAGCGCCGACGATGACCTGTCTTAGCGCCGACGATGACCTGTCTTAGCGCCGACGATGACCTGTCTTAGCGCCGACGATAACATGTCTTAGCATCAACGATCCCGCCGAATACGGATGTGTCGGACCGAAAGGTGCAACTATCGCAGCCAAGCTGTAAACTAGCGACAAAGCATTTCGTTCTCTGGGCTACATCCTGCTACCTCAAAAACCCTGTTCAGGGCTTGGTAGCGGGGGATTGAGAACGAACGCAGAAGAAGCAGTGACGTCTGCCCATAAACCCTTACTGATGGTTGACATATGTCTGCCATTCCAATCCACAACTGTCCGGGAAATGTCCTCCTTCTCCTTCTTCTTCTTCTTCTTCTTCTTCTTCTTCTTCTTCTTCTTCTTCTGCCATCGTCATGAAAATGGCATGTTATTACGGGATATCGTAGTTTACAGCGAGGCTGCGATATCTACTACTTTCGGTCAAGCCGGTTTCAGCACGGCATTTTGGGGACCGGGTTTGTCTTCGCGTTTCGATCTCAATTTTTTGTTTAATCTGCATGGGTCCAGCGTGTTTCCAAAGCCACGACTTGGAGACAGAATTGGGTCTTGGTAAGCAGTGATTGGCCATGGCTTCCTTTATACTACATTAAAATACTATTAAAGGTGACCGTGGATTGGCCAGCCCTGATGCAGTCAGCGAGCTATGATCCAATGGATGTCTTCGGTTCATTAACTGCTGTGTCTTCGGACAGGGAAATGGCTTTGATCCTTCCATCCATCCTATATCAAGTCCGTCATTGTCAGTGACGTCTGTTGTTGTTGGAAGCTACGCGTGCTGAGCTCATAACTCTTGGCTATCGATATTTGTGTGGTAGAAGGTTGCGGTGGTTCTTCTTATACCCAGTGGTGTACTGGATGAGATAGAGGAACTGGGTCGTCTGGTGAGTCTTCTCGCTAGGTTAACCACTATGGGTGATTCCACCACGACGTAAGGTTGGGTCGTGGCCAGTATATTTCTCCTGGTCATAGCAGGGCGAGGACTTAAGGTTGGGTCGTGGCCAGTATGTTTCTCCTGGTCCTGGCAGGGCGAGGACATAAGGTTGGGACGAGGCCAGTATGTTTCTCCTGGTCATAGCAGGTCGAGGACATAAGGTTGGGACGTGGCCAGTATGTTTCTCCTGGTCATAGCAGGTCGAGGACATAAGGTTGGGACGTGGCCAGTATGTTTCTCCTGGTCCTGGCAGGGCGAGGACATAAGGTTGGGACGTGGCCAGTATGTTTCTCCTGGTCCTGGCAGGGCGAGAACATAAGGTTGGGTCGTGGCCAGTATGTTTCTCCTGGTCCTAGCAGGTCGAGGAAATAAGGTCGGGACGTGGCCAGTATGTTTCTCCTGGTCCTGGCAGGGCGATGACATAAGGTTGGGTCGTGGCCAGTATGTATCTCCTGGTCCTAGCAGGGCGAGGACATACGGTTGGGACGTGGCCAGTATGTTTCTACTGGTCCTGGCGTGAGGTGTGTACACATACTTTAAACAAAAATCAACAGCGAACAAGAAGAAGAAGAAGATGAATGTATAAATGCTTGCCTGTCTGTCAAACTCAAACGTTTATGATTCACTTTTTCTTCTGCGTTCGTTCTCAATCTCCCGGCTACCAAGTCCTGAACAGGGCTTTGCAAGTAGCAGGATGTAGTCCGGAGAACGGAATGAGTTGTGTCGCTAGTTTACAGCTTGACTGCGATATTTGCACCTTTCGGTCCGACACATCCGTCTTCGGCAGATGTGATACACTGTTCTGTGATATTGCCCTTTCTTCTGGTACCAATTCATCATCGCCATCATTGGCGTATCAGTCTCTGTAGACCATGTGCTTGGCGCCCTGTGACTTTTGTCCAGCTCTGCCTCCTGTATTTCGACACTGTCTGTCATGAATGTTAAGGCCGATTTGCGAGTAACAGTCCCTGCTGTTGTGTTTTTCGATCTTTTCCGTCTTTCTCTTTACCCTGCGGTCAAAAGGCCTCTGTGAGCATCAACAGCATATATGCCCCTTCCGACTGTCTCCAAATAGCTCCATCTGAGCAATTGTTTTCCAGTCCTCTGATAGGATGTCGCAGGATTTCATGTACCTTTTGCATATGCCATTGAATCGCATCGTGGGATCAAGATGCTGAGCAGCGCATGAGCTGCAGTGGTCAGCTACCCATAGCTGACTGCTAAAGTCAGAGCCAGCAAACCAGAGCTGCCAAGACCCTTCTACGCCTCCATGCGGTGATCCTGGATAACAGGCTGCAGCAGGGCAGACTGGCTAAGGAGAATGGATCGGAGAGGGAATGCTAACCCGGTACTCAAAAAATGCTTGCTGAAGTCGGATGTGTTGGATCGAAAGGTGCAAATATCGCAGCCAAGCTGTAAACTACAACACAACGCATTCCGTTCTCTGGACTACATTCTGCTACTTACACTTCCAGGGTTTGGTAGTGAAAGTTGAGAACGAAGAAGAAGAAGAAGAAGAAGAAGAATCGCATCGTGATTCTTCTAGCCCACAACGGACAGCTGTAACTACTAGCGAATTTGGATCATCATGCCTACAAACGTCCCATGCTCAATGCGGTTTATTAATTCTGGTGTTGACTACTCGACGCGATGCGCCATTGCCCAGCAGCGTCTTACATGCCGGGGACTCAAGTCAGCAAATGTCATCACCGGAAGTTCGCCAGCATATGCAGACGATAAGGGGGTGAAAGGGTCATAATTATGTGTTTTGATGGTCGGGGTAAATCCACGTTTGAAATTACTTGTCATTTCCTGCTCACATCATGGTGTGATATCACGCGAGATTCAGGCGACACTTGACAGCATTGCGTTCTGGAACTGAGCAAACCGCGGTTAATTTTAGAATGAAAGGTTAAACGATACAGGAAAGGTCATAATAAAAGGCAGATCCGTGGGCCACGTGCTCTCTTATCAGGTACACCAATTGTCAACACATCCATCCCTCATTAAGGTCAACCCAAGGTCATGAAGTCACACAATGTCAAATACCTCCTGTTATATCCAAAACGACTGTCTGTGGTTGAAAGTAGTGTACATACGTTATAAAATCGACACATCTGTGGGGAAACAGCAAATAGGACTTTGACCAAGAGCTGAGCTGTCGAACGTATTGTGCTATTCTCGGAGTGCAGTCAAATATTGTTATCTCATGTTTAGCAGAGCCGGTATCATCACACTTGGATCAGCCTCTTTCAGCAGATACGAAAGTTATCTGTCCTCACAATATTTATCTCCGCTCTTATATATTCAACACGCAAACAATAAACATCTTCTATTGTATATCACATATGCAACACACAAATCATAAACATCTTCTATTGTTTACCATATATGTAACACGCAGACCATAAACATCTTCTAGTGTATATCACATATGCAACACACAAACCATAAACATCTTCTATCTTCTATCTTCTATTATATGCTACACGCAAACTGTAAACATCTTCTATTGTATACCTTATATATTCAACACGCAAACTATAAACATCTTCTATTGTATACCACATATGCAACACGCAAACAATAAACATCTATTGTATACTTTATACATGCAACACGCAAACAATAAACATCTATTGTATGCCTTATATATGCAACACGCAAACAATAAACATCTATTGTATACCTTATATTTGCAACACGCAACCAATAAACATCTATTGTATACCTTATATATGCAACACGCAACCAATAAACATCTTCTATTGCATACCGTATACATGCAACACGCAAACAATAAACATCTATTGTATACCCTATATATGGGACCAAGATGCTGAGCAGGGCATGAGTTGCGACCCAAAGCTGTTCTGCTAGTGTCAGAGCCAGCGATCCAGAGCTGCAAGATCCTTCTCCACTTCTACGCAGTGACCTGGATAACAGGCTGCAACATGGCAGACTGGCTAAGGAGAATGGATCGAAGAGGTAAGGCTAACCCGGTACCTAAAAATGCCATGCTGAAGTCTGATGTGTTGGATCGAAAGGTGTAAATATCGTAGTCAAGCTGTAAACTACGACACAACGCATTCCGTTCTCCAAACAGCATCATGCTACTCGCTAAGCCCTTGTCAGGGCTTGGTAGCGGGAGATTGAGAACGAACGACGAAGAAGAAGTATACCATTTATGCAACACGCAAACAAAAAAAGAACATATATTGTATACGATAAATGCAAAATGGTAACTATAAACATCCTCTATTGCACGATACATATTGAACACGCAAACCATAAACATCTTCTATCGTTCACTACATATTGAACACGCAAACCATAAACATCTTCTATCGTACACTACATATCGAACATGCAAACCATAAACATCTTCTATCGTACACTACATATTGAACACGTGAACCATAAGCATCCTCTTTGAATATCATGACTCATCGAATTTTCTGACCAAACACCATCACCAACCCAGACCAGAGCTGCGCTGCCCGGAGCAGTAAAGAAGACAAGAACACCGTCATAATCGGTCGACGCTGGAATTGGATAGGTCATATCCCCAGACAAGAACCAGACACCATTACCAAAACTGCCTTGCTATGGCTCCCAGGGAAAAGACAAAAGAGAGGCCGACATAATACTTGACAAAGAACCGTGTAGGCTGAAATGAAAATCATGAATCAGTGCTGGGGCACTGTATGAATGATGGCTGCACTGGGTGAAGTTGAGGGAGTTTGTTGCTGATCTTAAACTGAAATCAGGCGTGATGGTCACTGATCAAAGAATCCAGAAGATTTTTTACCATATATTCAACAAGCAAACCACACACATCTTCTAGTCCATACCATATATTCAACAAGCAAACCATACACATCTTCTAGTACATACCATATATTCAACAAGCAAACCATACACATCTTCTAGTCCATACCATATATTCAACAAGCAAACCATACACATCGTCTAGTACATACCATATATTCAACAAGCAAACCATACACATCTTCTAGTACATACTATATGTATTCAACAAAGTATATATATATATATATAAAGATACATGTCTATCTTTCTCTCTGTCTCTCTGGTGAACTGGAAATAAGATGACCCTATGAAGATAACAGTTGCATTTAGCTTGGGGTCGTGAACATCAGAACAGACGCGCATATGGCCATGACTCTCACCGGTGCTATCCAACGTCTACACAATAAGGATGGCCAACAATCAACACACAGGGTGTCAAGGTGCACACCAATATTTGCAGATAACATCCAGATTTGCTTACATATGCTTGATATTGTCACAGTAGACATTGCAGGCGATCTCAAGGTGGTGTGGGGATTCCCGCTCTCATATCAATGCTAATAAGCTTGGCAAGGTGTGGGGATTCCCGCTCTCAAATCAATGCTAACAAGCTTGGCAAGGTGTGGGGATTCCCGCTCTCAAATCAATGCTAACAAGCTTGGCAAGGTGTGGGGATTCCCGCTCTCAAATCAATGCTAACAAGCTTGGCAAGGTGTGGTGTTCCTTGGGGCGGTTCTATAGTGAAATGCTGCCATTCACAGGTGTGGCAGATTGAAGTACATGGGATTTTTGTTGTTTTCTTTTTGCGTTGGCTTTATTTCTCTAATCCACAAGGCGGTGTGCGTTGCATTGTGGTTTTTATTTTGCGCCTGTCGGTCCAGTGCATCCGACTTCAGCATGGCACATATGAATAACTTTTGATCATTAAATGAATTGCAATTGTCAAAAATACATTTAAGAGAATGGGAGATACAATTCTGTCAAATCAGGTATCTCAGATCTTTAAAACAAGATATAATTAAATTATATGTGCGGGATCAAGATGCTGAGCAGCGCATGAGCTGGAGTGGTCGGCGACCCATAGCTGACTGCTAGCGTCAGGGCCAGCGAACCAGAGCTGCCCAGACCCTTCTACACCTCCACGCGGTGATCCTGGATAACAGGCTGCAGCAGACAGACTAGCTAAGGAGAAGGGATCGAAGAGGGAATGTAACCCGGAACTCAAAAAATTATTGCTGAAGTCGGATGTGTTGGACCGAAAGGTGCAAATATCGCAGCCAAGCTGTAAACTACGACACAATGCATTCCGTTCTCTGGACTACATTCTGCTACTTAAGCCCTTTCAAGGTTTGGTAGTGGGAGATTGAGAATGAACTAAGAAGAAGAAATGATATGTGCATTCAGTTTTATTGTACGAGTATAAACCTGGACCCTGACAAAGAAAATGGAGAAGAGTATTGAGACCTTTGAAATGGGGTATTCAGAAGACTTGGACGAGTTTCTTAGAAAGATCGTAAAACCAATAATGAGGTTCTGGAACACCTGCAGGTGGAACATACACTTCGGGCAGAAATAATAATCAGAAAAATAAAATATTTTGGACATGTCAAACGACATGAAAGTCTCCTGAAGGTTATATGTGAGGGAAGAGGGGAGGACTAGAGTGCCAAAACGGCCACAGGGGTACAGATGGACAGGCGGCATCAAGTTGTGGTTGGGACACAGTTTGACAGGCGCGAGACAGAGACAGCTGGAGATCCATTACCGTCAAGCTCCGATTTCAGAGACAGCACTTGATGATGATGAACTATTGATAGCAGCTTCTCGTGTAGATATAGCACCGAGCTGACCATGGAGGGATACAAGCTGGGCCCGGGAGGACCATAGAGGGATACAAGCTGGGCCCGGGAGGACCATAGAGGGATAAAAGCTGGGCCCGGGAGGACCATAGAGGGATACAAGCTGGGCCCGGGAGGACCATAGAGGGATACAAGCTGGGCCCGGGAGGACCATACAGAGATACAAGCTGGGCCCGGGAGGACCATACAGGGATACAAGCTGGGCCCGGGAGGACCATACAGGGATACAAGCTGGGCCCGGGAGGACCATAGAGGGATACAAGCTGGGCCCGGGAGGACCATAGAGGGATACAAGCTGGGCACGGGAGGACCATACAGGGATACAAGCTGGGCCCGGGAGGACTATACAGGGATACAAGCTGGGCCCGGGAGGACCATACAGGGATACAAGCTGGGCCCGGGAGGACCATACAGGGATACAAGCTGGGCCCGGGAGGACCATAGAAGGATACAAGCTGGGCCCGGGAGGACCATACAGAGATACAAACTGGGCCCGGGAGGACCATACAGGGAAACGAGCGGGGCCCGGGAGGACCATACAGGGATACAAACTGGGCCCGGGAGGACCATACAGGGAAACGAGCTGGGCCCGGGAGCAACAAAGACTATTGCAGGAAACATTTCAACAGGGCAATGAAAGAGCTGACATCATGGATTCACAAGCTCCCATCGTGGGCACTTAGGTGATGGATATAAGTGACATTTTGAAATCAATCAATGACCGCCTGCTGGATGAGGACACCGCAATAGATGAAGCAGGAATCCACAGTCTGCAAAGTTTCGACATTCAACGAGGTTCGAGCGTAGTGGGGCGCATGAGAGAACGGAGTAGAAGAGTGTACAGCCAGCGAGCTACAGGGACCATCAGCATCCATACCTTACGCCATTTGATGAGAGAGACTGAGCACCTATGGGTATGCCGGGAGTGCAGTGATGTCGATTTTTAGAAACAGAAACATTTCATCCGATATCACGGTTGGTACTGTCAGTTGTTGATTACGGACTAGACATTGCCACACACGGACTAGACATTGCCACACACGGACTAGACATTGCCACACACGGACTAGACATTGCCACACACGGACTAGACATTGCCACACACGGACTAGACATTGCCACACACGGACTAGACATTCTCACACTATCAACAGGACAGTGTTAACGGTTGAACCGCATCCATTATGAAAGGTTGTTACTGGTTCTAGAATGCACTAGAGATAGATACTCCGATCTGGACAATGTGGTACATCCAGATATAAATTGGCACAAGCCACAGCCTGTACGCGGGTTGTCACAGACATGGGTTGCCACAGACATGGGTTGCCACAGACATATGTCACACGCTCAATAACACCTCAGACATCAAAGGATCAAGATAGGAACGTCATGACTGTCACAAGTAGAGAGATTAATTGGACAGCTAACTACAGTTAAGACGGTAGTTAAGGTAGAGGAATGGATCCACACTGGAGATAGCGTGGCAGATTGCCACAGAGCCATCCTAACCTTAGACAGGGAATGCCAAGAGTGATGTGTAACTGGAAAGTGGCGCTCGAGGTTAACCAGCTGACAAATGATAATATTCAGTATAGTGATGCCATCAGACACAATGGCGGGTCGGTGCTAAGTAGTGAGATATCTGGTTGTGGCTTCTCTGCTACACAGTGCGAGGTTATGTTTCTGATGAGGGGGCTTCTCTGCAACACAGTGAGAGCTCATGTTTCTGATAAGGGGGCTTCTCTGCTACACAGTGAGAGGTCATGTTTCTGATAAGGGGGCTTCTCTGCTACACAGTGAGAGGTGACGTTTCTGATAAGGGGGTTTCTCTGCTACACAGTGAGAGGTCATGTTTCTGATAAGCAGAGTAAGGTCATGTTTCTGATAAGCATAGTAAGGTCATACATCATCATCATGTAGCATGTCCTTTATAGAACGTCGCTTCAATCGCAGTCTGTCTGAAAGAAAATCGTGCCCTTGCCAAAACTCCAGCCTCCGCCACAGTCTTACCCAGGCATTCCTTGATATCTTGGTGCCATCGTCTTCTTGGTCTACCCCAGCCTCTTTTACCTGGCACCATACATTCCATCACTGTTCTCTCAAGACCGTTGTGTTCTTGATGTGACCAAAGTATTTACATTTTCTTGCCAAAATGGAATTGATAAACCAGTTCTCCTCTTATGTTCAACTCTTACCGAAATTCTATATCCACAATAATAAATAACATCCAGCAAAACAACGGACATGGAAGCAGTGACTGCAGCTCTGAGATGGTTACACGAGACGTCTTTAACATCGTGTCAGACTCCCAATCCATACTTTGACAAAGGCCCGAGTATATGACAACTGTAAAGGCCTCAAATCTACAACATCATTTCTTCACAAGCGCCCATCATCGGCACATTAGATATGGATAGCAGCGATACTTTGAAGCCTATCAATGACCACCTGTTGGGTAATGACACCGCAGCAAATGAATAAACAATTCATAGACGAATGTGGGTTCATTTACATGGACAATGTTACCCGTTGAGTGGAATGTGGGTTCATTTACATGGACAATGTTACCCGTTGAGTGGAATGTGGGTTCATTTACATGGACAATGTTACCAGTTGAGTGGAATGTGGGTTCATTTACATGGACAATGTTACCCGTTGAGTGGAATATGGATTTATTTACACGGACAATTACCCGTTGTGTGGAATGTGGGCTTATTTACATCGACAATTATCCGTTACGTGGAATGTGAGTTTATTTGCACGGACATTTACCCGTTATGTGGAATGTGGGTTTATTTACACGGACATGTGTCACTCGTTATGTCGAATGCGGATTTAATCTGGACTTTTGTCACCTGTCCTATTGACCCATCCACCTCACTCTATTCATTCACCCTAACCGCGAGGCACAGGCCCGTCTCACAAACCAGCACGTATCTTCTAGCTCCAGTCAGGGTCATAACAAGATAGCGCTTTAATGTCGTCCCCACACTCGGCCTAGATTGTCGAATCACATTTCTGCGCATCGACACACCAATGTCGACAGTTAAAGATGTCCAACGTTCCGGTTCACAGAACACTCGGCGCTCCACCCTGTTTGTGAAATGTGCAGATATCAGACAGGGCTAATACTTGTCTTGAACAGTTATATCAACAAAGGTCGAATAGGGATAGCCTGGGTGCGAATGGGGTCACATGTGTATGATATACTGTATATAAGAACCGCTAGTTAGGACACTTGATCAGTCGGAAGTTTTGGACCGTGTCGAACACACGTGGGGGCTAACTGCCAACCCCTGGCAGTGTTCTTGGATTGTGCAGCCACGGGTAACATACAGCCCGCAGCAGTTATACAACATTCAGACCCGAACCCGCAATACATATACACCATTTTAGATATCTTACAGGAGTGGGGAAAAGGGGGGTTGTGGGGAACATCGTGGTGAGTCTGTTAGGCAGAAACGTGTGCTCTCAAAATGCATCTCTGTCAACTATGCCAGCAGTCCGCACCAAAAAGAGTAGTGGTATAGTGGGTCCCATCCCACTGTAACATCCAAGGCAACGAAGAGGCAGACAGACTGGCAAAAGAAGGTGCAAGACTACCACAACCAGATTCTAGTGTGACCTACGAAGAGTCAAAAAGGTTTATTAGGGCCAGATACATGGCCAAATGGGAAACAGAACATACTGGCTACACACAAAATGATGCCCATTACCAGCTGAACAGAAGAGAGCAGGTCGTGGTCTTCAGACTCCGCACAGGCCACAACAGACTGAGGTACCACCTATTCAATAAACTGAAGATAGGTGGCACTGACGAATGCACCTGTGGTACAGGGAAAATGACCGCTGAATATCTGCTGCAAAATTGCCCGACATATGAGGACCAGAGAAAGCACACGTGGCCATCACCAGTGGCAACACTAGACAAGCTCTATGGCAGTGTCGACAGCCATAGGATGACAGCTGCTTTCTTCGAACAAATTCAAGTTGACATCTGGCAGCGTACGAAGAAGAAGAAGAAAATGCATCTAATTCCTGCAGATTTCATTAACTTGCCAGCACGAGGTTTTGATTGTGGTCTGAAACTTGCAAGAACATTCATGTATTGTTCATTAAAATTACGAAGGCACCACCGTTATACCAAAGTGAGTGATTTTCTTTGATCTTTTTTGTGTGCAAAATAGCATAATGTTTACGGGTCATAGGCGTATCTTCAGGTCCCATGCATGGCGCTTTCTACACAGTATTTCTAAATAAGATGCAGTGCTATTTATATTCTTATTAATTTATGTTCGTAGTGGATGGCGAAATAAGTTAAATGACAACTGTGCGCGCGCCAGTGTAACATATGTTTCTTCTTCTTCTTCGTTCGTTCTCAATTTCCCACTACCAAACCCTGAAAGGGCTTAAGTAGCAGAATGTAGTCCAGAGAACGGAATGCGTTGTGTCGTAGTTTACAGCTTGGCTGCGATATTTGCACCTTTCGGTCCAACACATGCGACTTCAGCAAGCATTTTTTGAGACCGGGTTAGCATTCCCTCTTCGATCCCTTCTCCTTAGCCAGTCTGCCCTGCTGCAGCCTGTTATCCAGGAACACCGCGTGGAGGTGTAGAAGGGTCTTGGCAGCTATGACTCGCTCGCCCTGACGCTAGCAGTCAGCTATGGATCGCTGACCACTGCAGCTCATGCGCTGCTCAGCATCTTGATCCCTAACATGTGTTTGAAGAGGCGTTTGAACATGAAATAATTTATATGGTTATTTGTTGCAAGATACATACACAGAGTATGTGTGAATGATAAGGTGGCGGTCTCAAACACATATGACCATGCTCATTGATTATCTTGTGAATATGCTTGTGAGACATGGACAATTACAGCTGACCTGCAGCGGAGGATACAAACCTTGGAGATGAGATGTTTCCGAAGACGTCTAAACGTCACGTACAAAGATCGAGTTACAAATGAGGAAATACGAGATAGAATTACAACAGTAATAGAGCATTTTGAATACCTCTTGGCAACTGTCAAAAGAAGGAAACTCGCTTGGTACAGTCACATGTCGAGATCAAATGGTCTTGGTAGAGTCACACATCGAGATCAAATGGTCTTGCAAATACGATCATGTACGGAAAGGTGCAAGGCAGACGAGGAAGAGGCCATCCCAAAAATAGGTGGGAGGACCACATAAAAGAATGGACCAATCTCCGAACCGAAGAAGCACAAGGAGCGACCACTGACAGAGAAGGATGGCGTGGGATTTTGTGAGGATGTCTTCATGTGTGCCCCAACTACCTCACTGGTCACGGGATGACATGACCTGAATATGATAAGTAGTTGTCTGAAATGTCTCACTCACAAAAACAAAAACAAAACAATTCAAGTTTGAGGTACATTTGACTAAACTGAATGTGTTCCATTGTTAGCCACACCTTTATTCCTTTATTCGAGCACAATGGCATGGGGACTTTGCCTTTGTCCAAGGTGGTCTATCTAGCGACGGAAGAGTGGTGTTCTCAATCCCCTCTCATGGCCTTTCATCTCTGTAGGATAGTCACGATTGTCGATTGTCGATTTTGAAATGAATTAAGCATCTACAATAGGCAATGATGTGTCCGGGACGGCGTGGGCTTGTGGTTAAGTGACACGGCTCACAACCGAAGGTGCTGGGTTCGATCCCAGCAGTGCACCGCACGCCGCCTTGGGAAATAGATAAATAAGGCGAACGCAAAAAAACCAAAATGCCTGCTGTCTCTGCATGAGCTTTTATTTTCGTTGTTCCATCTAATTACTGCCATTCCTTTTCCCTTTCGTGATGAGGATTGATTCGTGCTTCATCTAAATACACAATTTAATAACATTCTCCGAGCAATTTATTAGGAGACTGCAACAATTACAGGGGAATATCGCTCCTCAACACCGTAGGCAAAGTGTGTGCTCGCATCATCCTGAGCAGGTTGCGAAAGCTGGCCGACAGGGTGTACCTGGAGTCTCAGTGTGGTTTTCGCGCAGAAAGGTCGACCGTTGATGTGGTCTTTTCACTGAGACAATTGCAAGAGAAATGCAGAGAACACAGACCACTATTACTTGTCTTCACCGACCTCATCAAGGCATTCGACCTGATAAACAGAGACGGTCTTTTTAAAGTTTTCTCTAAAGTTGGCTGCCCACCTAAACTACTGAACACGACTAGATCTGTCATGTGGGCATTACAGGTACAGTGCTGGATGACGGTCAGGAATCTGAGGCCTTCGACATTAGCAGCGGAGTTTAACAAGGCTGTGTTCTAGCTTCGACTTTATTCAGCATTTTCTTTGCCATCATGCTTAACCAAGCATTTGGAACTGCCACAGAAGGGGTCTTTCTGCATTCTAGGTCAGATGTGAGACTATTCAATCTAACCAGGCTGCGAGCAAAAAGTAAAAGAAGGGAGACTGTCATTCGGGATATGATGTTCGCAGACGATGCTGCCCTGGTCGCCGACACGTAAGCTGATTTACAGATCCTCAATAAGAGACTGGCAAATGGATCAAGACGCTGAGCAGCGCACGAGCTGCAGTGGTCAGCGACCCATAGCTGACTGCTATCGTCAGGGCCAGCGAACAAGAGCTGCCAAGACCCTTCTACACCTCCACGTGGTGATCCTGGATAACAGGCTGCAGTAGGGGAGACTGGCTAAGGAAAAGGGATCGAAGAGGGAATGCTAACCCGGTACTCAAAAATGCTTTCTGAAGTCGGATGTGTTGGACTGAAAGGTGCAAATATCGCAGTCAAGCTGTAAATTACGACACGACGCATTCCGTTCTCTGGACTACATTCTGCTACTTAAGCCCTGTCAGGGTTTGGTAGTGGGAGATTGAGAACGAACGAAGAAGAAGAAGGAGGTTGGCAAAATCGTGTGATCTGTTTGGACTCACCATCAGGGTACAAACAACAAAAGTGATGGCTCATAGTGCAGATCCTCCACACATTGTCTAAACGATAACAATCTGGAAGCAGTAAATCACTTTAACTACCTCGGATCTATCATCACCAACAACCTTTCACAGGACACGGAGCTGCAGCAGCGATTAGGAATGCCCTCATCAGCCCTTGCCAGGCTCTCACAGAGAGTGTGGAATAACATCATGCTGACCACCTCCACAAAGGTAACTGTGTACAGATCATGTGTGATTAGTACCTTGCTCTATGGCAGCGAAACATGGACTCTGTATGTCTATCATGAAAAAACGCTACATGCTTTTCATATGCGCTGCCTGAGATACGTTCTTGGAATTTCATGGAGTGGCAGAGTGACTAACAGCGACGTATTGGACCGTGCAAGGATTGTAAGCTTTATTACGATCCTCTCCCTGCGCCGCTTCCGGTGGCTTAGTCACGTGTGCAGCATGGAGGATGGACGAATACCAAAAGATATCCTATATGGAGAGCTGACCACCGGTAAACGTAAAAATAGGTAGAACCTTCCTCCGCTACAAAGATGTTTGTAAGCGTGACTTGAAGGAATTGGAAATGAACACCTCCAACTTGGAGGATCTAGCCAAAGGCAGACCTGGCTGGAGGCAGGCTTTGTGTGTTGGTCTGCAGGCAGGGAAGACAAGATACAGACTTCAAACGTGTGTGGCAAAAGTAAGAGCAACAACTGACTGCCCCTTCTCTAGCGTGAAGTCTCTTGTCTCTCGAGACTGACAGGACGCCAACTACCTCTCTAGCGTGGTCCAGTGCCTCTCGAGACTGACAAAATGCCAACCCCCTCTCTAGCGTGAAGTCCCTTGTCTCTCGAGACTGACAGGACGCCAACTACCTCTCTAGCGTGGTCCAGTGCCTCTCGAGACTGACAAAATGCCAACCCCCTCTCTAGCGTGAAGTCCCTTGTCTCTCGAGACTGACAGGATGCCAACCCCCTCTCTAGAGTGAAGTCCAGTGCCTATCAAGACTGACAGGACGCCAACCCCATCTCTAGCGTGGTCCAGTGCCTCTCGAAACTGACAGGACGCCAACACCCTCTCTAGCGTGAAGTCCAGTGCTTCTCGAGACTGACAGGATGCCAATCCCCTCTCTAGCGTGAAGTCCCTTGTCTCTAGAGACTGACAGGACGCCAACCCCCTCTCTAGCGTGAACTCCAGTGCTTCTCGAGACTGACAGGATGCCAACCCCCTCTCTAACGTGAAGTCCAGTGCTTCTCGAGACTGGCAGGATGTCAACCCCCTCTCTAGCGTGAAGCCAGTGCCTCTCGAGACTGACAGGATGCCAACCCCCTCTCTAGCGTGAAGTCCACTGTCTCTCGAGACTGACAGGATGCCAACCCCCTCTCTAGAGTGAAGTCCACTGCCTCTCTAAGTGACAGGGTGCCAATCAATACGCATTAATAGTTTGAGGTGTGGTTATTGTGGGATATATAGTTGGTTTTTCAAAACTTACATTGATATCAATTTCACAATGAGTTTGAAGTGTACATTTATAACAATGCAGATGGTTACCGTTTTACTATAACAATTCTTCCGCAGAGAATCTAAGATGGGTAATTTCTATTGCGATATTCATGTCCCAGAGAATCGAACGCAATTAGTGTTTGGTCTGGATAGATCATTCTTTTACCGTTGGATTTCGACAGAGATGTCACAAAACGGGAGATATTGAAAATGCTGACGAAAAATCAACTTGATACTCTCCTAAAACTAACATTAAGATTAGAACTTGTGTGGGCTTAAGTCAAAGGACAAGTTGCCGAACAGAACAGGACATTTAAAATGTGTGATGTTGAAGTTCTGACAGGTGAGTACCTTTCACAAATAGACATTCAGTTCTGGAAGAAGTATGTTGAACATGTACTACGGGAATAAGAACAGTACTAGCAACGAGATGGATTACAATTTTTCCAGCCAGTAACAATTATCAACCTCTTTGAATCGACATATTCGGATGATTAATATCATCTTTTGTGTTCATACTGATTAGCAGACGTGGATGAATTAGCGTATATTTCTCAAAACAATTAGGTGTACATACAATAGCAACAAATACATTGCAATATTCAAATGCGTTACACAACATAAAATTAGCTGCACAGTTGATACAACCTTGGGGGGCCTAAGGGTGACTGAAGGGATGTACTAACTTTTGCACATTGGTGCCATTTTTACGATTGTACATAAAGGGCAACACAAACAATAGATTGATCTACCGAGACATTAAGGAGATACGCCCAAGAACTAAATGCTGCAAAATTCACCTGCGTACTGTAAAATCTTAAATTTAATGTAATATCTTTGCAATGGTCCTAAAAGATCAAAAGAATTCGCCGATGTGCAAATATCTTAACATCTATGGACTAAATAATATCAATGTTTTAGCGTCATGGATTGTCTAAGGCTGCATGTGAAAAACATTTGCATCTGACATGCAGTTTAGTAGAAAATTGCTTCGGACCTTGTTCATGAATTAAAAGACGGACTATACAAATGTAATATTTTTTGTGCCCATACTTTTAAAAGGTGAAGCATGCACACCGTTTACCAAAATGTAGGTTAACTGTTTACCATAATGTAGGTTAACTGTTTACCATAATGTACATTTTGAAAGAGCAATGTAATTGTTCTTTCGCAGTCAAACGTTCCATTTATTTATTGGGCCTGTTTCCTTAGAATCAACCATTCTATATAGAAGAGTTACGAACACACAGTGGCATGACAAATGAAACAAACTTCGAGGTAGTATGGATGGGTGGTAGGTTGATAGGTGGTAGGTTGATGGGTGGTAGGTTGATGGGTGGTAGGTTGGTGGGTGGTAGGTTGATGGGTGGTAGGTTGATGGGTGGTAGGTTGATGGGTGGTAGGTTGATGGGTGGTAGGTTGATGGGTGGTAGGTTGATGGGTGGTAGGTTGATGGGTGGTAGGTTGATGGGTGGTAGGTTGGTGGGTGGTAGGTTGATGGGTGGTAGGTTGATGGGTGGTAGGTTGGATGGGTGATAGGTTTATGGGTGGTAGGTTGATGGGTGGTAGGTTGATAGGTGGTAGGTTGATGGGTGGTAGTATGGATGGGTGGTAGGTTGGTGGGTGGTAGGTTGGTGGGTGGTAGGTTGATGGGTGGTAGGTTGATGGGTGGTAGGTTGGATGGGTGATAGGTTGATGGGTGGTAGTATGGATGGGTGATAAGTTGATGGGTGGTAGGTTGATGGGTGGTAGGTTGATGGGTGGTAGTATGGATGGGTGGTAGGTTGGTGGGTGGTAGGTTGGTGGGTGGTAGGTTGGTGGGTGGTAGGTTGATGGGTGGTAGGTTTGTGGGTGGTAGGTTGATGGGTGGTAGGTTGATGGGTGGTAGATTGATGGGTGGTAGATTGATGGGTGGTAGGTTGATGGGTGGTAGGTTGATGGGTGGTAGGTTGGTGGGTGGTAGGTTGATGGGTGGTAGGTTGGTGGGTGGTAGATTGATGGGTGGTAGGTTTGTGGGTGGTAGGTTGATGGGTGGTAGGTTGATGGGTGGTAGATTGATGGGTGGTAGGTTGGTGGGGGGTAGGTTGGTGGGTGGTAGGTTGATGGGTAGTAGGTTGATGGGTGGTAGATTGATGGGTGGTAGGTTGATGGGTGGTAGGTTTGTGGGTGGTAGGTTGGTGGGTGGTAGGTTGATGGGTGGTAGGTTGATGGGTGGTAGGGAGTGTTGGCGGTACCAGTGTGGGTGTATGGTAGTGTGGGTGTATGGTAGTGTGGGTGTATGGTAGTGTGGGTGTAGTATGTGTGAATTAGCTGCCATCTAGGCCCATTCTTACATGTTTCTTCACCACATCAAGGAACAAGTGGCCTTGCTAGAACCCTCACCAGACGCAAGCACAGCACCACGCTTGACTCACTGACGTTATCAAAGGTCCAGCATTAAACCCAAAACCGTTTACCACAGACCCCGTTCATCTCCACCATCCCTCACCTCGACCATCTGAAGCGGCGGTCTCACGAGTTCCCTAAAGTAAGCAGTGAAAGAGACCCTCCGGTATTCCTAAGCCTGATTCACACTTGTCTCTGCCCGATCGCGCCCGCCTGGAATATACTGGCGACCTTGTGAAACAATAAGTAGAATGCACGTTTGTGTGAATATTAAAGTGAACTAGTAGCATGTAAGTCTGTCTGCGACAGGCAATACAACCTTCCGTCTGCATATAACCAACAAGACTGGAGCGAAAGTGCGTGCCTAGTCTTCATGAGACATAAATGATCTAACATAAAGAGCGATGCTCCGAATAGTTATTCACAACAATCTTCTATTTACAGCTCTGGCATTTTCATCTGCATGGAGAATATGTGCCACCCATCAAACTATAACAATTTTCCAGTTTCTATAAATAGATTAGATAGATAGACAGACAGACATATATATATATAGATGACTAGATATATATATATATATTTTAGTGACAGTAGTAGTAGTAATAGTAGTAATAATAGTAGTAGTAATAGTAGTGGTAATAGTAGTAGTAATAGTAGTAGTAATAGTAGTGGTAATAGTAGTAGTAATAGTAGTAGTAATAGTAGTAGTAATAGTAGTAGTAATAGTAGTAGTAATAGTAGTAGTAATAGTAGTGGTAATAGTAGTAGTAATAATAGTGGTAATAGTAGTAGTAATAGTAGTGGTAGTGGTGGTAGTGGTGGTATGTGGGTCGGTATGCCAACTATCGGTCTGTATGTGGGTCTGTATGCCAACTATGGGTCTGTATGTGGGTCTGTGTGCCAACTATGAGTGTGTATGTGGCTGTGTGCCAACTATGGGTCTGTATGTGGCTGTGCGGCCCTAACATTGATCAGTACACCCAACCACAGGAGGGATACGCGTAGACGGCGTTGGTAGCTGGGGCGTTCTTTGTGGGGATTTTCCGAGAGGTCCGCTTCTTTCTCAGTGCATCTGAGATTTTCTGCTCAGCCAGGCGAGCACCTTGTGTGATTGCATGGCGCCAGACGTGAGCGGCTCCAAAGATAATAGATACTTTCTGATTTCCCGCCAAGATCCAAAAGAAGATAATAACCGCTCTTAATGTGTTTAAAAAAGACAACACAATGAGCATGTGATCACGCGACTCTTAGAGTCGTTTGAGCCATCCCCCTTGTCCTAAACGATTTATCATCATCATTAACATCCGACGGACTACCGCAATTACTACTCTGCACAACTTCCTGTCAATTCGCGGGGGGGGGGGGGGGGGGGATTTTTTTACCGGGTCGATTCACTAATCCATACTCTGACGTTCACAATCCCTTATTTCTTTCCGCAGCCATGATGTCTGGTGTCAGTCACAACGTATTCCAAATTTTTATATGGCTGATCTGTTGCTAGTTGTTTCGTTTCGCTAATGTTATTCGAATTTTCAAACTTTTTACTTCTCTATACAAGCCAAAAGTTTACTAAATTCCTAATGACGAGATGCACCACGGGTTGGAGAGCCTTCTGCGGACTTAAGGGGTTAGTGTTAGTGTCTATTGATACATGATCTCAGTGTCAGTGGCGCTTTTGTCGTCTCTGTTAGACACAAAGTCTTCCCTGAAACCGCTCTGGTGAGAAGGTACAATTTTCTTAGCAGTCCACGCCTATGTATATGTAACGTTGTTATGCTATCGTTTTATTTGTCTTCCTCTTTCTCTGAAAACCTGATGTCGGGTGTTATATGTTCGTGTGTGTAGGTTGTGATAGTGTTGGTTCTTATCACATGTTCAAATTGAGGCTCGATGTTATTTCCGGTAAGCCAGTCATAAATGGGAGTTACCTCCCGCATCTTACAGAAACTTTGTGCCACAAAAACTTCAAAATATAAACATTTGTTGATTTGACGTACGTTTATTGATGACATTTGATCCACAGGAGCTGTAAAAGTTTTGATTGATTGTTTAACACAATTTGGATGCTCAGCCTCTCTCTGTATTCTGACGTATCATCGTGCTCACTTAACATTTGGGAATCGTGTGGCCTATGGGTTTATGAGATTTGTTTACAATCCCAACGTATTGGGTTCAAGTCCAATTCTAATCAAACCAGGCATGTTGTGGGACTTTTTCAAGGCATGGTCGCTTCTCACAGTCGACCCATGCGTACCTGACGAGGTCCGGGGGAACATGTAGCCGCCGCGGGAGCTACGGAGTTCGTGTTCTGTCGTCGGCACTTTCAGCAATGAAAGGGGCAGAGGACATATGGGCGCGTTCAGGCGCAATGAAAGAGGCGGAGGACATATGGGTGCGTTCACGCGCAATGAAAGCGGCGGAGGACATATGGGTGCGTTCAGGTGCAATGAAAGGGACGGGGGACATATGGGTGAGTTCAGGTGCAATGAAAGGGACGGGGGACATATGGGTGCGTTCAAGTGCAATGAAAGGCATGAGCACATATGGGCACGTTCAGGCGCAATGAAAGGGGCTGAGCACATATGGGAGCGTTCAGGTGCAATGAAAGGGACGGGGGCCAAATGGGCGTGCCTAGGTGCAATTCTATGAGCCATTTTCCATTGGTTCTAGGGTTTTCTTTCAAACCCATTTGACTATTCCACGCCCGACGTGGTTTACTTTACCAGATGTTTGGAAGTTTATGTCATAGTTGGGTTTACGATTGGCCGTTATGTCATAGTTAAGTTTACGATTGACCGTTATGTCATAGTTGGGTTTAGGATTGACCGTTATGTCATAGTTGGGTTTGCGATTGACCGTTATGTCATAGTTGGGTTTAAGACTGACCGTTATGTCATAGTTAGGTTTAAGACTGACCGTTATGTCATAGTTGGGTTTAAGACTGACCGTTATGTCATAGTTGGGTTTAAGACTGACCGTTATGTCATAGTTGGGTTTAAGACTGACCGTTATGTCATAGTTGGATTTACAATTGACCGTTATGTCATAGTTGGGTTTAAGACTGACCGTTATGTCATAGTTGGATTTACAATTGACCGTTATGTCATAGTTGGGTTTAAGACTGACCGTTATGTCATAGTTGGATTTACAATTGACCGTTATGTCATAGTTGGGTTTAAGACTGACCGTTATGTCATAGTTGGATTTACAATTGACCGTTATGTCATAGTTGGGTTTAAGACTGACTGTTATGTCATAGTTGGGTTTACAATTGACCGTAAGACATGGTACCCGTCACTATCTCACCTGTCCCTTCCCTGGTTCTTTGTAGAAACATTTGATTGGTTGGTGTTTCTGTCCAAGCGAAGCATAGGGTCATTACTACAGCTGGACCTTTCACGGTGGGTGACTTCAACAGCAGTGGTGTGCATCATGAAGTCGCTAGCCTTAGGTACATCCCTTTCTAGTACCCTTTTATAACGTGTCTGATTAGTCGCTTCAGTCAGCGGGGCACCCATCCGTGTGATTTGAAATGTCTACGTGTAAAGTAATGTCTGCAGAACACGCAACGTCAGACGGCGATCTGGTCTGGGGGTTTGTAGAGGACAAAGCGACCTGTGGTAGAATTGATCGCACGTGCTCAGGGAGAGTCCATAATGACAAAAGGAGACTGCGTATACTCACACTGCTTCTCACGTGATCTTGGTAAACAGGAAGGAAAGCACGACCGGGTTGTGGATATGTTCCATAAATAAACTTCTTACTGATGCAAGTACTCCCACTTGAGAGAAAGATAGAGAGAGAGAGAGAGAGAGAGAGAGAGAGAGAGAGAGAGAAAGACAGAGGTGAGGATGTGGAGCGTGAAGACCGATGGCAGCCTTGCTACCACACTTGCCACCACTCATCATCATCATCATGTGTCATGCTGACTGAGGTACGTGTTCATGACTCTCCAGAACGTTTGGTACCTGTTGATGATACAGCTGTGAATGAGCTGATGATGCAGCTGTGAATGAGCTGATGATGCAGCTGTGAATGAGCTGATGATGCAGCTGTGAATGAGCTGATGACGCAGCCGTGAATGAGCTGATGATGCAGCTGTGAATGAGCTGATGATACCGCTGTGAATGAGCTGATGATACAGCCGTGAATGAGCTGATGATACAGCCGTGAATGAGCCGATGATGCAGCTGTGAATGAGCTGATGATACAGCCATGAATGAGCTGATGATACAGACGTGAATGAGCTGATGATGCAGCTGTGAATGAGCTGATGATACAGCCGTGAATGAGCTGATGATGCAGCTGTGAATGAGCTGATGATGCAGCTGTGAATGAGCTGATGATGCAGCTGTGAATGAGCTGATGATGCAGCTGAGAATGAGCTGATGATGCAGCTGTCAATGAGCTGATGATGCAGCTGTCAATGAGCTGATGATGCAGCCGTGAATGAGCTGATGATGCAGCTGTGAATGAGCTGATGATGCAGCTGTGAATGAGCTGATGATGCAGCCGTGAATGAGCTGATGATGCAGCTGTGAATGAGCTGATGATACAGCCGTGAATGAGCTGATGATGCAGCTGTCAATGAGCTGATGATGCAGCTGTGAATGAGCTGATGATGCAGCCGTGAATGAGCTGATGATGCAGCTGTGAATGAGCTGATGATGCAGCTGTGAATGAGCTGATGATGCAGCTGTCAATGAGCTGATGATGCAGCCGTGAATGAGCTGATGATGCAGCTGTGAATGAGCTGATGATGCAGCTGTGAATGAGCTGATGATGCAGCTGTGAATGAGCTGATGATGCAGCCGTGAATGAGCTGATGATGCAGCTGTCAATGAGCTGACGAAGCCAGAAACTGATAGCTGGCTGCTTACACCAGTGTCTGTAGCCTTGCTATTCAAAGATGGAAGGCAAACCCGGTCCAGTTGACGGTGTGGGCTAGTGGTTAAGTGATACTGCTCCCAAGTCCGAAGGTGCTGGGTTCACTCCCCATCACCCAGGGAAAGCAAATTCTTAGAAAATGCAGAAAGAAACAGACCCTTACATAAAATGAATGCCGAAGTCGGATGTACTGGACCGGCAGGCGCAAAAAAAAACACAGTGCGACGCACACCTCTTGGTGAATAGAGAATTAAGGCAAACGCAGAAATAACAAAAAAATAACACAAAAACCAGGTCCCAAAAATGTCTTTCTGTAATTGAATGAGTCGGACAGAAATTAAATCAAATACAACATCGGATTGCTGTCTAAAAAAACAGATTTAGTCCTACAATGGATTCCGGCCCACTGTGGGATCCATGGAAAAGAGAAAGCAGAACAGCTCGCAAAAGCCGGAAGTGGCGGCTAGCAGATTCCCCAACCACAGAGCTATAAAGAAGCAAAGACACTCATCAAACGACCCATGAAGACAGAATGGAGAGAACAGCACAAAGAATACAAGCCAGAAAATGACAGCATAGACAAACTTGGCAGAGATGGGCAGACAAAGATTTTCAGACTCAGAACGGGACACTGTAGACTCAAGGCCCACTTCCACAGAATGGGTTTGTGGAGCAACCAAGCAAACACCAGAACATATTCTGCAAGAATGCCTTACCTATGCAGACCAAAGAGAGACAGTCTGTCCTGGGGAAGCGACAATGCTCGAAAAGTTGTGGATGACCGGCGAAGACCTGAAACGCATGAACAGTCTCCTTCGTGAACCTCCCCGGACTAGAAGCATAGCATCAGTTGATCGACGAGGACGAATACGTCGGACAGAAATTACCAGATATCACAGCCTCGCTGTAAACTACGTCACAAAAGTCCGTTTCAAGATGAATAGGAGCAAGTACCTCGTGTTGTTTATCGGGTCTGTCGTTGACAGCTGTCCATGTTACCAGCCTGTTCAGCACCTGGGTATCTGACTTTGCATTATGGAAATAAAGGCAAAAGGAGTTCTGGCCCACCCTACCTCACAAACATCTGAGCCGAAGTATAATCTTCTTCTCTTTCTTCTGCGTTCTTTCTCTCACTCCCACTACCAAACCCTGAACAGGACTTTGCAAGTAGCAGGATGTAGTCCGGAGAACGGAATGCACCTTTTCGGTCAGACACATCCGTCTTCGGCAGGTGCAGTATAATGAAGTCTCTAACACTTCATCAAGGGCAGCAGTGTGACTACCTTGACTTTCAACTTTGAACTTGTTTTAAGATTAATATATATCACTTACGTGTCCCTTCTTCGTACCTTACAGACTTTAAAAAGTATATATCCCAAGAAAACAGTGTCCAGTCTGAGATTATCTGTACCTCCGCAGAACTTATCCAAACACAATCATACACAATCAATCAAGCAATCAATCAAAACATGTCAACTCCCTGTGGAAAACACGTCTTTAACAAATACATGATAAGTTCTCCTGTCCTGTGCCATCCGTTCTCTGCCTACTTTGTCCTTTTTATGTTTGTCTAGGACTCTCTTCTTCGTGTGTGTTTTGGTCTGCCTCTACTTCTCTTGCCCTGTGGATTCCAGAATAGAGACCGTCTTGTCTTGCTATCAACTAGTTTCTTTAATGTGCGTCCCATTCAACACCAGCGCCTTCGCCTTACGTCATGTTCCACTGATACCTGCCTGGCTCTGTCCTACAGTTCCACATTAGTGATCTTATCATACAATTTCTATCTTTCTATTCTCCACGGAGACTTATTTATGATAGTATGTAGTGTTTTGTTTTTTTAATTGGCTTCTATGTACAAAAGAGTGGACTTTACACTAGATTTTAAGAATTTTTACTTTTATGTTGGACAATTTCTTTTGATGTTCATAAGTTCCACAATGCGGTGAAAATTCCTCTGGGTTTTTGAATTTTTATATTGATTTCTGTTATCCATCTCTCCTATACTTTGTGTTGATGTCTGCTATCCATCTCTCCTATACTTTATGTTGATGTCTGCTATCCATCTCTCATATACTTTGTGTTGATGTCTGTTATCCATGACTCCTATACTTTGTGTTGATGTCTGTTATCCATCTCTCCTATACTTTGTGTTGATGTCTGTTATCCATGACTCCTATACTTTGTGTTGATGTCTGTTATCCACCTCTCCTATACTTTGTGCTGATGTCTGCTATCCATCTCTCCTATACTTTGTGTTGACGTCTGCTATCCATCTCTCCTATACTTTGTGTTGATGTCTGCTATCCATCTCTCCTATACTTTGTGTTGATGTCTGCTATCCATCTCTCCTATACTTTATGTTGATGTCTGCTATCCATCTCTCCTATACTTTGTATTGATGTCTGCTATCCATCTCTCCTATACTTTGACCATATCACTCTACATATATGGGACACACCTTCTGTAGATGATCAGCAACCATTTTGTCACTGTTCAGTATCTGAAGATTGCAAATCGCTCATTCCTGATGAGCTGACAATATTCCCTTTTGGCCAAGTCACGTGATACAAATGTTGCATCGCTGCTATGATCATAATTTGAGTAATTTTATTTCTTCTTCTTCTTCTTCTGCGTCCGTTCTCAATCCCCGCTACCAAGACCAGGGCGTTGCAAGTAGCAGGATGTAGTCCGGAGAACGGAATGCGCTGTATTGCTAGTTTACAGCTTGACTGCGATATATTTATACCTTTCCGATACATCCGTCTTAATTAAGACGAGGTCTTAATTTTATTTTAAAATATGAATTCCCACTCTATCAGCAGTTCCCCGTAGTTCTGACTCACGTTTTTCTATGTAAACTGAGGTCTGTATTTTTACTCTGAATCACTACCCCATTAGGGGAACTGAGACGCTAGTCCAGTCAGACACAACATACTGACCAGAGCTTGAGGGTCAGGCTCAATATACTGCTGACCAGAGCGTCGCGTGAGGGTCAGGCTCAATATACTGCTGACCAGAGCGTCGCGTGAGGGTTGGCTCAATATACTGCTGACCAGAGCGTCGCGTGAGGGTTGGCTCAATATACAAACCAGAGCGTCACTTGAGGGTCAGGCACAACATACTGACCAGAGCGTCGCGTGAGGGTCAGGCTCAATATACTGCTGACCAGAGCGTCGCGTGAGGGTTGGCTCAATATACAAACCAGAGCGTCACTTGAGGGTCAGGCACAACATACTGACCATGGCGTCGCGTGAGAGTCAGGCCCAATATACTGACCAGAGCGTCGAGTGAGGGTCAGGCTCAATATACTGCTGACCAGAGCGTCGTGTGAGGGTCAAGCTCAATATACTGACCAGAGCGTCGCATGAGGGTCAGGCTCAATATACTGACCAGAGCGTCACTTGAGGGTCAGGCACAACATACTGACCAGAGCGTCGAGTGAGGGTCAGGCTCAATATACTGACCACAGCGTCGCGTGAGGTTCGGGCTGAATATACTGACCAGAGCGTCGCGTGAAAGTCAGGCTCAATATACTGCTGACCAGAGCGTCGCGTGAGGGTCAAGCTCAATATACTGACCAGAGCGTCGCGTGAGGGTCAGGCTCAATATACTGACCAGAGCGTCGCATGAAGGTCAGGCTCAATATACTGACCAGAGCGTCGCGTGAGGGTCGGGCTGAATATACTGGCCAGAGCGTCGCGTGAAAGTCAGACTCAATATACTGCTGACCAGAGCGTCGTGTGAGGGTCAAGCTCAATATACTGACCAGAGCGTCGCATGAGGGTCAGGCTCAATATACTGACCAGAGCGTCGCGTGAAGGTCAGGCTCAATATACTGCTGACCAGAGCGTCGCGTGAAAGTCAGGCTCAATATACTGCTGACCAGAGCGTCGCGTGAAGGTCAAGCTCAATATACTGACCAGAGCGTCGCGTGAGGGTCAGCCTCAATATACTGACCAGAGCGTCACTTGAGGGTCAGGCACAACATACTGACCAGAGCGTCGCGTGAGGGTCAGGCTCAATATACTGACCAGAGCGTCGCGTGAAAGTCAGGCTCAATATACTGCTGACCAGAGCGTCGCGTGAGGGTCAGGCTCAATATTCTGACCAAGACCACTATATTTCTTCCATGTAGTGTTCCCTGCACACAGGCTGTTTTCAAAAGCAATCTGGCTGACGAGTGTGGATCGACGTGATCTCCGTAGTAGTGAGCGTCACGCAGATGAAGTCAAGCATATCACAACCGCCTGTACATCTTCATCTGCACGCTATGTGAGGAAAGCTACCCCAACCTGTCACTTAACGTCCTTTTCAGGGCGCACAAGGAGTAAGTTTATTCATTGTGGGCATTAAACAACAACAGCCCCATCAACAGTTTCTTGTAGTCCTGATTCATGTTTTTCTATGGGAACTGAATCCTTTATTTTTACTCTGAATCATCCCCATCAACAGTTTCTTGTAGTCCTGATTCATGTTTTTTTCTATGGGAACTGAATCCTTTATTTTTACTCTGAATCATCCCCATCAACAGTTTCTTGTAGTCCTGATTCATGTTTTTTCTATGGGAACTGAATCCTTTATTTTTACTCTGAATCATCTCCATCAACAGTTTCTTGTAGTCCTGATTCATGTTTTTTCTATGGGAACTGAATCCTTTATTTTTACTCTGAATCATCCCCATCAACAGTTTCTTGTAGTCCTGATTCATGTTTTTCTATTGGAACTGAATCCTTTATTTTTACTCTGAATCATCCCCATCAACAGTTTCTTGTAGTCCTGATTCATGTTTTTTCTATGGGAACTGAATCCTTTATTTTTACTCTGAATCATCCCCATCAACAGTTTCTTGTAGTCCTGATTCATGTTTTTTTCTATGGGAACTGAATCCTTTATTTTTACTCTGAATCATCCCCATCAACAGTTTCTTGTAGTCCTGATTCATGTTTTTTCTATGGGAACTGAATCCTTTATTTTTACTCTGAATCATCCCCATCAACAGTTTCTTGTAGTCCTGATTCATGTTTTTCTATTGGAACTGAATCCTTTATTTTTACTCTGAATCATCCCCATCAACAGTTTCTTGTAGTCCTGATTCATGTTTTTCTATGGGAACTGAATCCTTTATTTTTACTCTGAATCATCTCCATCAACAGTTTCTTGTAGTCCTGATTCATGTTTTTTCTATGGGAACTGAATCCTTTATTCTTACTCTGAATCATCTCCATCAACAGTTTCTTGTAGTCCTGATTCATGTTTTTTCTATGGGAACTGAATCCTTTATTTTTACTCTGAATCATCCCCATCAACAGTTTCTTGTAGTCCTGATTCATGTTTTTCTATTGGAACTGAATCCTTTATTTTTACTCTGAATCATCCCCATCAACAGTTTCTTGTAGTCCTGATTCATGTTTTTTCTATGGGAACTGAATCCTTTATTTTTACTCTGAATCATCCCCATCAACAGTTTCTTGTAGTCCTGATTCATGTTTTTTTCTATGGGAACTGAATCCTTTATTTTTACTCTGAATCATCCCCATCAACAGTTTCTTGTAGTCCTGATTCATGTTTTTTCTATGGGAACTGAATCCTTTATTTTTACTCTGAATCATCCCCATCAACAGTTTCTTGTAGTCCTGATTCATGTTTTTCTATTGGAACTGAATCCTTTATTTTTACTCTGAATCATCCCCATCAACAGTTTCTTGTAGTCCTGATTCATGTTTTTCTATGGGAACTGAATCCTTTATTTTTACTCTGAATCATCTCCATCAACAGTTTCTTGTAGTCCTGATTCATGTTTTTTCTATGGGAACTGAATCCTTTATTCTTACTCTGAATCATCTCCATCAACAGTTTCTTGTAGTCCTGATTCATGTTTTTCTATGGGAACTGAATCCTTTATTTTTACTCTGAATCATCCCCATCAACAGTTTCTTGTAGTCCTGATTCATGTTTTTCTATGGGAACTGAATCCTTTATTTTTACTCTGAATCATCTCCATCAACAGTTTCTTGTAGTCCTGATTCATGTTTTTTATATGGGAACTGAATCCTTTATTTTTACTCTGAATCATCCCCATCAACAGTTTCTTGTAGTCCTGATTCATGTTTTTCTATGGGAACTGAATCCTTTATTTTTACTCTGAATCATCTCCATCAACAGTTTCTTGTAGTCCTGATTCATGTTTTTTCTATGGGAACTGAATCCTTTATTTTTACTCTGAATCATCCCCATCAACAGTTTATTGTAGTTCTAAGCTAATAAAGGTACATAGCAGTTAATATTGTTTAGGATGACCTGTTTGAGATTGTATTGCACCAGGCGTCAGATCTGTGTGAGATGGGTTAGTCAATTCTCTTCGTCGTTGCTTTTCTTTCACTGAGAGGAAGTCAAAAACCCATTTACAGCTGGGTCGATTTGAGCATGGAGAGCTGGGATCGAACCAGGTACTTTTGCAGTGATAAGCGAGCGGTCTCGCACACTGCTACTCTTGAATCCATCCAACACGACACGGCAATAAACCAGGTTGTACCGTACGAGCACACAGAGATGCAGTGTATCAGAACTTTTGATAAAACGAAAGGCCCCCTGGAGATGTGTCTTATCTTAAGAGGCACCGACACGACGATACAGACATTCCAAGACTACACGAAGATGTCTGAAACAGCACAGGTGCAAACCTCCAGGCCCTTCCCTTCCCGACGTTCCAAGGTGAAGTGGCGAGGGCTCCTGGCCGTGTCCTTTAAGTGGGCCAGTGCTGCCATACGTTCTGTAAAACTCCAGGCTCTGTGAGAACTGGTTTCTGGCAACGTAGCTGATTTGAGGTCTATATATAGATCGTGGAATGTTTGATACAGGCAGAGGCAACTGGAGCATAGCCACGCGTGAACAGAAGGCCATGTAATGTATAGGAGATGTGTTGTGCGTTTGTTGTTGTTATAGCTACTTGTGCTGAGTACTTCAATCTTGACAGTGTTTCTATAGCAACGGGGTGTAAAAGCTCGTGCAACAGAATTCTTTTCAGCAGACTTGTCGATATGGGGATCATAGTGTCGATCCCTATCGACCAGAATGACGTAACCTAATATGTTTGCGGAAGCACATCCAGAACGTGCAATGGGGTATTGTCATTATGTTTCACATGACCCTGGGGTAAAGTGGGGTCTTGGTCAGTATGTTTCACATGACCCTGGCGTGAAGTGGGGTCTTGGTCAGTATGTTTCACATGACCCTGGCGTGAAGTGGGGTCTTGGTCAGTATGTTTCACCTGACTGACTAGAGGTGGGGTCTTGGTCAGTATGTTTCCCCTGACTGACTAGAGGTTGGGTCTTGGTCAGTATGTTTCACCTGACTGACTAGAGGTGAGGTCTTGGTCAGTATGTTTCACCTGACTGACTAGAGGTGGGGTCTTGGTCATTATGTTTCACCTGACTGACTAGAGGTGGGGTCTTTGTCAGTATGTTTCACCTGACTGACTAGAGGTGGGGTCTTGATCAGTATGTTTCACATGACCCTGGCGTGAAGTGGGGTCTTGGTCAGTATGTTTCACATGACCCTGACATGAAGTGGGGTCTTGGTCAGTATGTTTCACATGACCCTGGCGTGAAGTGGGGTCTTGGTCAGTATGTTTCACCTGACCCTGGGGTGAAGTGAAATCTTGGTGCGTATGTTTCACCTGACCCTGGGGTGAAGTGGGGTCTTGGTCAGTATATTTCACCTGACCCTGGCGTGGGGTCTTGGTCAGTATGTTTCACCTGACCCTGGGGTGAAGTGGGGTCTAGGTCAGTATGTTTCACCTGACCGTGGGGTGAAGTGGAATCTTGGTGAGTATGTTTCACCTGACCCTGGCGTGGGGCTTGGTCAGTATGTTTCGCCTGACCCTGGCGTGGGGTCTTGGTCAGTATGTTTCACCTGACCCTGGCGTGGGGTCTTGGTCAGTATGTTTCACCTGACCCTGACGTTATGAGACTCCCTCTATTTGTCTCTTCGGTTTTGCTCTTCCACTTTTCTTCTTCAATTATTCTTTTAAACAACTCATCCCCACTCTTATCTCTTTAATGATATTACTTTGGTTGTACTTCGTATCCCGGAGTCTTACAATAGAACAGATCGGACATTGGGTTGGAACATTTTCAATTTGTGCAGGAACTAATCACTTTTGATCTCCATAAAGTCCAAAGCGATATTCTCTTTCTTCTTCGTTCATTCTCAGATCAAGTCTCCGGCTTCTCTTACAAAAGAACACCGTTGTTTGTAAGGCTCCATTTATCTCCGTACAGTTTATCTGTCTCGCGTGGCCAACATTGTTCTCTCTTTTCCTGCGTGAGCTTGTAGCTTTGTATGATGTGCTCCACTGTCATGGTATGCTCCCCACAAGGATACCTGTCAAATCTTCAATGTATTTGTAAAGATAGCCCTCCAGCGTATGTGTATCTCCTGAGTTTGTAATGGGTAATGTCCCCCTTCATCCAACTCGTAAAATCGCCATCATCTTACATTATTGATATTAAATCAAATTCTTGCTGAAGTCGGATGTGTTGGACCGAAAGGTGCAAATATCGCAGTCAAACTGTAAACTACGACACAACGCATTCCGTTCTCTGGACTACATTCTGCTACTTAAGCCCTTTCAGGGTTTGGTAGCGGGAGATTGAGAACGAACGAAGCCTAACTAAATCAAATTCAGTTCCATGTGGATCGTATGTCTTCAACAAATACACGCCTGAACCTTCCGCTCCAACTCTCTCTCTCCATCTTCCACGTTTCCTTCGTGTGTGGCTCGAGCTCTCTTTTCCATGTGTGTTTTGGTCTGCCTCTACCTCTCTTGCCCTGAGGATTCCAGAACAGAAACTTTCTTGTAATCATATCAGCTGGTTTCCTTAACATGTGTCCTATCAAACGCCAGCGCCTTCTCAACACATGTCCCGCTGTTATCTGTCCGGCACTTTCCAACAGCTCCCCATTAGGGATCTTATCGTACCCTTTCACTCATTATATTCTACTCAAACACCCTTCTTACGAAAGTCTGTACCTTTTGGGATTCCTTTCCGTGTTTCAGTACAACAAGACGAATTGTACATTGGAGTTTAAGATGACCACTAAATGTGTTTCACAATAATTGGACATCTGTTCAACATGTACATGAACAAAATCACAGCAGTCAATTTAAGACAGCAGAGGTCAGTCGAGTTGAGACAGCATACGTCAGTCAAATTGAGACAGCAGACGTCAGTCAAGTTGAGACAGCAGACGTCAGTCAAGTTGAGACAGCAGACGTCAGTCAAGTTGAGACAGCACAGGTCAGTCAAGTTGAGACAGCAGACGTCAGTCAAGTTGAGACAGCAGACGTCAGTCAAGTTGAGCAGCAGACGTCAGTCAAGTTGAGACAGCAGACGTCAGTCAAGTTGAGACAGCAGACGTCAGTCAAGTTGAGACAGCAGGATCAAAACCGAATTCAATACACGAATTGCTCCTTGCAGATGATCAGTATTTGTGATACGTTGGTGAAAATAGACTGCAAAATCACAGGAACGAGCTTGTAACAACATGTGTCAAATACAACATGTGTCACATAAAAATTGTGTCAAATACAAAATGTGTCAAATAAAAAAATGTGTCAAATACAAAATGTGTCAAATAAAAAAATGTGTCATATACAACATGTGTCAAACACAAAATGTGTCAAATACAAAATGTGTCAAATACAAAATGTATCAAATACAAAATGTATCAAATCCAAAATGTGTCAAATCCAAAATGTGTCAAATACAAAATGTATCAAATACAAAATGTGTTAAATGCAAAATGTATCAAATACAAAATGTGTCAAATACAACATGCGAATCAACGAGACGAAGATGGACACCGTGAGGAAAGGCATAATACATGGACCACTATGATACTGCTCTTCAACATGCTCATGAGCTCAGATATTTCGGCAGTTTCTTTTAGGCAGACGATGGGCTCGACAGAGTGGTCGAGACGGTGTCAGAAAGTGTCTGCTGTAACATAAGCTGTCATCATTGCTTAGGCACCCGAACATTAGTTTGGCAACAAAGCAACAGCTGATAAACAGTATGTTTATGCCAGCCCTGTGCTTCCAGTGCCAACCATGCCCCTGTTAACGGCGTGTGAGTGCAGACTTCCGACGCGTGAAATGAAGTGTGTGAAGGTTATCGGTGTTACAAAAAAAGACAGACTACGATTTTTTTTAAAAGGCATTAGAAGTATGGTAGATACTGAGTCTGCGCAAAGTTCATTTCCAGGCAGAAATTACTCTGGTTCAATCATCTCATGAGAACACACTTTCATCGACTTCCAATGACAACGCTGGTAGATTTTACTACAGGGCACGGGGACGGCCGCGGGGCGATGGATAAATGGATGGTGCAACGTCACGGGCTAACAACGACCTATGCAGCGGACTTGGCGCAGGACAAACAACTTAAGCTCATAATAAAAACAAGACCGGCTATTATTACTATGTTCTCCTTGCTAGGTGTCCGTTGACTTGGTTGTATAGGGCTGAGAAACCAGCTCCCTTGTCTCGGTAGTTGTCGCGCAGTATGCAGGCTTGCTTGACGTGGCAAAGCTACTGGGTTCGCTCCCAAAGTCGCAACACACTCCAATCTGGCAAGCAAGAAAATTGATATCTGACTTAACACTAAGAAAGAAAAAGAAAAGCAAGATATCGAGGGAGCGAACAGGTAACCCGACCTCACCTGAGAAAACAAGGTGACCTCGCACAAAGAAATATCTAACATCTCATCCCTGTGTTAGGAGCACTTATGCCTTGTTTGTTATACCTTTTTGTTTTAGTTAGCACCCATCTCTATTCTGTTTTTTTATCATTCATCTTTCATCCGGCATGAATTTCTTACCACCCTATGCATTGACTGGCGTTCTTCTTCCAGGCGTCAAATTGAATCTATGCTGGGCCGAAGACGCAGCAGTGTATGATCTAACAGCAGCCAGCGACTCATATAGCTGACCTAGACCTTACTCTTCTTCCAAGCGGCAGCCCTGAAAACAGGCTGCACTAGTGTAGTCTGTTATGAGAATAAGGATCAAAGTGGAAAGGCAAACCCGAACCCAAAATAAGCCTGCTGAAATCGGATGTGTCGAGCCGAAAGGTGACGGCTCGTTGTGGTGATGATGTTATAATCCCTTTGGATGTGAGCTGGCAGCTCTTGACAGCCCAATGCCCCCCAGACAAAAAGCACACGTCCTCCTCAATTGCCGAGGCGATTTCCTATCTCGTATACAGTATGTTGTCTTAGAGGCATCGTGATTGCGAAGGAGGTATGGACGCATCTTTCGAGTATCCCGGAAGGATACAATGTCCTTTTCAGGATGAGCGCCGAAGAAGAAGAAGATATATAAAGAAAGCAATAGGTAGTCTAAAGCCATGGGTAGTCTAAAGCCATGGGTAGTCTAAAGCCATGGGTAGTCTAAAGCCATGGGTAGTCTAAAGCCATGTGTAGTCTAAAGCAGTGGGTAGTCTAAAGCAATGGGTAGTCTAAAGCCATGGGTAGTGTAAAGCCATAGGTAGTTTAAAGCCATGGGTAGTCTAAAGCAGTGGGTAGTCTAAAGCAGTGGGTAGTCTAAAGCAGTGGGTAGTCTAAAGCAGTGGGTAGTCTAAAGCCATGGGTAGTCTAAAGCCATTGGTAGTCTAAGGCAGTGGGTAGTCTAAAGCCATTGGTATCTCCATAGAGCTTGTCCTGGATTAGAACTTGTGGTGGCATTGTGTTCTCTCTGTTCTTTGCATATTGGAAGAAGTTTGTGGCAGATGCTCTGCAATCACTATATCAGTGTAGTAGTCACTCAACTGGAGAACAATGCATACATTCTAGATGTGTATGTAGAAACTACTTGTGATGATTTGAGTACGTTTCTTTGGTAGCCTGTTAAAGTGGCTCTTCTTACATCCCGAGGCGTTCTTGATATGGTGGACACAGGTTCTCCTTGATGTTGTGAAATCCGCGAAGCTCGAAAGTACGCTCATCGCTATGGGTATTAGAGTGTCGATCCCCACCTTGTTAGTCAGACTGCGATGACACAGCCTGTTACGGCGAGCACGAGAGAGTTGTGAGAGAGACAGAGAGAGAGAGAGAGAGAGAGAGAGAGAGAGAGAGGGTGGTCTTAATCTGTGTGTTCCACCTGACATTAATAACTCAATGCTGTCAAATTTTACCTAGAAGACGGCGTGGCCTAGTGGTTAAGTGGCACGGCTCACAACCAGAAGGTGCTGGGTTCGATCCCCATCACAGCACCGGCAGTTACCCCAGGGAAGCAAACCCTTAGAAAATGCAGGAGGAAGCAGACCCTTACATAAAATGCATGCTGAAGTCGGATGCACTGGGCCGACAGGCGCAAAATAAAAACCACAGTGTAACGCACACACGCCTTGGGGAATAGATAAATAAGGCGAACGCAAAAAAAAAAAAAAAAAAATTTTACCTAAACAGACTTGACCACCTGTCGAAAATGAAGATTTAGACACCAGCATAGACTAGCCTTTAACCTGTCACTGTCTCTGATAATAATGACAGTCGTTCATTTTTAAAAAAACATGCTCACACCCCTTCTCTGTTCCACATCCTTAACCCGTCATTCTCTTCATCTTTCAACCACACTTTAGTCCCTAGTGTAGTCCGGTCTGGCCAAGGGATCGCAGTGGGGAAAGCCAACCAGGTACTCAAAAAGGCCAGCTGAATTCGGATGTGTCTGGTCGAACGGGCAGATATCGCAGCCTCGCTGTAAATTACGACACAATATCCTTAACAGGACAAACTCAGAAGAAAGAAGATTTTTAAAAGTTGAGACCTTGAATTGAGTGTCTAACACTTCATCCACGCAGCAGTGTCTGCTACAAGAATATTGTAAATTTTTCATAAGGAATATAAAAATAGATTAGTATGTTTTTAATCTTCAGTACTGCCGCAGCCTCGCTGTTTTTGTAATTTTATTGTTACCTTTACCCGAGATGATACTGTACGTCAAATCCGCATTATCAGTGTTTAGCGTTAGGCCTGGACTAGGGTAAACAAATAAGGCTGAGGTTAAAATGCCGATAAGGTCTGGGTCTAACTCGTGCCGGCTGACTACACGTGTGTAGGCATGCGTGTGTGTCAGTGTCCGTAATCACAGTATTTGGGCATAGGTTGAGAGGATTAGATTGCGTGTCTCTGGCAGTGAAGGGACAAGGTTCGTCAATTAGCCATGGTACGGTTCAGCTTATTGCCCAGATGTAAGAGTGATATTTTGAAATCACTCAGTCTGTTGGATGGGGACATCGAAATAGATCAAGTCTGTTGGATGGAGATACCGAAATAGATCAAGTCTGTTGGATGGAGACACCGAAATAGATCAAGTCTGTTGGATGGAGACACCGAAATAGATCAAGTCTGTTGGATGGAGACACCGAAATAGATCAAGTCTGTTGGATGGAGACACTGGAATAGATCAAGTCTGTTGGATGGAGACACCGGAATAGATCAAGTCTGTTGGATGGAGATACCGGAATAGATCAAGTCTGTTGGATGGAGACACCGAAATAGATCAAGTCTGTTGGATGGAGACACCGAAATAGATCAAGTCTGTTGGATGGAGACACCGAAATAGATCAATCTGCAATCAACAGAACGCAAAGTTTTGGCATCAAAAGAGGTTCGAGCTGTGCGGGGCGTATGAAAGTGTACAACCAGCGAGCTACAAGGACCATCAGCATCCAGACCCTGCACCATTTACTAAGAGAGATTGAGCACCTATGGGTATGCCTGGAGTGCATTGATGTCGATTCTTAGAAACCAAAACTCAGATTTAATTTTTTTAAAGTCACCGACTCGTAGAAAACAGGACAGTAGAAGGATGCTAGTAGACATAAAGGTAAAGTCACATAGCAGATACGCCACACTGTGGGCGTGGATGAAGTGTTAGGCCCCTCCATGTATTAGGTCACAGCTTCTTTATTAGGCTGTAGTGGAACTAATAGTTCCGTTTGTTCCTTAACAGTAAGTCAGGTAACTAAAGATAACTGGGTTGGCTAGAACGTGTGGATAATGGTGTTTGAACCCGGCACCTTTTTTTTTTGTTTTTTTGTTTTGTTTTTAGAACGAGCGCTCTGCCACTCAGACGTAAAGACGGAAGAACTAGTAGATCCTATACAAATCTCAACTCCACCCCGAGTAGAATGTTGGAGTTTTGTGCAACTTTACTTCCTACATTTGAGTATAATGCTGGAGTTGTGTGTAACTTGACTAGATTGTTGGAGTTTTGTGCAGCTTGACTTCCTACACTTAAGTAGAATGTTACATGTGTGTGTGTGGCTCGACTTCCTACACCTGAGTAGAATCTTGGATTGATTGTTGTGTGGCTTGACAAACCACACCCCAGTAGAAAGAAAGACAAGTTGGAAGTTTATGTGACTTGACTTTTCCTATCCCCCCCCCCCCCCCCCCCCCTCCCGAGCAGAGTATTGGAAGTCCCACAGCCGAGTCAGTAGAATGTTACATACAATATGTTGGAGGTTTGTGCGGCTTGACTCGCCACACCCGAGTAGAATATTGGATGTTTTACTTCTCATACTCGAGTCAGTAGAATGTTAAAGGAAAAAAATTAAGTCAATATAATAAGTAGTTTTCCTGAGCATTAAAAAAATAAGAAGAATAAACTGAATAATATATTATTCTCACACACTTGGCGAAGACAAAAGTGTATTTTTGAGTTAATATTTCAAGCAGTTAATCAGAACTTGAAAAGCGCAGTTGACGTAGAAACAGACTGAGTCAGTGTTGTGGGTGGGTAAATTGCTAGCAGTTTTACTACACAGAGACACGGTATCTATTACGACATGATCACAGAGCAGAGGTAATCAACTTACCTGACTCATGGTTAGCGCTGCCAAGTTTGATCTCGTGAGAATAACACAACTAATCCGTCAGAATAGCATTGACGCTCAAACAAGTCCGGTGAGACTGCTTGCTACACGTTCTATCACTGAATAATAATCCCATTGTGGTGTTGCTGGTAGTTGATCATTACTACACGGTTCCCACATAGTCACATACCGTTTCTTATTTGTAAACCGACAGCTGTGACAAACACAGTAAAGTCTGAGTGAAGGCGGCAAGTTGGTATGCACTTTGAATCGATCTATTTCACGTACTTTCAAGCTGTCAGAAATTGACGACAGGTCCACATTTACAGTCTAATGCCCTCAAATCATGAAACTATTTGTTAGTATTAATTTTACCAATAGCCGTGCTAATATTTGGACACTTTAAAGTAAATCTCACTCTCAGCAGAACCGACCGACCGACCAGGTCTTCTGTCAACGACGTCAAAGTCGGTTCTGTTCTGTCTGTGTTTGTGGGGGAACACACCGGCCTCATTCTGGGTCACGTATCAGGGATTCTCAACAAGTGTGTTGAGCAGTCCCTGATTTGGAAGTTTTAGAAGAAATATTTACGACAGAGGGATAGCAGACAATAGAGACATTATAACTTCATAGACTTCGGTGGATCCTGGTTATGTTTCTTAGCAATAATTCATTGATAGCAGAGGATAGAAACATCAAACCTTTAGAGACTCGCGAGGATGTATTGTTCTATTCAGGTGGGGTTTCGATGAAATAAATAGCAACACTAATCACAAAAATAGATATATTTCAAGCACACGGACAACAAACGCATTAGACTAAAGACATCAGCCACCTGGCAACAGACATAAAGTTGGGTTGGGTTAGCGGCAAATACAGAACCAATATGCTAGTCCCGAAAGCCAGAGTATGGGCAATGTGTGTGTGTGTAAGTGTGTGTATGTGTATATATATATATAACTTGGTCACCCCTCTTGTACCATGGTGGTGTAGAGGTCTTTGTATATACTTATAATCTAGTGTACAGACAAAAGGAAATTGGTCTGTTGTGTGTGTGGGGATAATATATTTAGATACCGTTTTTAAGGTATAAAAAGGGATCATGCAATGTATACTTCTATGGGTCTCCCACACCAGAGCACATAACGGGACCAATACGCAATATTAAAAGTGGTCTCTTACACCAGAGGACATAACATGACCCTTCCGTCGCACTATAAATATTATAAAAGACGACTAAGCGACTGATGTGAGCAAAAGACAAACATCAACAACGTGTCCGTGTCAACAAACATGATTCAGAAACTACAGCTGTAGGAGTACGTACATGCTCAGTACTGTCTTCCTCTGAGGACAGAAACCACAGTGATTGACATGTGTCCATATCGTAGTCAATAAAAGAATAGGCTTTCTCTGAGAACAGAAACCACAGTGATTGACATGTGTCCATATCGTAGTCAATAAAAGAATAGGCTTTCTCTGAGGACAGAAACCACAGTGATTGACATGTGTCCATATCTTAGCCAATAAAAGAATAGGCCTTCTCTGAGAACAGAAACTACAGTGGTAGACATGTGTCCATATCTTAGCCAATAAAAGAATAGGCCTTCTCTGAGAACAGAAACTACAGTGGTAGACCTGTGTCCATATCGTAGCCAATAAAAAAACAGTGTTTCTCTGAGGACTGAAATTGCAATGGATTTTTTTTTTGGTTTTTTGGGGGTTTTTTTTTTGCGTTCGCTTTATTACTCTAATCCCCAAGGCGGTGTGCGTTGTACTGTGGTTTTTATTTTGCGCCTGTCGGTCCAGTGCATCCGACTTGAGCATGCATTTAATATAAGAGCACAGAAACTGCAGTGGTTGACCTGTGTCCATATCGTAGTCAATAAAAGGAACAATAATGACAAATTGAAAAACTCAAACCGATCATAGAACATACAGAATCCAATATGACACAAACATACTATTCGTTGCCAAGTATAGATCACGTGACAATATTCAGATCGCGAGCATACAACAGCTGACTCCAAAATAATATATTCAACAAATTAAAAATTGAACACACAGACATGTGCCCATGTGAGGAGAACAAAGCCAGATACATACCAACAGAAGATAAGGATCATCAAATCAATCAGAAAGCCATCGTCGGTAACACCAGATGATTACCGTAAGATGAACAGACAAGAACAAATTGTTGTTTTGCGCCTTAGAACAGGACACAATCGACTCCGCAGTCACTTGTACACAAAAATGAAGATTGGCAACTCAGCCATGTGTACATGCGGACAGGCACCCCAGACAGCAGAGCACATACTACAGAACTGCCCCGAATATGATATAAAAAGAAAATCTCACTGGCCCATAGAAACAACACTGAAAGAGAAACTTTATGGACCTGTATGTGAACTACAAAAGACAGTGAAGTTTATACAAGAGACAACATTACAGATATAGACAATATTTTAAAGCGAACGAAAGAAGAAACAGAAGAGTAAAACAAACAAACTGGGGAATATGTTATGCGGGTCTGCCGGCTCCAGGAGAGGAGCAGAATGAGACTATGCGGACCTCCCAAATCAAATTGCCAGGTAAACTGTATGGCGTCGATAGAATCATAACCACCGAGTTTATGAGAGACATAGCTGCGGTTATTTGAGAGCAATCGACTAAAGATAAGCATTGGCTGGCCGTATGTTAGGTAAGGACACTTTCAACAGTTTACATGGGCTTCTTATAAAAGATGGATCGAACTGGAGAGGCATATGAGAGGACAGACAGAAGTGTGTACAAACAGCAAGCTACGTGAACTGTCAGTATCAAAACCGTTGACTACATTATATCACAAACTAAACATCTACGAGGTGGCCTGAAGTGATCATGTCAGCAGATATTCTTAACATGCCACCACACAGTAATGTACCACGAATTGCATTGCTACACAACTGACACATAAAAACTTTTTTTTTCCCACTCTCCTTTCTTAGACACGTGTCTTCAAACACCTTGGTATAGTCTTCTACCACAGAAGTCTCTTTAACCATATGGTGTGGATGTCTTGTTGTATTTTCTCTGATATTGGGCACACAAAAACGTGTTGATGTGGGTAGACCAACCAATTAGTTTACATGTTCTTATTTGTGTGTTCATACCTTTTTTTTTTATGTATTCATCCCTTTCTCTATTACTTGTTAGCTCATATGTTTGTTGTCCGTGATGAAGACCATTAGGTAGTAAAGTACTTTTTGTTTCTGTTATCGTCTTAGCGTGGAACCTATTTATTCATGTTTTTTACTGTGTCTTAATCCACAGTTCCTCCACAATGAAAGATTACAGTGTTACCATTCTTGTCTCTTCTATTGCGCTCCAGTTTACACGCGCGGTTTTTTTTTTTTTTAGTTCAGAAAATAAAAATCATACGCTTCGATGTATATGTTGCCTTATGCCGAACAGGTTGAGAATCTCTGACCTAGATCACAATGGTAGCTCTACCAAGCCACGGATCTGCCCCAGCCCTCCCACACCTAAGAAATCACCAATGAAATGTTAGGTAGTTCCTAAAACTAGCCAACCAAAATAGTTATATTTATAAATATTGCACGTTTTTGGATTTGATGGAAGCCGTTCACAACGAGGCAAGCCACACACTCGCACACACTCACACACGCACTCTCTCCCTCTTCCACCCTCTCCCGTTCCCTGATCCAACGGAGAAAAAAACCAAATGATTTAATTACTCACCCTTTTATTCCTGTATCATTATTTATGGTATTGCTTCTAGAGCTTTCTTTTCAACACAAAAGGCTTCACAAAACTGAGTTGGCGGGAGGGACACAAGTATGAATTGAGTTGCAAATTGTGTTCCACCTAAGAAGGGTTAAGGGGACGATGAGGCTAAAGTCTGGTCAGGCAAAACACACTGATCAAACAATGTTAGCCAGGGTCAGGGGAAATATACTGACCTCCTCGTTGACCGTCCTGGAAACGGGCTGTTGTCGAGGACAACAGTCTAGCTAACAAGATGAGGTTCGATGTGATCTCCGTAGTAGTGAGTGACACGTAGATGAGGCCAAGCATTGCACAACCTCCTGGAGATCCCTGGTCTACTTCATCAGCACGCTCGAGATGTCGCGAAAGCTACTACAATCTGCCACAAGTTCCGTCCCTTTCAGGGCGCACAAAAGGGTTACCAACCCATTGTGGGCATTGGCAACCAACCAACCAACCAACCAAGAAGGGCTGAAGCAAGCTATCTAAAACACACTCACACACACTTTCTCTCTCTCGCACACACTCTCTCTATCACACACACAAATCAACTATACCAAAGTAATCATTATTTGCGCAACTCTTCTATCTTATTATCACGAACAACTGGATTGTTTCCTGTATTTAAATAATGCGTGACTTCTCTAACCTTTAAAAAAAAATCGGCGAGGAAGACTAACGTCTGGTCAGGCAAAATATGCCGATCAGACATGTTAGTCAGGGTCAGGCAAAATATGCCGATCAGACATGTTAGTCAGGGTCAGGCAAAATATGCCGATCAGACATGTTAGTCAGGGTCAGGCAAAACATACTGGGCAAGACCCTCACCTCGGCTTTCTAGTAGTCGAGCTATAAACGGGCTGTTTTTATGGCAATCTGGCTAACGAGGTGAGGGATCGACGTGATCCCCGTAGTAGTGAGTGACACGTAGATGAGGCTAAGCATAGCATAACCACATGGAGGACCCCGGTCCACCTTCATCAGCACACTTGGGATGTAAGAAAAGCTACAGCAACCGGGATGCTCTTCATCCCCGAAAACAATTGTTGCCATGGGAATGTCCTTGACCTTTACTTTAGTCTTGTAGTTATTTATAACGAATCTGTGACTTCATCAGTTGTTTCTACACAGTATTATTCATATGGTATAAACATCTGCTGAAGACGGATGTGTCGGACCGAAAGGTGCAACTATCGCAGTCAAACTGTAAACTAGCGACACAACGCATTCCGTTCTGCGAACTACATCCTGCCACTTCAAAGCCCTGTTCAGGGGTTGGTATCAGGAGATTGAGAACGAATACAGAAGAAGAAGAAGATCATATGGTATAAGGGTGCAAGATGCTGAGCAGCGCATGAGCTGCAGTGGTCAGCGACCCATAGCTGACTGCTAGCATCAGGGCCAGCGAACCAGAGCTGCCAAGACCCTTCTACACCTCCACGAGGTGATCCTGGATAACAGGCTGCAGCAGGACAGACTGGCTAAGGAGAAGGGATCGAAGAGGAAATGCTAATCCGGTACTCAAAATGCTTGCTGAAGTGGGATGTGTTGACCGAAAGGTGCAAATGTCGCAGTCAAGCTGAAACTACGACACAACGCATTCCGTTCTCTGGACTACATTCTGCTACTTAAGCCCTTTCAGGGTTTGGTAGTGGGAAATTGAGAACGAACGAAGCCAAGCCAAGCCATATGGTTTAATGCTCTTACATTATCTAACGGTGACCTTGCTTTCTGAATTCCAGAGTTTATATCTATCTACTTTGTCAAAAGCTTTCTCCTGATCTATAAAAATGTTATGTTTAAATGCTTCTCATATTTTAAATTCTCGCTGAATTATCTCAACCTGAATTGGGCACCAGTACGTCACATTCCCTTACAGAATCCGTTGACATTCAACAACTGGCCTCGTTCATTCGTGGTTGTCTTCTAATATTGTCCAGAGTTGATTTCCTTGGATTCTTGTTTCTAGGGACCAACATCAACACACAGGAAATATTCTCATAAGCGCTTCATTCTCCGTTCAGTCAGCTAGACAAGCGTACATTTACTCAGTCCCAATCGGGTGTTGATTTCGTGTTCTTTGGATCTTTCCAGACAGGACGCACTTTTTACCTTTTATTAGGCAGAGAAACAAAGGCCGCTTGTACCTGCAGTTGCCGCGCTAGGTTTTTATTTTATCTCCAAAGAAAACCCAAAAAAACAATGATATCTTACCGAGGTTTTGAACACACGTTCTCGTAATCAGAAGACTGTCATACAAACTACTCCACCAGCCACACTTAACTATCTATAAATGATATGTTTTAAGTGCTATTTACATTTTATTGTTCTTTCATTTATTGTTTTAAGGCGAATAAGGCATCAGTACTTTCCATTCCCTTACAGAATCCAGATTGAGCTTTGGTAAGCTGAGAGAACAATTGATTTAATTCTCTTTTCAAGCATTTTTATATTTCCTGTATTTCTTATTATCAATATTTCTGTATGTATCTCATTTTCTTTAACTTTGGTATTATTGCAGCGTGTTACCAATCCTCTGGTATTCCTCGTCCTTTCCATGCTCTCGCAATGATTCTCTTTAGCCCCTTCATCCATCTGGACACCATCTTGAATTGCTTCAGTTGTTATGTCCCCCATACCTGGTGACTTATTTTTAGCAGTTTTGCTTTCAAAATAACTCTTTCTGTTTTCAATCAGTAAATCATGTTCTATATGCTCCGTGTGTCTTGGGGTAAATATAGATTGCCCATGAGCGTCATATGGTTGGAAAGTTCCTTGCTTTGACATTTTTGAACAAATCTTTTTGATGATTCTCACGAATGGACGGTAGTTGCTCTCCACATTGCTTTAATGATTTTCATTTCGCTATTTGATTAATCATTTGGTATTATTAAGTATAAAGTACTATTATCTACCTGCATCTTGCACCTTGACCATGTTAACTACAATTTCTTTTTAGGCATTCCAGCAAGATTTTGTTTTCCTTCTTTGTCTTATCTTAAGTTTTTTTGTCTATATGTCTTGTTGAGCGTATACGCATGGCTGTTTTAAAGATGGTTCATTCACTGTTTATGGATATATAGAAGATTGGGTCGCATTTTTGAGAAAGAGAAGAAAGCAAATTAGGAGGTATTGGAAAAGTGAAAAGTGAAAAGAGAATTAATGACCGAAATCAGGGTTAGACATTTACGTTATTTTGGCCATATAACAAGACATACCTCCTTGTTGAAGACCTTACTGGAGGGTAGGAGGAGGAAGGCGTCGTTCAAAAGGCAGACAACGCTTTAAGTGGGTGGATATCATCAGGAGATGGACCGGAAAAAGCCTCTCAAATTGCACAATTACGGAAAGAGATAGAGTACACTGGAGATCCATTGAGGCAAGAGATAGAGTACACTAGAGATCCATTGAGGCAAGAGATAGAGTACACTGGAGATCCATTGAGACAAGAGATAGAGTACACTGGAGATCCATTGAGGCAAGAGATAGAGTACACTGGAGATCCATTGAGGCAAGAGATAGAGTACACTGGAGATCCATTGAGGCAAGAGATAGAGTACACTGGAGATCCATTGAGGCAAGAGATAGAGTACACTGGAGATCCATTGAGACAAGAGATAGAGTACACTAGAGATCCATTGAGGCAAGAGATAGAGTACACTGGAGATCCATTGAGGCAAGAGATAGAGTACACTGGAGATCCATTGAGACAAGAGATAGAGTACACTAGAGATCCATTGAGGCAAGAGATAGAGTACACTGGAGATCCATTGAGGCAAGAGATAGAGTACACTGGAGATCCATTGAGACAAGAGATAGAGTACACTGGAGATCCATTGAGGCAAGAGATAGAGTACACTGGAGATCCATTGAGACAAGAGATAGAGTACACTGGAGATCCATTGCAGCCGACCTTCGATGCGGAGATGGCACATACACTGAACTAAATTCACTGTTTATGTTTTTTGATTCTTAGTGTCTTTAAAATGTTTGTCATTTCGTGGAATATTTCTTTCATAATAGCTTCTTCTTTTCATTTAGTTAGATTTGTGATTATTGAATGTTGGGGATCAAGACTCTGAGCAGCGAATGAGCTGCAGTGGTCAGCGACCCATAGCTGACTGCTGGCGTCCATGCCCCACTGCTGCGGTCTGGCTCCAGGCCTTATCCAGAGCAGAGGAGGTGAAGGTTGCTATCTGCTGGAGCGATACTGTGTGCAGGAGACAGCTTCTTATGTGCCTCCAGACGGTCAGTGGAAGTCATTTGGCGACGAAGAACGACATGGGAAATATCTTGTGGGCTGGGGTTTCCTGGTCCATCCGTAGCACATGACGGAACAAAGGTACTTGGTGGCAGGCCAGTGTCTCCGAGATTGGAAGCGCAGAAGGGAGATGATAAATAAAAATACAAAGCCTTGCTGAGTTAAAAATGGATTATATCCCCTTTAGTGATCATTTTCCAACAAATTACGTGCAACATTGACAAGATAAAAATTGTGTATGTCTTGTAGTTTATAAAGGTTAGAAAATTCTCAAGACAAGAGCAAGAGAGGGATATTAAAATGTTCTTCCTACGAAGAGTCAAAAAGGTTTATTAGGGCCAGATACACGGCCAAATGGTAAACAGAGCATACTGGTTACACAAAAAATGATGCCTATTACCAGTTGAACAGAAGAGAGCAGGTCGTGGTCTTCAGACTCCGCACAGGCCACAACAGACTGAGGTACCCGTGGTCTTCAGACTCTGCACAGGCCACAACAGACTGAGGTACCATCTATTCAATAAACTGAAGATAGGTGGTACTGACGAATGCACCTGTGGTCAGGGAAAATGACAGCTGAACATCTGCTGCAAATTGCCCGATATACGAGGACCAGTGAAAGCACATGTAGCCATCACCAGTGGCAACACTAGACAAGCTCTATGGCAGTGTCGACAGCCTCAGGATGACAGCTGCTTTCTTTGAACAAATTCAAGTTGACGTCTGACAGCGTACGAAGAAGAAAATGTTCTTGAAGAAAATAGCTAGAGACAGACACAATAGGGACAATGAAGACGTGGGGAGAGAGCTCAGATCAATGGAACAGAGCAAGAGTTGTTCTATTCATTGAAATCCCATGCTTTGCATGGAGCTGAATGGTTTTGATTGATTGATACAAGATAAGAAGAATAGTATTCCCACTGGTACATTCTGTTCCAGTTATACAGCTGAGGTTCAATCCCTAGAACATACTATTAATATGATACACAACAGCAATTACACAATATTACCAGAAATACGCCGATGATGTAAGGGGAAACCTGGCTGCATTGGGCCTCCTTCCAGATGACTCGGAGGCAGCATGGGCAGTCATAAAGAACGCCACATGCGAAACCCCCAAGCTAATCACTGGCTCAAGGACCTCAAAGCGTCAGCAATGGCTCTCCGATACCTCGTATGAATCATACTCCAGAAGAACTCAGCCTGGCTTCACAATGACCACGCCGAATGACGATGGCTGTGAAAGGCCAATTCTGCGCGGCGGCCAGGGCAGACAAGGAACACTTACTCAACTAAATTGCTGACGAAGTCAAAGCTGGTCTCAGACATCATGACCTCAGATCCGTCTTTCAGACTCCTACGCCCTGGAGGCAAGCAGAAGGAGAAAAAAAGCATAGAGTTCATCAATAAGTCTGACGGCTCCATGTGCTCGTCAGACGAGGAGGTAGTGAACAGGTGGAAGGAGCACTGCATATATGCTCTTAACCACCCACCAGCAACGGCACGTCCAACTCCGTCTGCTAAATCTCTGGATCCTCCCCCTGATATGGAGACCAATATTGACTTCATTACTATAGCTGAAGTCCTTGCTGCTATTCGGAGACTCAGCGACGTACGAGTGGCATACTCGGATCACATCCCACCGGGGCTATTGAAACATGCCAACAACCCAATCAGCTCTGCACTCTATCATTTATTCCTGCAGGTATGGAGGACATGGCACATCTCAGCCTTGACTATGGAACTATTCAAAGAGTACCACATCATCGCATCTTGCAGGCCTTGTTTGGATTGATCTTGAAACTTCAGTCGCCACACCACTGTGAGATTCATTGCAGGATTTCCTGGATGTCTTTGACCAACTCTTGCCTGTCTGAGCCAGTCCTATAAGTTAGGATGCCATCGGCAAATGTCAACATTCGCTGTCCTTGTGGGTTGAATATTGGCCACTTTTACTGTGTAGATGTTGAACAGCACTGGTGAAAGCGGAGACTCTTGAGACAGTCCTGGACATTCGCCTCGGTTCTGATGTCCACAATCCCACTCGTAGCGCAACTGTTCTTTCCATCAAGGCAGCTGATATCCAACTAACCAGCCATGAGTTTAAACCACACTGCTTCAGACTTGTAATTAAAGTCCCAAAATCAACACAGTTGTATGCGTATTCCAGGTTGAGTGCCACAGCGACTATTTCTTGCTTTGATAGAAAACCTTCATACACATCATACGCAAAAATTCCAGCGTTACCCCAGGTCAAATTTTGCCTGACTAACATGTCTGACCAGTATATTTTGCATGACCAGACATTAGTCTTCCTCCCCTTGCCAGACAGTTAAATCGTTTCCGCTTGAGCTGCCTGCGTAGGCTACTCAGGACTGGATGGCAAGACAAAGTGTCTATCTCTTAAATTCTTAGCAAGACGAACATGTTGAGTATCCATACGCTCCAGCGAAAAAAGCCCAGATAAGATGGATGTTGTTCGCCTGCCCGATGAGTGTATCGCGAGCAGCCGTTATTCGGTAAACTCAGAATAGGAAGACACTCATTAGGGGAACAGAAGAAAAGCTTGAGACTCCTTGCAAGTGTCTCTGAATAGTTTCAACACTGATGTCACCTCCTAGGGTTGCTTGCACAGAACAGTTCTACCTGGCACGCAAGCCGCACCAAAGGTGCTCAGATCGCAGAGTGAAACTCCACTGCTGATGGTCAGAGTAGGTGTGCCGTCTGAAAGAGCAGAACATACAACGACTTTGCACATGAGTGCCTCAGGTGTGACAGTCTGCTGTGCCAGGATTGGTTTCTATAGCAATATGAGAACACATCTGACAGCACACGCTTGATGCTGTCACCATCTTCGCTTACGATGGGCAAGTGTTATTATGTGGCTGGTGTGTGGTGTTGGCAAGTGTAGTATGTTCGCTGTGTAGACTGCACTTGTGTGGTGTGTGTAGGAGGCAACTTTCATTCTACACACCAGATAAAACAGGATGTAACAAGCTTGTGCTACCAAAAGTTTATTACCTTATCACATAAAACATAAACACTTTATACATTTCAATGAACCTGACATTAACCTTGACCTTGTATCTTCTCTTTCAATTTCTCCATGTTGTGTGTGCTAGCATGAGACAGGAAGTCCAACCATTTGGCATCATCATCACGAGTAAGTGTACTGTCCCTTAGAAGTTTCAGTATCTGATTAGTCAGTTCAGCCAACAACTTTCCCTGTCAAATGCAATGGGAAAAAAGAACATATGAACTTCAGAACTACATTCAATATTGTTGTTATTTGTTAGGTATTTATGTCATTTTGGTAAGACACACCCCTCCTTTTTAACAACATAGTCTTTTAGATATGTCAGGGCACGGCAGTTATCCTGGGATTGACCCTGTAACATCATGGCACGTTGGACATCTTGATGGTGTGCTAGGACGCTGATGATGTGTGGCAGTAAACATGGGATAAGCCCTAATTAGGTGTGGCAGTTAGTCTGGGGTTGGCTATATTGAGGTGTGGTAGCCTAGAGGAGAGGATACTATAGTTTGGTCAGGCAAAAACATACTGATCTACGTCCCACCTCACTTCCTAGAAGCAGACTATTTAATGGCATTCTGGCTATCAAGGTGGGGGATTAACACTATATTCTATGGGATCATGATACTGAGCAGTGCATCAACTGCAGCGACAAGCGATCCAAAGCCGACTGTTAACATCAGAGCCAGCACCTAGAGCTGCCAAGACCCATCTTTACCTCAACGTCGTGATCTTGGATAACAGGCTGCAACAGGGCAGATTGGCTATGGAGAACGGATTGAAGAGGGAAGTCTAAACCAGCATCCAAAAATCCCAGCTTCAGTCGAGTGTGTTAGACCAAAAGATACAAATAACGCAATCAAGCTATAAACTATGACACAACACATTCCGTTCTCTGGACAATCTCCAGCTACTTGCAAAGTCTTTTTCGGGGCTTGATGGCGGAGGTTTGAGAACGAACAACAAAGAAGAAGAAGACTGTGATTGACATAGTGGTGAGTTTACTGAGGAGCCGCATTGGACTACAGCCAGGTCACCTTCTCAAGTGCACCTTAGGATGTGCGGAGAGCCATTGGAATCTACCAACTAAAAAAAAGGAACGTATAAGTGGCATTAGCAACAACAACCAACAAGATGCAGCAGTGAATGAGCTGAGATCAGCCAGTAATTCATAACTGGATGTTTGCATCGGGGTCAGTGACCCATAACTGACCAAGACCTAATTCAGCTTCCAAGTGTAACAGTGGCACTGAAGTAATAACCTCTGATATGTTACAAAAGTGCTCAACATACGAGTGTAACAGTGGCACTGAATTAATGACATTATCTTCTTTTGCGTTAGTTCTCAATCTCTCACTACCAAGCCCTGAATAGGGCTTTGCAAGTAGTAAGATGTAGTCCGGAGAACGAATTGCGTTGTGTCGCTAGTTTATAGCTTGACTGTGATATTTGCACCTTTAGGTCCGACACATTCGTCTTCGGCAGGCAATATTCTCTGATATCTGTTGCAAAAGTGCTCAACATACGAGTGTAACAGTGCCACTGAAGTAATGACCTTTGATACATGTTACAAAAGTGCTCAACATACAGGTAACATTGGACGCCAGAGCCTAAACGAAAGAGAGGCTGACCTAAGACAACTTGGTCAAGAACCTAGAATTAAAATCACGAACCAGAGCTGGGCAACCTACAAAGTTGGACAGTGGGCCGAGTGAAGTGGATGGAGTTTGTTGCTGCCCTTAGAGATGCCACCAGGCTATTTGGTCAAGTATCACTTCGTAAATCATTGACCAGAACACACAAGGAACAAAGAAAGCACATATGACCATGACCAGTACCATTCCTAGACAAGCTCTATGGAGATACCCCAGGCAGACTACACCTTCCTTTCAATATATCCAGTGTATGAAGAAGAAGGACAAGATCTACAGAGATTTCAATAACCTAAAACAGACCACTACTTTCTTTGTTGTTGCTCAAAACACCGTCAAATCTCGCATATCTCATGTATAATAGGCATGCTCGATTTTTCATGATTATAATTTATGAAAGATTTATGAAAAAACAAAGTATTGGTAATAACGTACAGAAATAGCTACACACAATCTCAATATGTAGGTCTTTATACATCCTCGTCACCATTTTCACTACAAATAAGCTCGCCTGGTGAGAAAAAACATGGCACCTTAATTTTACTGTCAAATTTTATAAAGTAGGTATGGATAGAATTCATGATAACTGAGCAAGTTTGATTTCAGTCCAACCAAAATTATGTTCTTAATGTCACCAGGAAGAAACATTTGCTGTACACCGCGCATGTGCTCTGGGGGTCAACAATAGGCTCACATTACAGGCAATTATGTGGAAACCTAGCAACAAGCGAGGTAGACCCAGACAGACACTACGCAGGACAATCATCAGGGAGGGTGCAACCATGGGGCTAGGGAGCATGCAAGAACTACAGAGTGATGGCAGGCTGATCGAACTGGAGAATTTGAAGCTCTGCCTTATGTGTTGTTATTGGCGCTGAAAGACCATAGAAACGTTATTTTTGGTATATAAAATCATGTATTTTTTAGTACTCATGTATACTGCACACCTGAGTTTTAGTGGGCTAAAATGAGTAAAAATTATGCGTATTATACGCACGATTTTATGGTACTCAATCTGAGTTGAGTTAACTCTTGATGTTTCTTTTGTAGCAAATTAGTGGCTCTTCTTACATCCTGAGGTGTACTTGAGAAGGTGGAATGGGGGTCCTCCTGACTGAAGTGCAATGTGAAGCTACTCAGCAAGTTCACCGCTATAGGCATCACTGTGTCGATCTCCACCTTGTTGGCCATACCGGTGTGATAAGCCGTTTCCAGGACATGAGGTGGGGGTCTTGATCAGTGCATTCCATATGACCCTGATTACTTTGTTCTTGATACTACTTTCTTTAGATACATTCAAATTGTGTACAGAGAACTTAAAAGATAACTTACATTCTGTACGAGGGCCGTATAGTTGACAGGTGCATAAATGCTACAAACGAAGTCATCCACTTTCCTGCTGACCCCAGAAGTCAACTCCACAAGCTCGTCCAGAACAGCCACCCCATCTCTGGTGTCTGTCTCACCATGTTTGTGCACACACTCCTGTGCTTTCTTTAGGACGCTCTTTACAGCCTTGACCTGCCATAAAAAGTTGACCTCATTAACAATGCTCACTTTAAGAGAGATCATAAGTTATCCCTAGTGACCTCTCTAGGGTAGAAGACTCCAACTCAACATATTGCACATCTAACCACTTTCATAGAACAAAAGTCTGCAGAGTGGAGAGTAGCCGGCAGGGTTTGAAGGAGACCTCTCATAGAGGAATAAAGGAAAAGTTCTAGACACATTTCCTCATTTATGATAGAGGAATAAAGGAAAGTTTTAGACACATTATATATATGATACAGGAATTGTTTTTAAAGTGAATAAAATATACTTTACAGAGGATCACAAGACGAAGACGTTATCCCCACAACAAAAACAACATTCATCTAAGAAACAGAGCTACCTAAAAATGGCACCATCTATTGTTTCAAATACTCAAAATATCTATCAAAAGCCCTTACAGCAAGTAACAGTGACATCATATCAAAATGTCCAACGACATGGGAAATGATACAAGTATATGACAATACAGACCAACAGCCTAACTTCATAGTGGAAGCGAAAATACTAAGTATCGATAGAAAGGGGGAAGAATCAGACCATGCATTGAGAGAAAAAACCCTTAAGCATATTGGAGACGCCTATCCTCAACCCATGTGGACGTACGTCTACACAGATGGATCATCAGAGAAGGATTGAGGAAAGGAGGCTCGGGACTCGTCATATTTCTACAGGATGGAACCGTTATAGAAAAAGCAAGTGCTGCCGGGAAGCCCTCGACAAATCTAAGAACAGAGCAACAGGTCATGATTGAAGCAGTCAAACTATTGGATGAAAAGGGGTTAAAGGATAACAGAATAGTGTTTTTGTGTGACTGCATGGAAATTTTGCAGGCCACACAAACAGAACCCTGAGATAGTATGGAAAGGAAACTAATATGCCAGCTAAATAAACTCTCAGACCACAATAAATCACCCTCCGGTGGATTCCAGCTCACTGCGGCATACCTGGGAATGAATGGGCGGACAGACTGGCCAGGGAGGGAAGACAAAGAGAACAATTCACCCCCCACCAGTGTTACTGCCAGAAGTCAAGGCACACATAAAAAAAAAATATAAACAACAGTGAATAGATATAACAAACAGATTAAGAACCAACGCAGAAGAAGAACAAACAGCAAATACCCACAGAACCCAATCAATAGACTGAATAGGAAACAGTATACCACAATTTTCCGCCTCAGAACAGGTCATTGCAGACTAAATGCACATATGCATAAAATGAAAGCAGCACAGCCTGCATAATGCACATGTCAGAGAGGACTTCAGACTCCAGAACACATCATGCAAACATGTCCACTGCACCAAGGCTCTCGTGAGAAGGCCTGGACCGAGGAAAGAAACACACAAGACATACTGGGGGAAATCATTGAGGATCTGCGACAGACATGTCACTTCATGGAGGCAGCCCATCTGGTGGTATAAAACGAGCATATGAAACCGAACGCAAAGAAGAAGAAATACTCAAAATGGAAATTATTTAATATCAGCCAAGAGTACCTAACTAAAGTGTGTCGTAAAAGGTGACCCCAAAGGGTCGCACATAGTGATAGTGCTAGGATCCTGAAACTCTCAAATGATTTACTAAAGTAACCACGTCTGCAAGCAAGGCCCCATGGGGTTTGGTCAGGCTTCCTGTAATAGGACATGCTCTAGGGCTGGCCCCTTGATTGTTATAGGTTAAAAGGAGACAAGAAGTGGGCAATGTCTCAGTGCAAATAAGCAAAAAAAAGAGGTCAGCCCAAGATAATGAACTAAGCAAAAATAGAGGTCAACTACTTTAATTTGTACAAGAACTCACCAAGACTACAAGAACTCAACAAGCTAGAACAAGAACTCAACAATCTAGAACAAGAACTCAACAAGTCAGTACAAAAACACACCCTGTTAATACAAGAACTCATCTAGCCAGCACAAGAACTCACCAAGCCAGTACAGAAGAAAGTACTCACCAAGCCAGTAAAAGAACCCACCAAGCCAGTACAAGAACCCACCAAGCAAGTACAGCAGCAAGTACTCACAAGCCATTACAAAAACCCACCAAGCCAGTACAAGAACCCACCAAGTCATTACAAGAACCCACCAAGCCAGTACAAGAACCCACCAAGCCAGTACAAGTACTCACCAAGCCAGAACAAGAGATGGCCACTTGTTTATCATGTTCTGACCAGACATCAGCATTTGACCTTTCTGTATCAAGCATGAAGTCATCCAACTGACCTTCATTTTCTATGGCCTTGGACAGAACAAGAATTTCATTTTTATATTAGGATCTCCAACAATGAGATACTTCTAGCTTTCTTTCTCTCTCTCACATCATTCCTGCCTATCTCATGATGTCATCTGTACTCTTTCCAATAACACACTTTTATTTTCCCCATTCGAGCCAGGCCTAATTCTCAAGTGTTATATAGAGCTAGTCCTGGTATAAGGAAATGAGCCACAGACAATCAGTAAGCAGCCAAGATGATCACTTGGAAGTGACAGGGATGAGGTTTTACAGAAGAATGTTGAGAATATGATCACTGCTACACTGAGAGTATGTGGACGGTGTGGGCTAGTGGTTAAGTGACACGGCTCCCAACCTGAAAGTTCTGGGCTTGCTCCACAATCACAGCACCAACAGTTATCCTGATATTGCAAACCCCAAGAAAATGCAGGAGGAAATAGGCCCCTTCATAAAATGCATGCCGAAGTTGGATGTACTGGGTTGACAGGCGCAAAATATAATAGTGTAACGCACACTGCCATGGGGAATAGAGAAATAAGGCCAAAAAAAAACGAAAACAGTATGTTGTGTTAATAATATGGCTCTCTTGTCTATACAGATGACTTTTAAGCAGGTAAAAGTCTCATTTGGCAGCTCTCTTCATGACTGATCGTGTCTAGTTCAGACAGGCACACTTTATCACAGTGAGAACAGGTCTTGGATTTAAGGTTGCATTTACTTTTGCGCTTTGTTATCTTGCTTTCCAATGTGCTTGTTAGCTCTTCTCCAAAAGTCTACACCTCTATAAAATGTTGCTTTCCATACAGCTCTATCTTCAGCCATCTCCTCCCACTTTTGAAAGTCTATGGAGAAGTCTTTCATTGCGGTCTTACATACGTCTCTGTATCTCAACATTGGTCTACCTACAAATCTCCTCTCCTCTGAAAGTTCACAGAAAAGCACCTGTTTAGGTATGTGGTTGTTTTCCATTCTTCTCACAAGTTCTCAGTCTTCTACTACTGAGTGTCCCCAAGATGGTTTGCAGTTTTGCTCGATGCAATACCTCCGTGTTGGTAATTTTTGTCCTGCCGCTTGATTTTAATTACTTTGCGCAGACACCGAAGATGAGATGCAGTCTTCTCTCATGCCTCGTGTGTTAGAGGTACAAGTAACTGTGGTCTAACAAATCTAGGGTAAGGTTGTGTGAGAGAAACAGAGACAGGCAGCCTATTGTAACAGACAACCTACAAGGTGGCTGCAGAATAGAAGACTTTTTGCCTCATGCATCCTTTTCAACATGTCAGAAAGTCATGCCACCCAATCCAAAGTTGTCTGACCCAAAAGGTCAATTCCAAATAATATTGACATTGTTTTCTTTATCCGTACATACATATGGATTATTTGTATACTGTTTTACAAATTAAACAGCAATAGAAAATGTTGAATTTTACCGTGTGGTCTGCCGGTGTTTTTGTGTATGACAAAGACAAGAATAGCATCACAGAGAGCATGCTGTAAGAAGCGACTATCTGTGTGACATGGTATAACACCTGCCCTGGTTAGGTGGTTTGTTAGGAGTAGCATAGATGGTGTCTAACAGGCTGCAGGTCTGCTTTGCTCTAGTGTTTGAGTCTATTAAGAAACTGGTTGTATACAGACTCTGCAGTCTTCTAAACCAGTGTAAAGACGTTTAGTTAAGTTGATGGATTTTACAACTGAAATACAAAATAAAGCACATTCATGGCTAAATTACTTAACAGGCTAAACTGAAGCATAACTCTTTCAGTGAAACCATAAAATGTTGATTCTGCACTGGCTGACTAATGCTTTATGATACAGGAATGTATTCACTTTCTCAGGGATCACATGAGGTCCTATTCAGGAAATACAATATAACCATAAGTACTGTGTCGACAAAGTGATGTGGGTCTGAAAATTTGAGTTTCCAACCCAAGCAGGGCATGTGGCTTACCTCTTCCATTTCCCCGAGGGCATCTTGTACCAGTTCAAATGTTTCCTTCAACAACTTGAGTGTGCACCCTTTGTTATCTGAAGATGTGATACAGTACAGCTGATGAAGGCCGTCTCCGTCTGAATAATACCCATCATCCACACTTACCATACCCACACATCGCTCAATCTTACTGACTAACTTAATCACTCCTCTTCTACCATGGTACATAGAGGTTTTCTTGTATTTTTCTGTGGCCTATTGTTGGATGGTTGAGTTGCTAATGCAAGAAGACAATCCAACTAGCAGAAGGTACTCTGAGAATAAAACTACCTGCTGTCGTGTAGTTGAGGTTATGAGAAAGTAAACTCTGAGAATAAAACTACCTGCTGTCTTGTAGTTGAGGTTATGAGAAAGCAAACTCTGAGAATAAAACTACCTGCTGTCTTGTAGTTGAGGTTATAAGAAAGCAAACTCTGAGAATAAAACTACCTGCTGTCTTGTAGTTGAGGTTATAAGAAAGCAAACTCTGAGAATAAAACTACCTGCTGTCTTGTAGTTGAGGTTATGAGAAAGCAAACTCTGAGAATTAAACTACCTGCTGCCTTGTAGTTGAGGTTATGAGAAAGCAAACTCTGAGAATAAAACTACCTGCTGTCTTGTAGTTGAGGTTATAAGAAAGCAAACTCTGAGAATAAAACTACCTGCTGTCTTGTAGTTGAGGTTATGAGAAAGCAAACTCTGAGAATAAAACTACCTGCTGCCTTGTAGTTGAGGTTATGAGAAAGCAAACTCTGAGAATAAAACTACCTGCTGCCTTGTAGTTGAGGTTATGAGAAAGCAAACTCTGAGAATAAAACTACCTGCTGCCTTGTAGTTGAGGTTATGAGAAAGCAAACTCTGAGAATAAAACTACCTGCTGCCTTGTAGTTGAGGTTATGAGAAAGCAAACTCTGAGAATAAAACTACCTGCTGCCTTGTAGTTGAGGTTATGAGAAAGCAAACTCTGAGAATAAAACTACCTGCTGCCTTGTAGTTGAGGTTATGAGAAAGCAAACTCTGAGAATAAAACTACCTGCTGTCTTGTAGTTGAGGCACTGGAGTGTCAAAGACTAAAGGGGCAAGCCACACACAACTCAGCAGAGAACAACAGAAAACCACCACTGTATTATTCCTTGTTTAATAATGGATCGACACAATGAGAAATTAAGAAAAACAGATTTGCAAGGAAAGGTATTTCAAATCATATGATAGTTTGAGATATATACAATGTAGGAACATGGAAGTGCAGACTTTAATCCAAGCTGGAGAACACCAATTGTAAAATGCACAAAATGAATGTTAACATACTGGATAGAGTTGTGGAGATTCATGATCCCTTACGCCAGTCAGCATGGCACTTTAATGAATTAATTGTTTCTACAGGATAGGATAGCTAGCCCCATCCCCCACTGTCCTAGGTCAACCCTTACAAAATACATGGCAGGTTACAGTTTATCTATTTTTTGCTCCCCCTTCAGGCTCAAGTAACTGACGAACATATTTCACAAACACTTTCTCACATTCCCATTGTTATCTCAAACTTTCTTACTTACTTAGTCGCTCCTCTTCTACCGTGAGGTGTAGAGGTTTGCCAGAGAGAACGCCATACTGTTATATCCGCAGTCTTTTCCCTGGCCTCTTTCCAATCCAGCCCTCATGTGTCAGCAGGGGCGTATCAGCAGTGCACCGTGTTTATCTTTAACAAATTTCAGGGGGCATTCCTTTTCCTTCCTCATGTTCTTTAAGGTACTATAGAACAGTTTCTGGTTTTCTCTAGCATTATTTTCCAGTTTCTCTCCAAATTCCTCTCAGGATTTCTGTTCGGCCTTGAGCAGTCTTCTTTGATTTCTTCTTTGATTCTGTTCTCAAATTTACATATTCTTAATATTTCTTTGTTTGTTCTTCTGTATTCCTAGCCCCTAGATATTGCTTCCATGCCTTTTTCATTTCTTGTATTATTCTTATCACTTCTTCTGTCCATCATGGTGTACTCTTTCTCTTCCACTCTTCTCTGGTTTGACCACATGCCTCTACTGCAGCCTCTTTGAGAATGTCTTTGAATTTTACCCAGAGCATTTCCATATCGTCTTCAGATTACTCTAACCTTCCTTTTGCTGTTGTTATGAGCCATTGGTATCCCCTCTTAACATCTGGTTCTCGTAGTTTGTAAGCCTTAATTTTATTTTCTCCTCGCGTGTTATGTTTCATGCTTGCTAACGGGTGTTGCCTGGCTGGATAGTGTTTTTCAATTTCTCTCTTTATTTTAACTAGGTAGTGGTAGCTTCCTATCTCTGGTCCTCTGAACACTCTAGCATCCTTTACATACTTGAAATCAGTTTTCCTCACTATTGCATAGTCAATTATGGATCTTTCATTTCTTGCCGGCTCGCATTTTGTGTAGGCATGGATACGCTTGTGTGGAAACCTTGTATTTGTAATGACAAGGTTTTGTTCTCTGCAGAATCTCAGCAGTCATTTTCCATTGTCATTTAAGACATCTTCTCCATACCTACCGATCACTCCATCCTATCTAGAATAGTCGTTTCCAACTCTTGCGTTGAAGTTTCCAAGGAGAAGTATTTCATTATGGCGATCGTCAATGGTCCTTTGAAGGAGCTCATAAAATTCATCTTTTATGTAAGTGCTCTCATCTTCGTTTGGTGCATACACAGTGACGATATCCATTTGACTATCCTCCTCTTGTAGACTTAGAACCATCAGTCGTTCTGAAATGAATTTCCATCCTTTAATGTTTGCTTTGTTGTTACTATTCACTATACAGCCAACCCCTGCCCTGGCTCGTTCACTCATGGGAACTCCGCTGTAGTATAGCATGTTGCCATCATGGTCCAGAACGCCCTGTCCCTTTTTCTTTGTTTCTGTAAGTGCCAGGACTGTCAATTTTGCTCTCTTCATCTCCTCTATTAGTTCATGTTCTTTTCCGTTTATACTTCGTACATTCCATGTTCCGTAAATCGTGGTCCTTACTTCTCACCTGTTCGTCGCCGTTATGATCAGTTCGGTTATCTCTATGTTTTGACTTGTAATTGATTTTTAAGACAAACAGGTGATTAGCCTGTTGTGTCTTTGTTTTTTCATTAGCTTTGTTGTGTCTTTGTAAGGACTGCCTCCTTACAGCCTCTATGCCTGCCGACCCATTTTTGTCCATAGTTGCTTATTTATTCGCAGCTAACCTCCAAATTAGGAGGTCTTTCAGCAATCCGCAACCCTACTGACGCGTCTGGTAGGAGGTAGGTTTCTCCCTCAGGCCTCAAACTTTAAAAGATTACCAAAACATATTCACATTGATCTCTTTATTTCTTTGTTTGACTCTGTCCCTTTCTCCACCTATTTGCTTTAGGCGGAGGCCAGAGTCCAATTTGCACACCCAGCTACTCCTTGTACCATTCTCCCCCTGTCTAAAATCTAGCAGAGATCAATCACCCACCCACTCGCTACTCGTACCATTCTCTACCTGTTTAAAAACTAGCAGATGTTAAACAACTAGTAACAAACTCTAATTTCTCTCTCTGCGTTCCTCTCTCCAAAAACTAACAGATGTTTAAACAACTAGCGGGATCAAGATGCAGAGCAGCGCATGAGCTGCAGTGGTCAGCGACCCATAGCTGACTGCTAACGTCAGGGCCAGCGAACCAGAGCTGCCAAGACCCTTCTAAACCTCCACACAGTAATCCTGGATAACAGGCTGCAGCAGGGCAGACTGGCTAAGGAGAAGGGATCGAAGAGGGAATGCTAACCCGGTACTCAAAAAATGCTTGCTGAAGTCGGATGTGTTGGACCGAAAGGTGCAAATATCAGTCAAGCTGTAAACTACGACACAACGCATTCTGTTCTCTGGACTACATTCTGCTACTTAAGCCCTTTCAGGGCTTGGTAGCGGGAGATTGAGAACGAACGAAGCCAAGCCAAGCCAAACAATAAGCCATAAGCTCTAACTTCTCTCTCTGCGTTCCTCTCTCCAAAAACACAGATGTTAAACAACTAGTAACAAGCTCTAACTTCTCTCTCTGCGTTCCTCTCTCCAAAAACACAGATGTTAAACAACTAGTAACAAGCTCTAACTTCTCTCTCTGCGTTCCTCTCTCCAAAAACACAGATGTTAAACAACTAGTAACAAGCTCTAACTTCTCTCTCTGCGTTCCTCTCTCCAAAAACTAACAGATGTTAAACAACTAGTAACAAGCTCTAACTTCTCTCTCTGCGTTCCTCTCTCCAAAAACTAACAGATGTTAAACAACTAGTAACAATCTCTAACCTCTGAGTAATGTGAAGTCCACTGTCTCCCAGATCCCACCTGTCCACTGTAATCTCTTGTTATGGCTGACAAACAAATGAAATAATTTTAACCACACACAAAAACCAACAAATAAAAACCTTATTGTCAACTTTCTAAGACATCACTGACAAGCAATCGCATAAAAGGTGTTTCTATGCTGTTGTTTGAAGTTACTTGTACTGAAATTTTGTTTCATAGCAGGTTACAGTAACATTTTTTTTTTTAAAGTAAAGATCCCGTCACGCCATGCTGCGCATAGGAAATTTGGTGTTAGGCCCATACTATTTTGTAACCCACAGGACATAGTGGTCACAGTAGCTCTTCTTATATCATTGAGAAGGTGTTAAAAGCTAACATGACGGGCAGGTGCAACATACTGACCAAGACCCCCACCTCATATCCACACCATGCACCTGGAAAATCCACTCAGCTGGGCATTGACATTGTGATTCTCATCATGGGATGACTGCTGAGAAGCCTTGCATTGCACTACAGGACCAAGGTCCACCTTCTTTAGTACTCCCCTCTAATGTAAGAAAAGCCAATGTAAATTTGTTACCAGAGAACATTTGTCAAGAGTAAATAACTTTGTACCAATGGCTTCAAGTAGGCCCACCACTGCATGGATAGCTATGAAAATATTCCTAACACAGGCCCACAATCTTTTATTTTTAAAAACATCTAGACCGTAAAAAAAAAGGTTTCAATTCAATATTTTGTACAATTTCTAAATGGTACAGGAAGTGGTGGTCGAGTAGTTAGGATACTTGTGTCTTACTACTTCTTTGCACACTTTCAGATGCCAACTTGAATACATTTAAAGTGTTCAGCTTGAGGTTATTGGTATCTCCATAGAGATTGTCCAGAATTTCTTTGCTGTTGTCTGTGTTCGCCTTATTTCTCTATTTCAAAAGGTGGTGTGCGTTGTTTGTTTTTATTTTGCACCTGCTGGCACAGTGCATCTGACTTCGGCTGAATTTTATGTAAGGGCCTGCTTCCTCCTGCATTTTCAAAGGGTTTGCTTCCCTTAACGACCGGTGCTGTGATTAGGGAGCGAACCCAGCACCTTCGGGATGTGAGCCATGTCACTTAACCACTAGCCTACACCGTTCCACTTGTCCAGGAATAGTATTGGTTATGATTATTAGTGCTTTCTTTGTTTATGTTGGACATCTTTGTAGCAGATGTTCAGCCATCATTTTATCAGTGCAGCAGACACATCCCTTAGTATTTCCTAACCTTTATTGAACAGATGGTATCTCAATCTGTTGTGGCCTGTGCAGAGTCTAAATATTACCACCTGTTCCCCTCTGTTGAGGTAGTAATATCTGTCATTAGGTTGTTGTTCAGTATGCTCTGCTTCCCTGTGTATAAACATTGTAAACTTCTTGGTCTCTTCATAAGTTATACCTATATCCGGCTGAGGTAGCTTTCCATTTTCCATTGACTGTCAGTCACCTCACAGTCTGTCAGTCACCTCATTACCAAGAATGTTGCAATTAAATTCAATCCACTGTATCACAACTCTTTTGAACTGGTGACATAGTTTATAGAGAATTACCCTTAGTTCCAGGGAACAGAGACGCTAGTCCAGTAAGGCACAAAATACTGAACATGGACGTCGTTAGAGGGTCAATACAATGACCAAGACCACATCTCTCTTCCATGTAGCGTTGCCTGGAAACAGGCTGTTTTCATGGCAGCCTAGCTGACGAGATGTGGATCGATGTGATCCCCTTACTAGTGAGCACCATGCAGATGAAGCCAAGCATAGCACATCCACCTGGAGGACCGCAGTCTACCTTCATCAGCACGCTTGGGATGTGAGGAAAGCTACTACAACCAGCCACTTAACGTACTATTCAGGATGTACAAAAAAGTAAATTTACTCATTGTGGGCAATAAACAACAACAACCCTTAGTTCCCGTAGGTCTGTACTTTTGGGGCTTTCCTGTGCTGCAACGAGCGCATCTGTGAAGAGTATTTCTTGTTTCTGTGTTTTCATCTGTCATTAGAATTTCTGCTGTTTTCAAGACCTCTGTCTCTACTGTGAAGTTACTTGAAAATTGTCCAGTTGCCACTGACCTTTCTTTGTGTACTGTTTTTTATAAAGATTTCTCCAGCTCCATTTTCTGTTAATTTGTTGCTGATTCATCTATGTATACATGGATCCAGATGCTGATTGGGCAGTGTTTCTCTAATGTGTTTTACAGTTATGGCTCTTATTTGTGTTTCTGTCTGGTTGTTTATTTTCACAATGCCTGGAATGTTTTCTATCAGATTTGGGAAGCACTATTTTCTCCAGGGGTATGGGTTTTCTTTGTGATGTGCCATATACAGGATCTGTTCTCCACTCTGCCTTTACCGCTACAAAGTTGCTCCATTTCAGTCTTCCCCTTCCAAGCCTTTTTATTATCTGGCACATTTGGTGGTCTATCAACTTTCTGAATTTCTCATCTTGTTGTTGCTCTTTGCTGTCCATTCTGTCCTCTATTGGTTGCAGGTTTGTAATCTTTTCTAGTTCTCCAACAATGGGTGTGGTCATCATGCAATGATTCTCACTTCTTAGTTTTGTCAAAACGTATACTTTGACTAAAGGGATATGAATTCAAACCCCCAGAATCAAAGGGACGGCGTGGCCTAGTGGTTAAGTGGCACGGCTCACAACTCGAAGGTGCTGGGTTCGATCCCCATCGCAGCACTGGCCGTTACCCCGGGGAAGCAAACCCTTAAAAACTGCAGGAGGAAGCAGACCCTTACATAAAATGCATGCTGAAGTCGGATGCACTGGACCAATAGGCACAAAATAAAAACCACAGTGCAATGCACACCCGCCTTGGGGAATAGAGAAATTAGGCGAACGCAAAAAAAAAATTAAAAACCCCCAGAATGGTATAGCATATTTTGTCAATTGGGGGTCAAAATAAAAACCTACCCTGCACACTATGTGACAACTGCAGGGTCAAGTGTAGTTTATTCCTCATCCGTATAACTATCCTGCAGTAAGAATAAATGCATGATAGTCTGGACATGTATACCACAATCAAGAATCTGTAGTAACTCCACTCTCCTTTAATATCAGTAAAGACAAGACACATCCTTGTCTGGCTCTCATTGTTACCTAAAGGGAAACCTGAAGTTCTTTTTGACATCATTACATCTCCAAAGTCACAACACAAAAAAAACACAACGAACAGCAGATGCATGTCTAACTGGTAGAAGAAGTGAGACACAATTGGTGCACTACACCTGCCTGATGTGGGATGAGCTTGTGTCAGCTGAAGACTTTCAATTGGTGCACTACACCTGCCTGATGTGGGATGAGCTTGTGTCAGCTGAAGACTTTCAATTGGTGCACTACACCTGCCTGATGTGGGATGAGCTTGTGTCAGCTGAAGACTTTCAATTGGTGCACTACACCTGCCTGATGTGGGATGAGCTTGTGTCAGCTGAAGACTTTCAATTGGTGCACTACACCTGCCTGATGTGGGATGAGCTTGTGTCAGCTGAAGACTTTCAATTGGTGCACTACACCTGCCTGATGTGGGATGAGCTTGTGTCAGCTGAAGACTTTCAATTGGTGCACTACACCTGCCTGATGTGGGATGAGCTTGTGTCAGCTGAAGACTTTCTGGCACAACCTCTAGGGTGTTGGTGTATAGTTGATGTATATGGAAAAACTGTTACTAAAACTACACGGTGAGACTGCAAGCCTTGCAAGTTGTCTAGAATTGTAACACCGAGCCCTTATCTCTCAGACAAAATACACTCATACAATGATGTACTATGACCTTACAAACTATCTAGGACTTGAGCCCTCACCTCTCAGACAAAATACACTCATACAATGATGCACTATGACCTTACAAACTATCTAGGACTTGAGCCCTTATCTTTCAGACAAAAAACACTCATACAATGATGCACTATGACCTTACAAACTATCTAGGACTTGAGCCCTTATCTTTCAGACAAAATACACTCATACAATGATGTACTATGACCTTACAAACTATCTAGGACTTGAGCCCTTATCTTTCAGACAAAATACACTCATACAATGATGCACTTTGACCGTACAAACTATCTAGGACTTGAGCCCTCACCTCTCAGACAAAATACACTCATACAATGATGTACTATGACCTTACAAACTATCTAGGACTTGAGCCCTTATCTTTCAGACAAAATACACTCATACAATGATGCACTTTGACCGTACAAACTATCTAGGACTTGAGCCCTCACCTCTCAGACAAAATACACTCATACAATGATGTACTATGACCTTACAAACTATCTAGGACTTGAGCCCTTATCTTTCAGACAAAATACACTCATACAATGATGCACTTTGACCGTACAAACTATCTAGGACTTGAGTCCTCACCTCTCAGACAAAATACACTCATACAATGATGTACTATGACCTTACAAACTATCTAGGACTAGAGCCCTCACCTCTCACACAAAATACACTCATACAATGATGTACTATGACCTTACAAACTATCTAGGACTTGAGCCCTCACCTCTCACACAAAATACACTCATACAATGATGCCTTATGACCTTACACACTATCTAGGACTTGAGCCCTCACCTCTCAGACATAATACACTCATACAATGATGCCTTATGACCTTACACACTATCTAGGACTTGAGCCCTCACCTCTCACATAAAATACACTCATACAATGATGCACTATGACCTTACAAACTATCTAGGACTTGAGCTCTCACCTCTCAGACAAAATACACTCAGACAGTGAAGCAGAGAAGCCTTGTAAGCTATCTAGAACTTGAAGCACAGTTTCCTGAAGGTAGTTGTGGAGAGTGGCACCTGTAGAAACAATAAGCATTAGAGAACACACACACATTACTGCCCAACCGAGGCACAGGAACATTACTTACTTAGTCACTCCTCTTCTACCCTGAGGTGTGGAAGTTTGCCAAAGAGATCACCAGACTGTTCTATCTGCTGCCAATCTCCTTGGATGGCTCCAGTCTAGTCCTTGGTCTCTTAGGGAATGTTTTCTTCCCAACATACTTAAGAACATCCTGGGGGTCTGGATCCCTGGTGCTTGGCCTCACCTGTCTACCATCATATCTGGTCTTCTCTCATTCTACTGACAGGGGGACGGCATGGGCTAGTGGATAAGTGACACGGCTCACAACTCAAAGGTGCTGGGTTCTCTCCCTATCACAGTACCAGCTGTTACCCCAGGGAAGCAAACCCTTAGAAAATGCAGGAGGAAGCAGACCCTTAAATAAAATGCATTCCGAAGTTAGATGCACTGGGCTGACAGACGCAACATAAAAACATAATTAATCAATTCTACAGACATGGTTGAACCACAGCAGTTGAGACTGCTCCACTTGGGCCTATAGGGGTTAGACTTCAAGATCTTGACTATTGTCTGGTTACGGATCTTGCCCATCCTTACCACTTGAACCACCTTTCTTAACTCATTCCATGCCATACGCCGCACACTGCGCCACAGCGCATTCTTTTGCAGCCGATTCGCCGTACCCTGCGCCATGTGAGTTGTTTCGTTAATGTTCGTATTTCTAGTTTTACAACTACATCCTTCAGTATCTATTTTTATCCTTCCGGTTTACTACAATAACAGCGTCAGTTTTGAAAGTGAATTATTCCAGCGTGGACCTTTCTATTATCGATTTAACTTGTATTTCTGAAATGTTTTTTTTTGCTGCTAAACGTAAACAAACGAGAATGGAACTAGCTCCTTCAGCTAATCATCGTCCCACCCGTGTGACAGCCGATCAAGCGAGGATTTTGATAGAACAATCTCTGTATGATTACTGACAGTAGTGATGTAGAAGTAGATGCTGACATTGTTTATCAGAACAGTTACAGTGAATTGGTAGATGATGACTATCACGACCATCAAGACCCTGCTGCCACGCCCACAGCCAGTTCTTGTCGTCAAAATGATTTTGATACTGAGCCCTCGGCCTCAAAACGTCCGAGATCTAATATAAATCTAGTAGCTGGAAAAGGTAGAGCAGGAAATGTGAACTCTGCAACTAGATCTAGAAGTCACAGAAGTGCTCCAGTAGAAAGAGATGAGTGGCATGAAGTCAGAGAAGGTTCCACAAAAAATGCTTTCCGATTTATTCCTAAGCAAGAACCAGGTGTGTCTCCTGAGTCAGGTCTTACAGGGCAGTCAACAGCAATTGAGTGCTTTTCAGCACTGTTTGATCAAGAAGTCAAGACATTACTTGTTGTTTCTATAAATGCATATGCTCGGAAGAAAATTACTATCAACACTCCATCTCTTCGTCGCTCAGTGTACTCCCGTTGGGTTGACATTACTCCCCATGAACTTGATAAATTTCTTGCCGTTATTATCATGATCGGCATTGATAGACGGCCAGAGATTCCTGACTACTGGTTTTGGCGCCTGAATTGTACACACTATGGTACCACTCAATGTTTCCTCGTAACCGTTGTTTTCAGGATATATTCTATACAATGATGCATGCAGGTGACGAAAGTGCTGAAGGCAAAGATAAAATCGAGCCATTCATGAATCTACTCCTGAGAAAGTACCGAGCAGCATTCTACCCCTATCAGGATTTGAGTATAGATGAGATGGTGATAGGGTTCAAAGGCAGATGGAAGTTCAAGCAGTATAATGCTGCAAAACCCCAGAAGTACCACATAAAAACGTTTGGCCTTTGCGACTCGGCAACGGGATATGTGAACAACATACTTACTTATTTTGGTACTGAAACATCTTACAACCCCGATGCAGACCCTGCATCAATTCATGCTGTCAAAGTTTTTGACACATTGTTATCTTACGTTGGCACGGGACACAAGATTTTTGCAGATCGCTTCTACACGACTCGTGTTCTAATTGATTATCTTCTTGCCATGAAGTCACTCAAGTCAACGCTTTCATTCTTCACACTGACTTGTGAAGCTGGCTCTAAGCGATTGAGCCTGAAGAAGTTCAAGCGAGAACTTGTGACTCAGCTCACACATCATGCTGCTGCAACAGTTCCTGAAGTAGGTGATGCTCCAAGAAAGCCTGGCAGACAACCAGCTGCAAAGCCCTTGGAACCCCTCCAAGACAAGAGACACATCATCTCGTATTCGAAAAGAGACAGAAATTGTGTCGTCTGTGCCACTCCCACAGTATGCAAGCGTACACATTTCATCTGCTTGGGATGTACAAATCAGCCTCACTTACACCCCAAGGATTGCTTTGAGGCCTTCCATAAAGCATAACATCCTTTACTGCATGTTAGCAGTCACAGTGTGCAGTGAATATAGTTTTAACATTTTTGAATATGTTCGTCAATATTTCAACGTCGACATCATTTTTAGTAAATGTGTCATATCTTCACTTCTGTCAGATGTATTACCTTCAAATTTGGCCTGGACTTCACTAATTGGAATGTGAACTAATTAGTATAAGCAAAACATGGATGGGCATTTCAGATGCTGAGATAATGAAGAGTAAGGGTACCATATGTCACTGAATATTAAATTATTTTTTTTCCATTGCCTCTAATATTTTTTACTGTTTCTTCTAAAGTACTTTATGCATTGCTGTGCAATCTTCTTTATCTAGTAGATTGTCCATTTGCCTTCAAATTGATGTATAATAAGATACAGATATGTTTATTTATTAAACTTGTTATTGTGATTTAAAAAACATAACCACTGGTATTTTTTGCCTCCCTTAATTTGACTGCGTACAGCTGAGAAAACAATTGCGCGTGGAAAAAGTTAAGCACCTCATTTCTTGAGGATTATAGCTGACTTGATTGGGTTGCAGTTATTTCCCATGACTCACATCCGTATATGGTACAGGTACCTGCATGGACTGGTATACATCCATCTTTGTTTTCTTGTTTATTTCTCTTTTGTTGTTTATTGCATGGAAAAATCTACAATTTGCTGTCTTTCATGCCTCCCTTATGTAGCCGCTACAAGATATTTTTTTTTTTTTTGCGTTCGCCTTATTTATCTATTCCCCAAGGCGTGTGTGCGTTACACTGTGGTTTTTATTTTGCGCCTGTCGGCCCAGTGCATCCGACTTCAGCATGCATTTTATGTAAGGGTCTGCTTCCTCCTGCATTTTCTAAGGGTTTGCTTCCCCGGGGTAACGGCCGGTGCTGTGATGGGGATCGAACCCAGCACCTTCTGGTTGTGAGCCGTGCCACTTAACCACTAGGCCACGCCGTCCCCTACAAGATATTTGAATTGGCTGACTTGTTCCAGCAGCTGTTTTCTCTTTAGTTATCTAACATTTCTTCTCATCTCTCGTGGCCAACATGGTTTTTGTTTTGGAGCTGCAGATGAACATTTCACTCCTCTCCAACTCTTCATACTGTTCATGGATGATGTCATCAAAGTCTGTACTGAGAGAACCAACAAGTACTTAGTGGGGTACTGGAAGATGAGACCAGTCTTTATATATCGGAGCTGACATTTGTCAATGATATGGCCTTGATTTCAAAATCAGAGACACATCTCCTGACCAACCTTCAAACCTGAAAAAAGCAGCTAGGTAAGAGTGGGAAAACCATTAGCAGCTCAAACACAAAAATTATGGTGGTCTCAAGAGAAGAGATATCACATTTTTCTGAATGAACAACCTCTGGAATATGCCCAGCAAATCAAATACCTTGGAGCTGTAATAAATAAGAAGGTAATAAATAAGAAGGTAATAAATAAGAAGAATTGGTTATGTGAAGGGCAGCAACTCGTAAACTTTCTCATGTCATAAATAGAGGATTCCTCAGCAAAATAGTAATTAGTAAGAAAACTAAGATGGATGTATACCACTGTACCTATGTACCAGTTTTGACTTATGGATGTGAGTCAATGACAACAACCCAGAAAAACCAGCTCCAAGTGTCAGAAATGAGATATCTAAAGAATGTGGTCTAAGTAACAAGAAAGAGACGTTCTACAATCAGAAATGATCTGGAAGCTCAGTCCTTGCAGACTCGACTGGAGCAATCTCAATCTCTATGGTTCGGCCATGTCTACAGAATGAACGATGACTACCACGGCAGTTATTGGAAGCAAAGAGTCAAGGATCCAAGTACCAAGGATGACCCAAATTCTGCTGGAATGACAACATAAGACACCCTATAAGAACTGTGAACTAACCTGAAATGAGCCCAAGAAGAAGACAGTCTGCTGCTCTTTCTGACAAAGCTCTATACTCTTTCTGACAAACCCCTACACTCTTTCTGGCAAAACTTCACACTCCAGGGTAGAAGAGGAGTGACTAAGTAAGTAAGTATATTCCATGTTCTAGAAATTGTGGTCTTTAACTTCTTGCCAGTTTGTTGTCTTTAATAGCAGTCCTATGTTGTCTGGTTTATTTTGTAATCAGTGTAAGGCAGACACTTGTTGCGTCTCTGTATGCTGGAGGGGCTGCCTCTTCATGGCATCCAAGCCCACCAGCATGTTTTTGTCCACGATTGTTTATTTGCAGCTAGCCTTAAAATTAAGTCTTTCGGGGAACTGAGGCACTAGTCAAGACAGGCACAAGATACTGACCAGGAAGCTGCGTCAGGGACAGTACACTGACCAAGACCTCTCTTCTATGTAGCGTTCCCTGGAAACAGACTGTTTTCAAGGCAGCCTGGCGGACGAGATGTGGATTGATGTTATTCCTGTAGTAGTGAGCATCACGTAGATGAAGCCAAGCATACCACAATCGCCTGGAGGACCACGGTCCACCTTCATCAGCATGCTCAGGATGCGAGGAAAGCTACTACAACCCGGCACTTAGATCTTTAGCAGGCCGCACAAAAGAGTAAACTTTCTCATTGTGGGCATTAAACAACAAAAATAAATTAGGTCTTTCAGCAATCTATGCCCCTAGTAGAAGGATACGCTCATCCTCCATGTAAGAATATTACATGTCACACAATTCACATAACCAAAGGTACTAACTTGTGTACATGGAGAAATTAGTAGTTTCTCTGTACTGTCCCAGCAAAATGTCAATGGATACGTGTCAAAATAGTTCCTCATAAATCATGTTTGTCTTACAGACACAAAGTATCACAATGCAGTCTCAACATAAAGTTGAGACATGGGAATGTCAACCTGGACCAGACCTGTCAAGATGGACTAGATCCGTGTTTTCCAACCTGCGAACTAGTGCGGTCCTCCAAAATTTCCTGCCTTTCCGCAAAAAAGTTATTGCGGCTCAATCCCTTAACTGCTGAGATTGCTTTTAGGTGATATAATTTCTAAATTGTTTTTAAACTCAAATGACATCAGCTACACAAGTATCCGCACGTTTCGGACACAAGAGTTCGTCTATATTGTGCATGTTTGTTTATCAAAGTATGTGGGGTTTTTTCGATAAATGGTAGGGCATACAAATGTCGCAAAATATAAATTAGGTCAATCGGAAATTGATAGACGAGTTTTAGAAGTTAATTATCTATTAAAACAGTGTTATAGTATTTCAAAAGGCAAATTATTTCTTTTGTTATTGTATTGTGAAGCATGAATCTTTACAAAAAAAAAGATACACAAAAAATTTACAAAAACAGCAAAAACCTTTTTACCTTCAATAATTAGCATAAGCATTTACTGCTCTGTTTCTGGTTATTATAAATAACTATAGCATTTATAATATTAGATTGAAAAACTGATACACGCAATATTATATGAATAATGATTTTTATTCCTGTCTGAACGGTCCACAAAATTCATATTTTCACTGGCCTGCGAAAAAATGTTTCCTATTTTGTCTGGTCCACAGGTGTAAAAAGGTTGGGTAACATTGGACCAGGTCACTCAACATGAACTGGACTTGTCAACACGAACTGGACCTATCAACATAGACTGGGCCTGCCAACATGGACGAGACCACACAACATGGACATGGACTTCACTCAACACGTACTGGCTCACTACAAAATAACATATAACTATAAATAATTTGTACAATTAAAAATCATGCACTAGATCATTCAACATGCACTAGATCACCCAACATGGACTAGATCACTCAACATGGACTAAATCATCCACCATGGACTAGATCACCAAACATGGACTAGATCACCCAACATGGACTGGATGACTCAACATGGACTAGATCACTCAACATGGACTAGATCATCCAACGTGGACTAGATCACCCAACATGGACTAGATCACCCAACATGGACTAAGCACATAACAATCAGAAATGACAATGTGACAGTACAACTACTATACCTTGTGACAATGGGAGTGAGTAGTAGACTGACACTAGCGTCAGCATGCTCTTCTCAAGCTCGTTGACCATGACCTCTGTGTTCTGTCAAGAATGAAGGTAAAGGTTGCCACATAGCAGACACTACCGTCAAAGATGAAGGGTTAGGTCTCAGGTTTTTATGAGGTGGTTTGGTCATTTCCCCTCCATGCTGTCTTTATTTCACTAGGCAAATGCTAAATACCCATTTAAAGATATGCCAACTACAGCATATTGATCCTGACCCGACAACAGCAGCAAAGGCGAACTTCGATAAAATTAGCAAACTCCAAAACCAAGCCATGAGAGTTATAACAGGAGGCATGAAGTCAACGCCAATTGTAGAACTTGAAAAGATTACAAAACTGCAATCCATGACCGACAGAAGAGACTGCAGAGCCGAGCTGCAATCAGAGAAACTCAGAAGACTGACTGACCATCCAATGTACCAGAGACTAAACAATTTCGGAAATGGGAAACTAAAGTGGAGAAACTTTGCAGAAATAGCCAAAGCAAAGATGCACGAAGACCCCATGAACGCACTAACAACACCAAAGCCCATCCCTACTGTACGAAAACCTACCTGGAGGCAGCATATATTTCCAGAGGTGGTAGAAAATATACCAGGTATTGGAAACAAAAACTGCCAGACTGAAAAAGAAAGAAGAGATACTACCCTGAGTTTCATAACGAAAAACTACCCAAGCATGGACTGGACCCATGCATACACCGACGGTTCTGTACCAAACACAACACAGAGCGGAGGGGCAGGAGCATTTCTGAACCTACCAAATGGCAGAAAAATAACACTGTCATTCGCTACTGGAAAATACACAAGCAATTTCAGAGCGGAGGCAGAGGCACTGAGGGTGGCAGTGGAAGAAATGGTGACAGGTAAAACGAATGAAAGCCATATAGTCCTGCTTACAGATGCATTGGCCGTAGTCACAGCACTAAAAAGCCAGAAAAATACTGAACTTAATGATTTAAGAGCAGTACTCTGTCAACTATGCCAGCAGTCCGCACCAAAAAGGGTAGTGGTACAGTGGGTTCCATCCCACTGCAACATCCAAGGCAACGAGGAGGCAGACAGACTGGCAAAAGAAGGTGCAAGACTACCACAACCAGATACTAGTATGACATACGAAGAGTCAAAACGGCTTATTAGAGCTAGATACATGACCAAATGGGAAACCGAATATACTGGCTACACCAAAAATGATGCCTATTACCAGTTGAACAGAAGAGAGCAGGTCGTGGTCTTCAGACTTCGCACTGGCCACAATAGACTGAGGTACCACCTATTCAACAAATTGAAGATAGGTGGCACTGACGAATGCCTGTGTAGTACCGGGAAAATGACCGCTGAACATTTGCTGCAAAACTGCCCGACATACGAGGATCAGAGAGAGCAGATGTGGCCATCACCAGACAAGCTCTATGGCAGTGTCGACAGCCTCAGGATGACGGCTGCTTTTTTCGAAAAAATAAAGGTTGATGTCTGACTGCGTACGAAGAAGAAGAAGAAGATCCTGACCCCCTTTACCGTGAGAAACCAGTGATCTATCACCCTGCTACTCAAGCACTCTGTTATTCAAACACTCTACCAACCTGCTACTCAAATACTCTACCACTATATCACTCTGCTACCATACTCAGATAATATATTGTCAATCATGTTAAGGTATATTTCATGAAATATAATTAGCATTAATTGTGTATAAATAGGTTGATTGGTTCCAAGTGAAGCATAGCGCCATCACTATAATTGGATCCTTCATATTTACCATTTGCAGTCGGAGTTTTAAAGGCAGCGGTTTTGCATGATGAGGTTGCTAGCCCCAGTCATAACCCTCCACAGCTGCCTTTTACTACATGCTTGGAAGGTTGCAGTGGTCCTATTCTTTTCAGCCCAGATGTCACTCAGGTGATATATAGGTATACATACAGTATTATATGTTCATACATTGTGACCTTTCCAACATACACCACATCTCAGAAGTGACCTTTCTCACATACAATCTCAGAAGTGACCTTTCCCACATACAATCTCAGAAATGACCTTTCTCTCATACAATCTCAGAAGTGACCTTTCACACATACAATCTCAGAAGTGACCTTTCACACATACAATCTAAGAAGCAAACTTTCATACATACAACACATCTCAGAAGCGACCTTTCACACATACACATCTCAGAAGTGACCTTTCCCACATACAACACATCTCATAAGTTACCTTTCACGCATATACATCTCAGAAGCGACCTTTCACACACACACACATCTCAGAAGTGACCTTTCACACATACACCACATCTCAGAAGTGACCTTTCACACATACACCACATCTAGGCTCCCCTGGTAACATACCTTACAGGATGGGAAGGGCTTTTTTGAAAATGCCAGAGAAATCTTTGTGGTCTCGATAGATAACACCTTGAAAACAGCAGCTGTGATTAAAAAACACAATATTGGTGTGTGCGTGTGATTAGGGATCGAAAATGGATGGAAAACCTGTTTCCAAAAATGCCTTGCTGAAATCAGATGCAGATATTGCACCCTCGCTGTAAACTATGACAAGTCACAAACATCCTTTTCAGGATGAAAGCTGAAAAACAGAACACACCTTAATGATATATATAGTAGACCCTAGCTATACGTCACCCTATTGTTTCTCATCTGTCTTCAAATTTGTTCATCGGGCTCTCATATCATTCTCCATACATCAAACAGAACACGATTTAACACTTTAGGTACACAGAACATGATTTAAGATCCTGCCAAAGACAGATGTGTCAGACTGAAAGGTGCAAACATCACAGTAAAGCTGTAAACTAGCGACACAACGCATTCCATTCTCCAGATTACATTCTGCTACTTCCAAAGCCCTGTTCAGGGCTTGGTAGCAGGAGATTAAGAGTGAACGAAGAAGAATGATTCAAGCTTACAGCAGGACATGACAAATCCTGTGCGTGCGCCAGGTCACTATGGTACCAAAATATTGCTGGTGCTTAACATTTCAGGACAAGTACCTTATTTACTCGCAGTTTCCCCCATTGTGTATATCCCCCCTAAGTGTAGAATGGATATAAACAAGCTGGAAAGGATACAAAGAAGAGTACCAAAACTGATAGTGGGATTCAAAATTATAGCTATGAGGAAAGAGAAAAGCCGACTTGGTGTCTAGAAAAGAGAAGAATTAGAGGTGATTTAGTACAGGTTTATAAGATAATCAACAGAAAGGATAAATTAGACCATAAAATGTTTTTCAAAATACAGCCGCCCACAGGAACAAGATTGCACAGCCACAAATTAATTAAAGAAAGGTCCAGATTAGATACTAAGAAATATTTTTTTAGTCAGAGAGTGGGGTATGGTGGAATGCATTGCCATGGAAAATAGTGGAGACAGGGTCAATTAATGCATTCAAGAACAGATTGGATGCGCATATGTATTTTTCTATCAAGTGAATATAAAAGAAACTGGTTGTATACAGAATCTGCAGGGTCTTCTAAACCAGCATTAAGACGTTAAGTAAAGTTTTAAGGGACACTTACTTACTTACTTAATCGCTCCTTTTCTACCATGAGGTGTAGAGGTTTACCAGAGAGAACGGCACACTGCTCTATCTGTCGTCTTTTTCCAATCCAGCCCTCTATCACTTAGGGACTGTGGTATGTTGCCTTCCCAACGTACTTTGGGACGTCCTAGTGGGTCTGGATCCTTGACTTTTTATCTCCCATGACCGCTTTGGTATCCGATCTTCTTCCATTCTACAGACATGGCCAAACCACTGTAGTTGGGACTGACTGCTCCACTCGTGTCAGCAGGGGTTGAACTTCAAGATTGCTACGTATTATTTGGTTACGGATCTTGTCCCTTTTCGTCACCTGAACCGCCTTTCTTAGGTACCTCTCACCTGAACCGCCTTTCTTAGGTACCTCTTTAAGGGACACTAAATAGATTATTATCCTGTACAATATTCCTCTTTTTACCACCACATTTATGGTATGCTATCAGAACAGTGTTGCACAGAAAAGTTATAAATAACACAAATAAGGAATTGCAGAAATAGGTATGTTGTTTTGAAAACCCAAAATGTGTAGATCACTCTTTTTACAGGTTTGTCACAAAGAGGCTAATTGGAGTGGTGACCCCCACAGTCTAACTGAAGTGAATTAGGAAAGCCAATAAATAGTATTGTAGAGGGAGCCTATTCTTTCCAACCCAACAAGCGGTCATAACTACATAGGGAATCCAATTAATTTGAGATTCAAACCTCAGTTATATTTATATTAGTTGCCCATCGCAAGCAATGATGGCCACATCAACAGACGGTTTTGTCTTGATGATGTAACTTGCACTGTATTTGGATTATAGTGAGGAAGAAACTGCACTTGTCATTGACCTTACTCTCTGGTCCCAAGCTACCTTGAACCAGTGGCAAGACATGAGTCAAAACGACTGGAGGCAACTCAGGATGCAGGCACTGTGGTCCCATCTCCAGTGAGACCAGGGGTCACTATGATAATTATGGGATTTGAAAGTCCACCGTTTCTGCTCCTCGCTTTGGGAGGCAAGTGCCTGACCTCTCGACCCCAGCAACCTCAGAAGACTCTGTAGTCTGTAGACAGCCAGTGTTGCATTCCAGTCATGTATTTTGGTCCAAAAGGGACCAGCGGATGATTGGGATGTTCATGCTGCCCGAAGTCACCCCAGCGCAGTCATGCTGGCGTTGTAGGGTCTGGGCTTGTCAATGGCAAGCTCTTTCCTGATCAGAGGGCCAGAACTTATCAGGAATGATGATTTCACTAGTTCCATCCGGCTGCATACCACTTCATCTGCCGCCACTCAGTGTTGTTTTCTAGGAAATTTGCAGCTCCTTGAGATGTGTATTATTGATGTTGCTGGATGATTTTCATAGATTTAATAGATTTCCCTCATGATATCTGCCTGATAACGGGTTGTGTAGAAAAAATGCTTGTAATATTGAAAACAAGATGGTAGTTGGCTCAGTCTCAGTGGCCTAGAGCAATCAATGGCGCAGACCACAAAATCCAGCTTGAATGGATGACGTAGAACCTCAGTTATACTAAGCAGTTGTAGACACTTCTTGTCCTACTTATAAAATATTATATTTCAGTTACAACTTCAGCTGAAAGATTACTATTTTGCCACAAAAATATTTACTGACCAATTTTATTCCAGTAAGCTTCTTTATCAAAGTCAGCACTGTCCACATTCTTGCTCTCTCCATCTGAAACAGTAAGTCATACAGTACAAACAGTTTGACATGACTTTGTCTAAAAGTTTAACTTATTTCTTCTTCTCCATCATTTTGACATTTGCTATATTATATTATTCTACTTTCAGTTCACAAAACTGTCTCCTGTTGTTAAATTGTAATGTAGACTACCAGTGTTTGTTTTACTGTTCCTTTGGTTATTGATTTTTCAGCACAAATTGGAAATGAAAAAATAAGATAGAATTCAACCTACCGAACTGCACACCTGTCAAGAAACTGTTAACAGCCAAATAGGTTGGCAGTTGGAAGAGTGACGTTCTTAAAGGATTTTGTACTTTAAAAAAAAAACAGTACAATGTAGCCCACATTAACATATGACGGAGGCAGGCGTAAGGCTATTGTTGATCACTAGACAATTAAATGTATGAGGTCTGTTCAAAATGTACTGGACCTTTGGTCTGGATAAATAAAATTACCCACCTGAAGGTTTGAAACCCTAATACCCTAGTACTCTTCTTGAACTGCATACACTCCAACCAGTGACCTCACCATTGTTGGAAGCATTTCAGGAAGGCCTCTTTGGAAATGAATTACAGCTGGGCCGCTATGTACCCACGTAATGTTTTCTCGTGACTGAAATCTGGTCCCTTTCAGCTGTATTTTCAGCTTGGGGAACAGACAACAATCACAAGCAGTAATGCCAGGAGATTAGCCTGACAAACCAGAGGCATTTTATGTTTAGTCAAGAAATTCTGAATCAGATGCGAAGAATGGGCAGAGAGAGAGAGAGAGAGAGAGAGAGAGAGAGAAAGAGAGAGAGAGAGAGAGAGAGAGAGAGAGAAAGAGAGAGAGAAAGGTGGAGGGGGGGGGGGTTGCATTGTCATGATGGAGCTGCCAAGAGTCCTGTCATTTGTTTTGCACAGCATCACTAAGGTGGCAAATGGCCTCCAGGTAATACCCTTTGGTAATGTTTTGGTCTTGTGATGCATTTTATTTTAGTGATGCAACACCACAAGGGAGTAAAAGATAACAGTCAAAATTAATGTGATGATGCTGTGTACCTGCCTTTCTTTTTTGGTATCAGAGGTGATGAATGTCTCTACTGTGATGACTACACCTTGGTTTCCGTGTCACACCTTATTTATTTTTTTTTATTAGAGAAGTTGAATGTCTCTACTGTGATGACTGCACCTTGGTTTCTGGGTTGCACCTGTATCTCACGACTCATCACCAGTGATCACGGTGATCACAGGAAGTCAGGGTCGCCGATTGTGCAGTCCAGCATGTTCTAGATGAAGTTGCTTCTGCTCCATTGTTAGTAGCTTCGGCACGATTTTTGCAGACAGTCACTGCATGGTCAAATCTTCACTTAAAATGAAGTGTACCAAATCAATGCCTATATACTCACCTTGTTCACAAGTTCTCAGATGGTGCACGACGGTCCTGTATGAAAGTCTGCACGTGGTCAATGACCTCACCATTTCAACTTGTTGAGGGCGCACCAGAACGTGGTCCACTCTTCAGCAATGTTCGGCCATCTTTTAAGCGATTATACCACTCCTTAATTCATGTGATGTTCAGGGCATAATTGCAGAAAGCTTGTTGAATCTTTTGAATGGTTTCCACTTGGATATCGTAAAAGTTTGATGCAATACCTCTGATCAAGACGTTCTCTCAATCCGCTGAAAATTAAAATTTGATGGGCTTTCACTACATTCATTCACTCACTGGCTGACTGCCAGTAAATGACGTTTTCTGTGGGTGAGAAAAATTCATGCATGCGCATGAAGGCTCCCCTACACCTCCCCGATGGAGGATACCTCCCGTACATTATTTGCTACGGCAGGAAAAATAAAAACACATTTTGTACAGACCTCATATGAGTGACTACAGCAAAAGACTCAATACCAATGGTGGCTGAAAAAGACCAAATTGTTTTATAATATAGGTTTAACTCTTTCTTTCCATGCCAATGCCTTTGGCGTTTGTCTGCTTCACACGCTATGGTGGACCAATGCTTTTGACATTTACCAATATAATTTATAAATACGACCATTTAATCTAGTCCATATTCTTAAAAACTGTACCAGATTTTCCCACTTGTTAGACAGTCATTTTGGTTCCAAATTTGAATTGGAAAGTTATAAAAGGTTATTTTATAATGATGCTGGAAAATAACCATCATACAGTACTGCAGATATTTGTAATTTTTTTTCAGTAGTTATTTTTTAGTGGCCATAGTAAAATTGTTGTAAATGCATAAAATGTGCAAAAATAATGATGTGTTGTTTCAAAAATAGACTATCTTTATGATATAAACCTTACAAGTTAGGTTTTATTGGCTGGAACAGTAAATGGCCTTTGGTAAGCAAAACATTTGCTGATAATCGTCTGCTTCTTTTAAAAAAAACATGCAATGTTTTGTATGTATAGCATGGTTGTTACTACTAAAGAAAGAATGGTTATTTATTATTCTGTGTTCTCTGCCCTTCACTTAGATATATAATATGTACATGTTCATAAAAACAATGAACAAAACATTTAGGTTTAAGCATACACACTCCACTGTTTAAAACTCAGCACACACACAAATTCTTAGCACATGGTGGCTAAAAAATGATGGAGGGAAAGAGTCAATATAAAAACAATAGCAATATGTCAACAGTATCCACATTTAGACCTATAAACTTTGGACCTCATCAAGACAGTAGATTGTGCAGCTGTTGTTTCTATTTAGCTAGTGTCCTTTATGTATAAGTTAATATAAAGGTAGTTAGCCTTGTAGCCAAGACCCTGCTGTCGCCCATCAGAGATGAAGTAGTCTCACTCCATTTTATCAGGCCTCAGATGTTTCTATAAGTATAACAAGATAGACAGGGCAGCCAGTCTGGAGTCCCTGTTCTTTGTCAACAGATAGTCAGGTACAATTTCCAGCTGGATAGACTGCAGCATGCGCCAAACAGGGATTGAACCAAGCCCCTTTACCATGATAGACAAGCACTCTGCTACTCAGTCTCAGATAACTTTAAAAGGTATCCTCTTTTTGTTTAATGTGTGTTGTATATGATGTCGCTGTGGTCCTTGATTTATAGGATGCTTATAACAGTGTTGACTATCGGGCATTGACGCACTGTTTGAGGGAATGTGGCACTAATCCATGGCTGGCAAAATGGATAGCAGCTGCTCTCATGGAAAGAACAATTGTACTCTATTCGGGACCACGAACATCTGTGAAACGGTTCAGGATTACTCCAGAGCTATTTCACCTGTACTATTGAATGTCTACACAATTATAAGTGGCCAACATTCAACCTACAAGCCCAGGATGCACATTGATATTTGCAGATGACTTCCTCCCATACAGGACTGGCTCGGATATGCATGAAATGGTCAAGGACATACATCTAGAATGAAGGAATACGACTGGTCCTTGGTGCACTAGGTATACCTCTATCATGAAGATGACATTCCTGCTGACCCAGGCCAAAGCCTACATGCGAGTAGCCACAGACAAGAGGCGTCCATTGCACATGAACAGTGAAGATATCAAGAAGCGCATGATCGAATGGTTTAGATGCCTGCCTGCTGACAAGGAGGGCAGCAGATTGAAGCCCAGATAAGGCATATGTTGTTTTTTCTGTTGGGGGTAAAATAAAAAATACAGCCAACACACGACATGGCAACAGCAGTGGCGAAGTGGCCTGTAGTCCTCTGTCTAAAAACCCCCTAAACTACCTCAGCAATAGGAATGAAGTCGTAAGACAGTATAAGGATAAAAGAACTAGGAGAAGGATGTCATGGATGGCACAGGCAGAGAAAACGATTGGTCAGGTAACCCCGGTAGAGACCATAAACAAAGGGGAAGAATGGATTCACACTACGGATAAAATGACAGACTACCAATGGGTCATGATCGCTCTGGGGTTAGAATGCAAAGACTGGTGCAGTGGGAAAACAAACCCCAATGTTAAACAATTAATAAGGGGACGGCGTGGCCTAGTGGTTAAGTGACATAGCTCAAAACTCGAAGATACTGGGTTTGATCCCCATCACAGGACCGGCTGTTACCCCGGGGAAGCAAACCCTTAGAAAATGTATGCCAAAGTCAGATGCCCTGGGCTGACAGACACAAAAAAAAAACATAGTGCAAAGCACACTGCCTTGGGGAATAGAAAAAAATTAAGCGAACACAACAACAACAAAAAATAATAAGTGAAAATGTCCAGAATTCTGAAGGTTGTCATATATTCAGATCTGTACTTCATGGTAAGAAAGCCAGTTGACAATTCTTTGCTAGAGTGAGGGGCAGGGTCGCTGTTGAGAGGAGCAGCGCATACCTGACAATAACGTTCAGTTTCAGAATGGAGTTTGAGGCAGTGACTTGGGCTCCGAGGTGACTATCTTGGACCTCTATAATCAGGGTCATAATCATCTCAGACTCTCAACCCTTGCTTTGCAAGATGCAGAAGGGCTGGCAGTGGCATAAGTGGATAATGAACATAGAGATTCTTGCCTTCATGAACTTGTGTGGATCTACTGTCCTGGCCATGCTGGGGTTTGCAGGATTGAAAGAGCTGACATCCTGGCCTCAGAGGCAAACATTCTGACAGTAGGGACATTGGTAATAACTTAACTTAACTTAACTTAACTTAACGTCTTTATACTGGTTTAGAAGACCTTGCAGAGTCTGTATACAACCAGTTACATTTACATCACCTTGCTCTAAAATCTATGCGCATCCAGTTTAATGGAAAGAGACATTTTGAAGTTGATGAACGACCATCTTTTGTATTGAGACAACGCGATGAATGAACCAGCAATGTATAAATTGCAAAGATTTTGACATCATAATTAATTGCATAAGCGGGTCCAGCAGAGAATGGTCGGGTGCCTGGACTACGGCGACTGGGATGACGGAGGAGTATGTACAACCAACGAGCTACAAGTACAAGCCTACAGGAACCACCATTTACATTCTTCGCCATTTGCTGAGTATGACTAAGCACCTTTGGATCTGAAATGGTGTCGATTCTTAACAAAAGAGAACAGAACAGTGTATGATGGGTGTATTGACTAGCGTATAAATTATTACTATTTATTAGTCGTGAAAATTCGTAGTTTTCAGAAGTTTTGGATTCATCGATTTATGTTTTTCAGTCAGTCACTACTACTACTAGCAAATCAAACTACATAGTACACAGTGTGTTGCTGGTGTTCATGCTTGAGCTGAACCAGCATATCAACAAACATAACTACAAACACCTTACTCTTGATTTGTTGAGAAACGAGTTGAATATTGTCTTGTAAGTTCTTTAAAACGTTCTCCTGCTCATATTCCTGGGCCGCCATGTTTTGTAGGAAAATGGTTTCAGTGTTGGCATTTTGACAACTCAGAAAACCTTTTGTCGCTAGATGCTGGTAGATCATAATCATCATTGGCGTCTCAGTCTCTATAGACCATGCGCGTCGCGACCTGTAAGTTTTGTCCAGTAAGTTTTGCCCAGCTCTGTCTCCTGTATTTCGACACTGTCTGCTATGGCTGTAAAGGCCGACCCGCGAGTGACAGTCCCTGCCACAGATCGGACAACCATACTGAGGAGGCTGGCTTGCCTAGCTGTTCCTTGATCTCTTAAGTCTTTCTCTTTTCTCTGCAGCCAGTAGACCTCTACTAGCGTCAGCAGCTACTATGCCCCCTCCAACTGACTGTCTCCAGATAGCTCGATCCTGAAAAATTTATTCCCAGCCCTCTGATGGGATGTCTCCAATGGCTAGCTGTCCATAAAATATCCTTTGGCAGTCTCTCGTCTTCCATGTGATAAACATGTCCCAACCACCGTAGACGTCGCTGTCTCAACATCCAGTACATGCTGGGAGTATTTGCTCTCTGTAAAACCTTATTATGTGACAATCTCTCTTGCCAGCCAATTCCCAGTTTACACGTAGATACCTCATGTGAAAGGTGTTGAGCCACCGTTCCTGTTTAGTGTAAGTGATCCAAGTCTCGCTTCCATACATGAGAGTGCCAAGAAGGCAGGTCTGATATATCCGGACCTTGGTGTAGTGAGATAGTACAGTGTTTTCCCAGACTCTCTTCGTCAGGCGGGCCATGACGGTACTTGCCCTGCCAATCCTACTGTCTATCTCCTTCTCGAGCGAGAGAGTGTTGCTGATGGCAGACCCCAGATAAGTGAAACTGTTGACGACCTCTAGAGTGACGCCATCAATCTTTATGGTTGGCGTTGTGGTAATGTCCTGTGCTCAGACATTTGTCTTTTCCAGACTTATGGTGAGACTAAACTGCTTGCACCCCTCGGCGAATCTGCCCCCCAGTCTCTGCAAGGCCTCCTCACTATTGGTCACCAGAACAGCATCATCCGCAAATAGCATCTCCCTAATGAGCACCGTCCTCACCTTGGTCCTCGCACGCAGTCGGGACAGGTTAAACAGCCGTTCATCTGATCTGGTGTGCAAATAAACACCGTCCACAGTGGTTGGTAGATCAACATTTAATATTTATGGCTCATTTACTTATAGGGGTGTAAAAGTTAATGGTATGAAAGTTAATGTCATCAAATTAGCCGATGACCAAGCAATAGTGGGAGGATCAGTAGCAACGTTGCAAATGCTGCTTGAAAAAATGAATAGCACAGCCAAAGAGTTTGACATGTAATTAAACACATCGAAGACAAAGACTTTAGTAATATCCAAGCAACGTATGAAAATAAATATGATCATCAATGGAGAAATAATCAAACAAGTACAGAAGTTTATATATTTGAGGCCATCAATAACAGAAGATGCTCGCAATAAGACACACATTAAGACAAGTACTGCAATGGCAAAAAAAAGGACAAGAGAAAAATAAAATGTTAACCTCAAAGAAAATCAGGATAGAACTGAGGAAAGGAAAATCGTCACTCACATATGGTCAATTGCACTGTATGGGACTGAAACATGCTTTGGCGAAGAAGGATGAAAAAAGCTTAGAAGCGTTTGAAATGTGGTGCTACTGTAGAATGGAAAGAGTGAGTTAGGCAGAAAGAAGATCCAATGACAATGTACTCAATGATGTGGGCGCACAAACACAAATATTGCATATGATACAAAAAACGTCGGTTGAGTTGGCTGGGTCACAATATGAGACATGAAAGTCTTCTACAGAAGATGCTAGAGGGCAAGATTCAAGGGAAGAGAGGACCCAGGTGACCAATACTCTCCTTCGCATCTCAGGCATGCAGGGACATTAAAGAACGAACTTATGCTCAACTGAACAGAACTGCAGAGAATAAAGTCAAATGGAAAGACTTACTCAGACAAGCTTACAACCAGTCTCAGGACTGATCAACCAGATGATGATTTACTTATTCTGTGTCGGTGTGGTAACTCAGCCATGCCTGTTTAACTTATTACACAGTGTTGACCTTCAGTACCTTCACAGCTTCGATTTATTTTTACCTAGTTAGATAGGGTTGCTACCTCTCTATCCCTGATAATGATGATATTTGAGTTGAAAAATGAGGACTTTTAAGGGCGTCTTTCCTTATGATATCAAAACACACTTTTACATTCTTTTATCGTCTTTTATAATTGACCTGACCGTTGGCCTTTAGTAACAGTTTATCACGGTAATGTTGATATTATGATAATAACACAGTCACTGGCAAACTGGGGTCGAATATGCGACCTTCATTGATGTCTCTTACAGCTGGAGTTGCTTCCTCTGTATCGCTAAACCCAGCGCACTGACATAATACGTGGTGTTCGTATCGCTGAGTAGAGATTTGTCGCTATGGAGCAACAATTAGCGAGCTGCTCGACAGGATAGAGTCCGAGACATTCAAAGTACTGACGTTGTACACGAGTACCGCTTGTGCGGTAATGTATGTCACGCGCATACCAAACTGTGAGGTCATACGCCTGTCACATCTGACAACAAAAACTTCAATTGTGATGTGAAACTATTACTAATATTATAGCAGGCGCATGCTACACTGAGCATGATCGAATACAATTATTTTAAACAGTCGCGTATACATGCCTACAAAGATAGACCAGCAACATGTGCTGTAAAGAATTGAGACACTTGTTTCATTATAGCAAATGTTGAAAAGCATTGTGAGACGTTATGGAAAATCTGTCCATGCTATACAGCTGATGTTAAAGTTCTTGAACATGCTGCCAACATGATTCATAACAACAATTGTGACTGCCACTACTAGGTGGTCATCTTCGCAGATACTTTAACTTTACTGCAAACTCTCAAGCAACTGTGGAGTTAACGTCTTCGTCGTTCGCTCTAAAATAATCGCATCTATTTCCCTCATAAACCTGGCGGCCCTTCTCATGCGTGTCTGTCGCCATACAGTTTATGTCGCAATTGAGTTTGAGAGGGCCATGTAGTCACTCTGCTCCTTTCGTGGAGCCGGCAGACTTGCAGAACATGATCCACTGTTCTCTGAACGACCAGTTAAGGACGATTCACTGGTCCAATGATTCAACACTAGACTCAAAGCTGTATGAAACTAAAGAAAAAATCCACTGACGTAGATTTTTAATAAGAACTCGTTTAACTGAGAACTCACTTCTCAAAGATATTATCACAAACAGACTTACAGTACTCTTTGCCAAGAACAGATCAAGTGCCAATATTCAGACTGCGAACCAGCCAATTCTTCTTCGTCTTTAGTTCGCTTGAAAATACTGTCTAAATCTGCAATGCTGTCTCTTGTATAAACTTCACAGTTTTTGTGTAGTCCACATAAAAGTCCATACAGTTTCTTTTTCAGTGTTGTTTCTATGGGTCAGTGGGATTTTCTCTGTGTATCATATTCGGGTCAGTTTTGTAGTATGTCCTCTGCGGTCTGGAATGCCTGTCCGCATGTACACATGGCTGAGTTGCCAATCTTCATTTTTGTGTACATGCGCCTGCTCAGTCAGTTGTGTCCTGTTCTAAGGAACAACACAACAGTTTGTTCTTGTCTGTTCATCTTTTGGTAATCGTCTGGTGTTACCGTTGATGGCTTTCTGATTGATTTGATCATCATTATCTTCTGTTGGTATGTAACTGGCACATCTTGTTACTCGTTGCAGCACCCTCATTTGGCAGTCGGTCTGCTCTCTCGTTTCCTGGTACTCCGCAATGAGAAGGTATCCACTGCATGACAATCTTGCGCTGGTTGCTCAATTCAGACAGTAGACCCTGTAGATCTGGCAGTTTATCGGATTTCAATGCGTGGAGTGCTGATTGTGCATCTGTCAGAAATACTACAGGTTGTGAACTGACATTGGTGTTCAACAGTTTCTCAGTTGCCACCTTGATTGCCTGGATTTCTGCATCATATGTATGACAGAATTTTCCAGTTGGTACTCTGACTGTATCCCTAAGGTTGTTTGGGTATTCTATGTACACTCCCGCCCCTCCATTCTTTACTGCATTCCGTGCTGACCCATCTGTGTATACTCTGACCCAGAGGTCTTGTGTGTATTCTTCATCCAGGAAACTGAGGGTCACTATCCTACGTTGCACACTGTTCTGTTCATCCTTTTCTAGTACTTCTTTCACTTTTGTTTGAATGCATACTGATAGTCCATGCTCCTCTTTCCAAGGGGTTTGATCTGTCACAGACTTTAGTGTGGTGTCAACTTCAGGTAGATCTATAATTTGCCAGCGAAGTCGTTTGGGCTGATGCATAAAACTACTTTTTTTTCACTGTTCCCATTGCTAAATTTTGAAATCTGTTTTTCAGTGGATGGTTCGGCATGCAGTGGAACTTTTCTGCCTGTGTTAGTATCTTTGTGTCTCTGCGTTCAATTAGTGCTTGCATCCTTCCAGTTTTCTCCATCTTTAGGTGTTTACTATTGCTCCGGTAGTGACCCTAAGTGCCTGGAATTTGCACCGTATCCACCTCTTTTAGGGAAGTGTTTTCTGCAGGTCTCCACACTGCTGACCCATATTCCAGATGTGGTTGTATACCTTGTTGGTAAACTTTGCTAAGAATTTTCTCGCTAACTCCCCACGTGGTTCTACTTAATTTTCTCTGGATGGCTAACTTCCTCCTGGCTTTTTTGGCCGCCTAGTTGACGTGTTCCCTCAATGTCAACATATCAACGGATGTCACTCAAGATAGATGGATTGTTTATTTTCTCTCGGGTGTTCTCCATTTATCTTGATAACTCCACCTTTTTGTTATGGGGAGAGAATGAAAATCGTAGTGCTACATTTTTCTGTGTTAATGTTAACATACCATCTATTTGTCCGTAAGGTCAAAGCATCGATATCTCTTTGCATCATTTTGGTGGCCATTGTTGCATGCTCATTTATACCCCTTACATTGCAACTGTTTTTCCTTGTGGTAGTTCAGCAATAAAGTCATTGATGAAGACTATGAAAAGTGTAGGAGAAAAAAACCCTCCCTGAGGTACACCATGACGCAGTAGACATTTCTTATTCTTGAGGCCATTTAGTTATATTCTTTCTCTTCTGTTATGTAAGTATGTTTTTATCCATTTCTACATCCTACCCATCACTCCATTATTTCTCAGTTTCTTTAAAAGTCCTTCTTTCTAAACTTTATCAAAAGTCTATCCATGCTGCTAATATCAATTTCTTGTCTTGGAACCCGCCCACGATCTCTTGGGAGAGTTATGTTACCTGGTCTTCAGTGGAGAAGCATATCCTAAATCCTGCCTGCTGTGGCACAAGGAGGTTTTGACTCTCAATGTGCCACTGGAGCCTTAGGTTGATGATACGTTCCATTGTTTTTACAATGTAGATTATCTTGCTGAAGTCGGGTGGGTTGGACCGAAAGGTGCAAATATCGCAGTCAAGCTGTAAACTACGACACAACGCATTCCGTTCTCTGAACTACATTCTGCTACCTAAGTCCTTTCAGGGTTTGGTAGCGGGAGATTGAGAACGAACGAAGCCAAGCCAATGTAAATCTTACCTTGCGACGAAGAATTCAACGGCGAGTACGGGCGGCAAATAGCGTGAGAATTTCACTCGGGATTCAATCGAAAGGTGAAGAAATGAAATATAAAGAAACTACGATTTTTGGGTAAATATTTTGAATGAGCTGTCCCAAATCCATCAAAATCTGATGGTCGCATTAGTGGAGACAAAATGTCAGTTCTCTTAGGTTATCGGGAAGTTGGTTAAAATGTGAGAAAGAGAAGTCACATACGTTTTCGGACAACGGTCGTACCTAGTTAAATAATATCTTTGAATAAATACATAAATATATTGGATTATGAAATAAATATTTTAACAGGTTTTACATCTTTCTAGAAAGCTTTTGTAATTGTTTGGCAATTTTCAAAATTTTCATTTAGTAACTCTGATGGCAACCTTGCTTGAATTTCAGTCAACGATGCAGCTACTCGATGGTAAGGGCAGGAAAGTTGTACTGGAGATGACCAAGGTGTTGCGCAGTCGTTTCGCCAATTGGGATCCAGTCTTCCTTAACGGGGTGCAACTAAAGGATGTCAGCGACCACATCTATCTTGGGCTCCTCCTCAATATGGAGAGTCACCTGGAACATGAACTCACAAGACGTCACGGGATTCGCTGGACAGCCTTCTTGTCCATTAACACGGTCCTGGACGGTTGTCAAGACCAGAACCTACGAGCCTATCTGTTCAATTCTAATGTGCACCCTGCGATGTGCTACGGTGCTGAAATATTGGCACTAACAAAGTCACTGGAGGACAAATTGAGAGTGACCCAGGCATATCATGAGAGACGCTTGGTCGGAATCTGAACCAACGTATAGAAAAGTTCCACAATTCCAACATACGACGATTGTCCTTGGTGAATGATGTAGTAATATTGCAGACAAAGCAAAACATTGATGGACAGGTCACATGTTGCGACGAAATAATGGTTGATGGAGCACGGCGACAGCAATCTGGTACCCCCGAGGTAAAAAGAGACCGAAGGAAAGACCTCCAATGCGTTGGCCAGACTCCTTTGCTGTACACAACACCCGAGACGCCTCTGGGGGAGGGCTTACTGTGCACTGGACTTCCCTAGCCAAAAATAGGGTCCGCTGGAGACGACGTTGGGATCCGCAGCTACGCTAAGTACCGGGTCATCAAGATCAAGATCCGTAGTTTTACCGCAATCACACGGGCACACCGTTTATATGCCAGGAAGCACAGCTACACAAGATAATAGCCATTCATTGCAAGCGATCATGACAACAGCAGTCAGACATGTTGTGTTACACCTCACCGGTGAGTTCAGAAGTGACTGTATAGTCCAATTCTTGCACAAAAACTCCTACCACATATGCATCAGAGTTGGACATGTGAGTGTTTTTGTTTTTTTTGCGTTTGCCTTTTTTTCTCTAATCCCCAAGGCGGTGTGCGCTGCACCGTGGTTTTTATTTTGCGTCTGTGTGCCCAGTGCATCCGACTTCAGCATTCATTTTATGTAAGGGTTTGCTTTCTCCTGCATTTTCTAAAGGTTTGCTTCTCCGAGGTAACGGCCGGTCAGAACCTTCTGGTTGTGAGCCGTGTCACTTAACCACTAGCCCACGCAGTCCCCTACATGTGAGTGTCAGTTGTTTTGTCTTTTTACACAGTGAGTTTTCTCTGCGCCTTGGAGAACCGGCGTTCCTCCGCAATGGTGGCGCCTCTGATGGTGGTTCTACGCATGCCTGGCGATTCTAATCCACGTATCCCCATTATTTTGCATGGATGTTGAGGAGATATTTTGAAGGAGTCTTTGAAGCGCTCCTTTTGTCCACTGACCAGACGCTGGCCCTCTTTCAGCTCACCCATACATTAGTTGTTTGGTGATGCGGTTGCCTGGCATACGTACATCGTGGCCGTGCTGAACTGGATTTTCTGCTCGTTATTTCGGCATTCGGGAGGATCTCGGTGTCTGGTACCTTATCTGCCACTGTATTCTCAACAATCTACTGAGACAGCCGGTATTAACGTGGTTTATTTTTATAACATGCCTGCTGTACACTTCTTCTTCTTTTTCTTCGTACACTGTCAAACATCAACCTGTATTTTTGCGAAAAAAGCAGCGGTCATCCTGAGGCTGTCGACACTGCCATAGAGCTTGTCTAGTATTGCCACCGGTAATGGCCACATCTGCTCTCTCTGATCCTCGTATGTCGGGCAGTTTTGCAGCAAATGTTCAGCGGTCATTTTCCCGGTACCACACGAACATTCGTCAGTGCCACCTATCTTCAATTTATTGAATAGGTGGTACCTCAGTATGTTGTGGCCTGTGCGGAGTCTAAAGACCACGACCTGCTCTCTTCTGTTCAACTGGTAATAGGCATCGTTTTTTGTGTAGCCAGTATGTTCGGTTTCCCATTTGGTCATGCATCTGGCTCTAATAAGCCTTTTTGATATTTCGTAGATCACACTAGGGTCTGGTTGTGGTAGTATTGCACCTTCTTTTGCCAGTCTGTCTGCCTCCTCGTTGCCTTGGATGTTACAGTGGGATGGAACCCATTGTACCACTACTCTTTTTGGTGCGGACTGCTGGCATAGTTGACAGAGTACTGTTCTTAAATCATTAAGTTCAGTATTTTTCTGGCTTTTTAGTGATGTGGCTACGGCCAGGGCCCTGCTGTACACAATGTACGTCTCACTGGCATACAGAAGAGTGATGAGCACTCCTTAGACTTTGAGTTTCATATCAAGGCTAATCCCCCCATCCCACCCCATCCGTTCCCATACGCTGTTGTGCATCCTCCCAATGGCAGACCTGTCCTTGTAGATTCTGTAGCTGACTTCAGAATTAATGGTAGTTTTCCTGCTACCTAGCACACAAGATGATAAAATAGGCAAAGACAACATCAGAATGAACAAAGCTTGAATAACATTGCTATCTTTAGTTTAATTTAGTTTAGTTTAATTTAGTTTAGTCGAAGAATCAACGTCATTGCACACGATTTTACCCATACGTGCTGTGTTCTTCTCCGTTTTTTGTTGAATCTCAGCACAATGCTCAAACTCCATGGCACAGGCGAGGATCTAGTAATAGATCGGGTAGATTTTAAACATAATTTTGAATTTTGTCCGGGCAGTTGACGTTAAGCCTACTCTTTTCGATTTCCAACTGCCGAGGGATTTTTAACGTGCGCGACACTGCAACTAGGCGTCCGATCTCTACTACCTAGAGATCCGGGGAAATACCACTTAGTCGCCATCTTTACACATTTGTACGACTTCCCATCGCAGCACAGATACCAAGCAAACAATGCACACGGTGTGGGTACTTAATGCGCTTCTATATAGTACCAAGTGCTGGCCAGTAGCAAACAAACAAAGGAATGTGTAAATTGTCCACGCAACCTTTCTAAGGAAGATTCGTTAACTGACAGCGATACGTCTTTCCACGTGCAGACTTGCGATGTCCTGATCAACGGCTATTCAGAAATCAGTTATGACGTAAGTGCGGGTGACCGCAGTATCTGATATGCTAATCATATGATATGACAGTTTGTATCACATGATTCACTATTATCGCATGATGCATGATCATGCTTGGCAACATCTGTTAACTTATCTTCATTATTCTGGTTTGGTAGGCCCTGCATAATTTGTTCCATCCAATTTATTCTACTCTACTTAAACAAAAAATAACTGTGTGCATCCAATCTATTCTTAAATGCATTGACTGACTCTGCCTCCACTATTTCCTGTGCAATGTATTACAATCATTCACCACTCTCTGACTAAAAAGAAAATACATTCTTATATCTAATCAGGACCTTTCTTAAATAATTTCAGAATAAAATAATATCAATTTTACAGTCCTTCCACAATTCATTAAACAAAACAAAAACAACATAAAACAAACAAAAAAACCAACCAAAAAATAAACACGCACACAAACAAACAATAGATTATAGATGACATGCTTAAACATATTTTTTTAAAATAACACATGTCTGAACTAGAGGTGTCTCAATAAAATATAGTTCTTAGTCGACATGTACTTCTACAGGGGCGGATGCTCCTCTACATGTCTCAGCTGCTCTGGTACGAGTCGGATTATTTCCTGCCTAGCGGGGTAGACTCGAGCAGTTTATTACTCCGTTGCGTTGGCACAAGTGCCGTGGAGGGTAGTTAACTGATGTGCAAGCCCGTCATTAATGAGCTCAAACAGTAGAGAAAAGTAGACCCACAGCCTGTTTGGCGTCATCTATGCTGCTACAAACAAACTACCTAACCATGGCAGTGGTCTTGAGGTAAAGAGTCCACTTCGGATGCCGGAGGTCGCGGGTTCGAATCATGGTAAAGACTGGGATTTTTTTGCACTTTTTTCTTCTTCTTCTTCTTCCTCGTTCATCTTCAGACCTCAACTTCAATGACTCTAACGAAAGCAGCGGTCGACTCAAGGCTCTGTACGCTTCCGTACAGCTTCTCGTGGAAGGACACTGGCTGTTGCCAAATGCTACTTCTTTTTTTTGCACGTTGATCTTCTGGTCAAAAATACTCACGATCTCTGGGTAGGGAGATCGAACTCCCGTGTTCAGTGTCGAGCACGTTAAAAATTCCTTGGCAGTTGGAAATCGAAAAGAGTAGGCTTAATGCCGCTGCCCAGACAAAATTCAAGTTAAAAATCTTCCCAAATTATTTGTAGCTTCCCCAAGTTGGTTTGTTAAAAGCAGCTGTATATGGCGCTTAACTGGCAGCGGGTCTACTTAGCTCTAGTGTTTGAGTCTATTAAGATGGACTCGCACATCGGTTAAAATCACCCTCCAAGAAACTCAAACTGGTTGTATACAGGCTCTAGATTGGAGTACTGTGTACAGGTGTGGAGTCATTATCAGAGAGGAGATATAGACATGCTGGAAAGAATACAAAAAAAGAGCGACAAAGCTGATAGTGGGATTCCAGAATTACAGTTATGAGGAAAGATTTTTTTTAAACCAGCTTACAGTGTCTAGAAGAGAGAAGAATTCGCGGTGACTTAATACAGGTTTATAAGATGATCAGAGAAATGGAGGTTGACTAAGGAGAGATCCAGATTAGATATTAGGAAGTATTTTTTTAGTCAGAGAGCTGTGAATGCTTGGAATGCATTGCCAAGTGAGGTGGTGGAAGCTGGGACTGTTGATGCATTGAAGAATAAATTGGATGAGTATAGCTTTTAGAGCAAGGTGATGTAAATGGAACTGGTTGTATACAGACTATGCAGTCTTCTAAACCAGTATAAAGACATTAAGTTAAGTTAACGTTATTCCATGTCACATTGTTAGTCGCCTCTTACGAGATACTGTCTGTGGGGCAGTGGTCCTATTCTTGTCACTGTCATATACAAAATAGATACGGAAAACATAAATTGATAGGGAAAACATAGATTGATTAAAGTTCGGTGTCAGTATCAATATGTGTCCAAAGTTTTTACAAATCTGAACCTAGTCACGGGACTAGTAATCACATGATCAAAGTCACATGTTGCTTGTTTAGAAAAGGCAGCTGCACTTCCGAGCGGACACAGAACGCGACTGAGTTGTGGACATCGGTAGTTTGACTTGTTTGTATAATCTAAACATGGCAAGATTTAACATATCCTATAGCAGCATCGTGCTTCTGTTAGCGGCCGTACTTGTGGTAGAATGCAGGTCCAACTTCTATAAGATTGTCGAGTCCATGAGCAAGGCCAAGCAGTTTGACTCTGTTGAGATTGACCTACCCGTTGTTGAGGTTGTTCCTGAAACAAAAATACGAGTAGCTGCAAGAAAATCACCACCATGCTACATTAAAAGGACAGACTTTTCAGACCCAAACCAGATTGTCAAGTAAGTATTGTCGTACTCACTTGTATTTTGTCAAGCGGTGAAAGGGGGAGGTTTCCAACAGTATGTGAATCACCTAATTTACCTGTTAGTAACGGCGTTACTGTTTCAAAGTTTGAGTAATTTAGTCATTATTAGTCCACGTGACCTTAATTTTTTTTTAAACATAAATAAAACCCGCGTTACTACCAAGACCACAATCAGGGATAAAGAATAACACAAATGAAAAAACAAAAACAAATTTTGAGGGTAATGATGGACACATCAAAGAGTTGATGAAGAGGTCCTGGTTGAACCTGGATAATAGAATGTTTTACGAAAGTGGTAGTAACCGGGATGTTTGATCTCCTTTACGTTTACCTTTGTTGAATTTTTTTTTTTTGTATGCAGGCGAAAATCCGCTGGTGAGTTGCCAGATCAATCCTAGCATCTGTTACCAACCTAATGGTTGATAGCCACTGAAATATACGATAGCCTGTTTCTGGAACTGGTGGTGAAAGCGTAAATTAGAGTAAGGTAGAGCCATAGCTTGTCAGGCACCATCTATGGCACTCCGCTAACCACATAACCAAGTCCCCTTTTTGCAACATATTCTCTGTGAGGTGAGAATTCCCAGAATAGTTTGAGTAGATTTTTAACTTAAATTTTGCCAAAGAAGCGTCTGTTAGGCCTACTCTTCTCGATTTCCAATTGCCAAGGAATTTTTAACACAGGTGTCAGGGACAATTTTTACCAGATGATCCACATGAAAAAAATCAAAGTCTCCATCGTGATTTGAACCAATGACCTCCAGCACCTGAGGCGAACACCTTGAGACCACTGAATGTTATATATTATATAGTATTATAATGAGTAATATATTATGTCAATATATAATATACATAAATTATGTGGAAAAATGTGACCATAAATGCCAAAAAAAAAACAGAGGTCATGTACCAACCAGCACCAGGCATTCCGTACACAAAACCAGAGACTACAGTCAGCAGGCAGACGTTGAATGCCGTAGACAAATTCACATATCTGGGCAGCACGCTGTCGAGATCTGTCAGCCTAGACGATGAGGTGGCAAGCAGAATAGCAAAGGCCAGCACAGCCTTTGGTAGAATGCGCTCGATGGTCTGGGCACGTCGTGGCATCAGCGTCAAGACCAAACTCAAAGTCTACCGTGCAACCATCATTCCAACCCTACTATACGCTTGCGAAAGCTGGACTGTATACTCTGGACATGCAAGGAGGTTAAACCACTTCCACACAGGTTGCCTGAGGCGAATATTCCACATCCGATGGCAAGATCGTGTCACTGACATCGAGGTTCTCTCGAGGGCTAACATGCCCAGCATCCATGCACTGCTAGAAAAAGCACGACTAGGATGGGCCGGACACCTCGTCCGTATGTCAGACGAGCGGCTCCCAAAGAAGCTTCTCTACAGCGAGCTGAGAGAGGGATGGCGCGAGAGAGGGCGCCCAAAGAAACGTTTTAAAGACGGTCTGAAGGACTCACTAAAAAGTTGCCAGATAGACATCGACACATGGGAATGTCTTGCGCAAAACAGATCTGACTGGAGAAGCGCAGTCAAATCGGGTGTAGCTGCCGGTGAAGATGACCGTGTTGTGAAAGCCCAGAACAGACGAGAGACGCGGAAATCCCGAGCAGCGGGAACACCATCCCCTTCTACAAACCTCGTGTGCCCGATATGTAGCAGACATTTTCGTGCTCGCATTGGCCTGTTCAGCCACATGCGCACCCACACCCAACAGGGAAATCTGTGACAAGGATGATGTCGGCGGTCCTCATCGACAACGATGGACAGCTATTATGTGGAAAAATGATCCTGACCATCTACTCGTATTTGTCTTTGTGTGAGGACAAAACGTGTGCTTATCATATTTTGAACACTTTACAGCATAATTATTGCTGTCGGAAATATTTTATTGTATAATGCATCAATAAAAGATAAATATAATTTATACATTGTTACACTATATTGTTGTAATTATCGCATGCAAACACAAGAAGCACGTGAAATTTATAGCGGAGATAAGTTAAATGCATAATAATGGCTACAATATTTTAATGTGATGTGATTCTTTTGACTCTGAGCAATGAGTTGAAGTGGGGTTGAAATTTATTTTTGAGAAATTCCATAACCTTTGTACAGGCTGAGATCAAACGATTCATTAACCCTTTATCATCCAACTTGGATGCGAAGGTTAACATCAGGGTCAGATGAATATAACTGATATAACAGAAATACTACAAACACAGGCTTACAGCACGCGATGCAATACACTTGATGCAACAGAGACTATTTCAGCTTCCTGTGACACTTCATGGTACCAGTGGAAGGAAAAGTGTATATACCTTGGCACATCATGCTAGAATGTATGGTTGTATATATAAGTGATTCCAGATTTTCACTGCTATGTTCAGCATTGTGCCAAAGAGTTTAAACCCTTGGTCATCAGTCAGTTATTTACAAATAGCACATAAACAAATTATACAAACTAAACATTTGATAGTTCATTCCCATAGCAACCAAGTTTTGGGCGCTCTCCTTATTTCTCTATTTCCCAAAGGCGGCATGCGTTGCACTATGTTTTTATTTTGCACTTATCGGCCAAGTACATCCGTGCATTTTATGTAAGGGTCTGCTTCCTCCCGCATTTTTTAAGGGTTTGCTTTCCTGGGGTAATGGCCGGTGCTGTGATTGGGGAGCGAACACCCGGCACTTTTGGATTGTGAGTCATGTCACTTAACCACTAGACAAACGCTGTCTGCAAAAATACCAATTTGAAAGGCATAAAGGGAATCAGGACTCCCAAAAAATGTGCAAACCAATATGCTAATGTTGAATCCCACAAATTTCAAGTTGTCCCTTTTGCATAAGAGAGCTGAGATCAGCGTCTAGTCCAATCAGAGATGAACAATTAACTTGGAGCACATTGTACTGCCAGTGCACATAAAAGAACCCTACTTCATCTTCTGCGTTTGTTCTAAATTTCTCGCTACCAAGCCACGAACAGCACTTTGCAAGTAGCAGGATGTAGATCTGAGAATGGAATGCAGTGTCACTAGTTTACAGCTTGACTGTGATATTTGCACCTTTTGGTCTGACACATCCATCTTTGACAGAAAAGAACCCTTGAAAATTGAAAAGAATAGGCTGTTAACCGTTCTCCAGACAAAACTTATAAAAAGGACCTGTTAACACGCCAGTGTGGCATATTGGGAATATGCTGTTAGGTCTATATTTTTCTTGACCAATGGCACACTAGGGGGAATATGGTCAACATTACGCTGGCCGTCTTTACTTTCCCAGATTATTCTGGTAACCAATTTTAAGGCTGGTCAACCCCAGGAGCTGTTTTGTGATCGGAGAAACCGTGGCCCAGACGTGGACTAAACCCTGATTGCTTGGCCGGGAAGTCAATGCACTGACTACAGTGCTACCTCGACTCCCAAAACTTGTAACGGTAACTAAATTTTTACCCAGAAGGTGTGAAGACCAAAAAAAGGAGAGGACCCCTCTATCATGCAAAGACACAACAGACTAATCTCCAGTTTATTGGCACATTCAGTTCAAAATGTAAAAACAAAGATCTCTACACCCAGACATGGGTAGAAGATGAATGACTAAGTGAAAGTGAATGGATTCCTCATAACTTATAATAAACATTTCTACTTTAGAACCAAGAAACGTGCCTTTGAAGATCCCGATGTGCTGGCCAGTCTCCCAGAAGCATTTGATTGGAGGAATGTCGACGGCAGGAATTATGCTAGCACTTCTCGTAATCAACACATTCCCCAGTGTAAGTGACCCAAAACTTGTACTGTAACTCACAAAACTTGTCATATTTTATTTTAAGTACCAACTTTGCAAACTGGCACCTACCTCAACAGCTAGACTGCTGTGACACACCTTGTTTCCAGAAACATGAATGAGGGAATGAGGTGGGATCTTGATCAGAATGTTTCACCTGGTCCTCATTACTTTTTGCTCCAATATTGATCAGCATGTTTCACCTTCTTCTTTGCCGTTCATTCTGCATCTGCATCTTTCGGCCCAACAAAAGTGGTTTCAGCTGGCTCTTCTGGGTACCGAGTTTACCTTTCCACTGCAGTCCCTATTTTCTTAGCCAGACTACACTAGTGTAGCCGGTTTCTAGGGCCTCCGCTTGGAGGTGGAATAGGGTCTTGGTCAGCTCTGGTTTATTGACCCTGATGTAAACAGCCGGGTATGGATTCCTGGCTGCTGTCTGATCATTCACTGTGCTGCATCCTCTGCCCCTTATATTTTATCTGGCACTGATTATTCTTTGCTTGTACCAACCAGCAATACGAACTATCAACACACATTGCCTTCACCATCTCGTGATTGAGACTGAGCACCTATAGAGTTCAGTCTTATTTTTCGTTCTCTTTTCCTTATTTTTGATTAGCATAAAATAATTATTCTGCATTTTAATGTTAATAATAATAAAAGTTTAAATAGGTGTCTGAGACCTGTTGTGTCAGTCTGCCACATTCATGCCCAACTGCTGCAACATGTCTCCAGGTCTTTTCCAGAGTAGAGGGGGAAGGCTGTTATCTACCAAAGCCTTAATGTGCGGGGGACATCCTCTTCTACATCTCCAGCTTGTCAGGGCAAGTCTTTGGTGCTGAGGAACTGTTGGACTGCATTTTGTGTGCCTTTTGACCTGTCATGTCAGCTTTCAGTAAAAGTGTTCAGTCTTCTTCTCGCTCGTCACTGCACAGTAACATGGCTGCTGGTGTGCTTCCTGGCCTGGTGCCTCTGTCTTCAGCACCTGTTGAATGGCACAGTCTGCTCCATCTCCCTTCTCTAACTCAGGGCTTTGGCTTTTTCTTAATTTTGCTTTCTGTTTCATCTTACATCCTGCTGGGATTAAAACCCAACCTTTGGCACAACTTACTGGGTCTGAAAATTCTGAGCAGTGCATGAGCTGCAGTGGTCAGCGACTCATAGCTGACTGCTAGCGTCAGGGCCAGTAAACCAAAGCTGCCAAGACCTTTCTACACCTCCACGCTGTGATCCTGGATAACAGGCTGCAGTAGGGCAGACTGGCTAAGGAGAAGGGATTGAAGAGGAAATGCTAACCCGGTGCTCAAAAAATGCTTGCTGAAGTCGGATGTGTTGGACCGAAAGGTGCAAATATCGCAGTCAAGCTGTAAACAACACAACGCATTCCGTTCTCTCAACTACATTCTGCTACTTAAGCCCTTTTGGTGTTTGGTAGTGGGAGATTGAGAATGAATGAAGCCAAGCCAAGCCACTGGGTCTAAAAGGGTCAACCAGCCAACGTGTAGGTGAGCCAAACTTGGGATGAAGATGCTATGAGACATGTGGGTTCTGTATTGCACTTCACTGCCTCCCCCCCCCTCCCCCCTACCCCCAATTATCTGTTCTGTATCACATATCATAACTCTCTGACTTTTTACCTCTTAGATTGTGGATCATGTTGGGCTATGGGATCAACCAGCGCTTTGGCTGACCGCATCAATATCAAACGTGGAGGAGCATGGCCCAGTGCCTATTTATCAGCCCAGGCGGTCATTGATTGTGGCAATGCAGGAAGCTGTGAAGGGGGAGATGACAAGGCTGTGTGGCAGTATGCCCACAACAAGGGCATCCCAGATGAAACATGCAACAACTATCAGGCTAAAGATGGAAGTGAGTCACGTTTACACAATGTTCTATTGCAGTTTAGTTTTGGTAAATTTGGAACAAATATAATTAATCACAGAAATGAATGATGTCCTTGACCTATTCCTTCTAGCTTTCTTTAGCTAAAATGGATGCTGTCCACTGGATCCCTTAGAACAATGAGGTGGAACAGATGCTCTCTATTGGTTCTTGGTATATAGAGCTGAAATGGATGTTCGTCACTGGTTCTCCTCGAAAATAGAGCTCCAGAAACTGCTCTCCAGTTATTCCTATTTTGGACCATATTATTCCCGAGCTACACCCATTAGACTCGAGCTGATGTTCTTTGGTTGCCTTATTCTTCTGTTCTCCTGAGTTCCAATCCAGTGCATATGAGATCTCAGCTTCGTTGTGAGGTAGGATGACCAGGTCTATTCCTCTTACCGCCCATAACTGTTGCTCAGCTACCATTTACAGTTGGGTTGATTGGTGTATGTCAATACCAAGGGTGAACTCTGCCACTCAGAGACTCAAAAAGCCATAAGAAATAAAATAAAGAAAGGTGAAAAGACCCTGTCATTGGGAAGCATGGTTAAACACTTCAGTTGTCATTTTATTCCAGGCCTGGGTTCCTGCATGTTTTATGCTGACCTTTTGTCTTATCCCTTGAGGCCACCGCTACAATTTTACCATGCTGCTACAACCCTGAATTAAATCACTTCATGTGCTATTGGTGTGGTTTTACAGTAAGAATTTGTTTTATTTAAAAGACAATTAATAAGACCATGCACAATCTCTCTTGTCTTTTACAGCATTTATTAACTGTGATTCCTTTGTGATCTTGTTGGCATCTTTTTCTTTGGCATTCATCCTGATGAAGATGTTGTGTCATAGTTTACCGCAGGGCTATGATATCTGCATCTTTCGGCCTAACATAACCAGTTTCAGCTGGCTTTTTTTGGGTACCGGGCTTTGACTTTCCACTGCTATCCTATTCTCTGACAGTCTACACTAGGGCAGTCTGTTTACAGGGCTGCCATGAGGAGGCGGAATAGGGTCTTGGTCATCTGTGGTGTCACTGACTCTGATTCAAGCAGCCAGCTATGAGTTGCTGCCTGCCATCAGCTCATTCACTGTACTGCATCTTTAGACCCATCATGTTCTTCACTATATCCAGACAGTGCGAGTGTCAATGTAGGAACAGACACAATCTGATCTGGGCAGATGTGCTGGCACAAAATGGCTTCTGTTTATCTCAATATAATCACGGTGCCTTCTGTTGTCATGTTTCCTTCCTACGTCATTCATTTGTGCCACTGTGTGTAGAAGTGTTGAAAAAAGGAATCTCTCTGCAGGTCTTTGCTTGACTTATTTCTGCACTTTAGTTATTGATTTGTTGTTTTAATTGTTGAGTTTTCTGCTTGCGTTATACATCTAGCTTTATTAGCTCATGTTTTCTGTTTGTCTTTTGTTCTGTTCTTGATAAAGGCCTTAAATGGCTGAAACATTGTCTATAATTATTCTTTGTAAAACTGCATTTCACCCTTTTGAGTTTCTCCATTAGTGTGGTCAGTTTCTTGACAGCTGTTTTTGGCTAATCTCTTCAGCCTGCACTGATGAAAACACATGTAAGAATTGCAGCCCTGATGGCACATGTACCAAGGTGGCCACTTTCAAACGGTGGAAGGTTGGAGATTATGGATCTGTTGCTGGGCGCGATAAAATGATGGCAGAAATCAAGGCAAATGGACCTATCAGGTAAGTAATTGTTCATCACAGTCAGGACTAAAAAAACATAATGGTCGGCCTTACTAAATGGTTGCCCTTACTAAATGGTCGGCCCTTACTAAATGGTCGGCCTTACTAAATGGTCGGCCTTACTAAATGGTCGGCCTTACTAAATGGTTGCCCTTACTAAATGGTCGGCCATTTACTAAATGGTCGGCCTTACTAAATGGTCGGCCTTACTAAATGGTCGGCCTAAGTGAATCGTCGGAACAATTAAATCATAGGCTCAGGGGGATGGCGTGGCGTAGTGGTTAAGTGGCATGGCTCACAATCCGAAGGTGCTGGGTTCGATCCCCATCACAGCACCGGCCGTTACCCCAGGGAAGCAAACCCTTAGAAAATGCAGGAGGAAGCAGACCCTTACATAAAATGCATGCTGAAGTCAGATGTACTGGGCCGACAGGCGCAAAATAAAAACCACAGTACAACGCACACCGCCTTGGGGATTAGAGAAATAAGGCGACCGCAAATAAAAAAAGAAAATCATAGGTTCTGTGGCAGACCCCACTGTTTGCCCTGGCCGTTATTCTAACTTAAACACTATCACCCTCATCCACATCATCATGACCACACACTGCAAATAATATAGCACACAGCAGATGGCATATTTATTATATAATATTCATACCAGAAAAATGAGTAGTGAAATTACAAACACAACACAATACATATGATCTTAACTAAGTATTTCTATATTACATACATGTTAATATAAATATTAACTAAAGCAGAAATTTTAAGCATTAGCTCTTGATGGAATTCCCAACTATCCAAACCCAGTTCTATTGCCTTGCAATTACATCACACACACATTTCTTTAACTGCATCCAATATAAATATTAGCTAAAGCGGAAATTTTAAGCATTTGCTCTGGATGGAATTCCCAACTATCCAAACCCAGTTCTATTGCGTTGCAATTACATCACACACACATCTCTTTAACCGCGTCCTCAACACACCTTATCAATTACTCTTCCCCACTCAAATCCCCTTAGGCGGGCGATCTGGATATACCACGTTCACAATGTGTCCTGCTTAAAACATACGTTCAGATTATCTATTAATACAAAACTCACAAACCTATTTGAGCGATTCTGTTCTATCACTAACATTCGTGCAACAGTCTATCAATCGCTCCTCTATATAAGTCGGTGAGCTAAACCAGGCTATCTAAATTCAGTCTCTCTCTCTCTCTCTCTCTCTCATCTCTCTATCCCGCCTCCTCTTCATCCAGCCTCCTGAGCTAAGCTGTGTCTCGAGTTATGTACACTCAAGCAAAGTCAGAGCTGACCAATGGATCTCAGGGGATGGCTCTATTCAGTGTTATTGGAACGAAATACTTTGCACACCTGTCACTCACCTCCCCCTACCCAAATCGGAAGGCCAGTGGTCAGCTCCTACCTGTCCACATTCCTTGCCCCAACTCTGTTTTCCTTTGTTGAGACAGTGAGTGACCTTGACACGCATTCAGGCGCCTTTGTTATCAGCAACCACATCACCCCTGTACTAAACTCTCTGCTCCGGCGGGAACTGTTACAGCTCAACTAAGTGACTCAGAAATATGTCATGTAGCTTAAAGTATATTATATCCAAACCTCAGGCCTTGCCAAAAGATTTTTAGTTTTCTTTACCTATACCAATGTGACAGTCCATCCATCTACCTTTACCTATAACAATGTGACAGTCCATCCATCTACCTTTACCTATAACAATGTGACAGTCCATCCATCTACCTTTACCTATAACAATGTGACAGTTCATGTATAATTCATTTTGCATCCTTAAATATATTAGTCACTGTTCCTACAATTTACTAGAAATGAATTGTATGAGTTAAATAGTGTTCCTTCAGTCGTGGTATTGATATCTAATATTGTTCCATATTCCCTTCATTTGTTGTATTGATGTTTAGTATTAATGATTAATATTTGTTCCATGTTCCCTCCAGTTGTGGAATTGATGTTTAGTATTAATGATTAATTTTTGTTCCATGTTCCCTCCAGTTGTGGAATTGATGTTTAGTATTAATGATTAATATTTGTTCCATGTTCCCTCCAGTTGTGGAATTGATGTTTAGTATTAATGATTAATATTTGTTCCATGTTCCCTTCATTTCTTGTATTGATGTTTAGTATTAATGATTAATATTTGTTCCATATTCCCTCCAGTTGTGGAATTGATGTTTAGTATTAATGATCAATATTTGTTCCATGTTCCCTTCATTTCTTGTATTGATGTTTAGTATTAATGATTAATATTTGTTCCATATTTCCTTCATTTGTTGTATTGATGTTTAGTATTAATGATTAATATTTGTTCCATGTTCCCTTCATTTGTTGTATTGATGTTTAGTATTAATGATTAATATTTGTTCCATGTTCCTTCCAGTTGTGGTATTGATGCTACAACCCTCCTGGAGGCATACACAGGTGGTGTCTATAAAGAATACAATACTCAGCCAGAGGTAAGTAACTTGCATTATATATAAATACTATAGGTGGGTGTTAGGGGGGTAGCGAGGTCTGGACTGGATGTCCCGCTCGTTAAAGGAAAGTGAAGCGTCTGTTATAGCCTCTTCTTTTCAGGTGTAGAAATCACCACTGGACTCACTGTTCGGCTTGCCGAACAGGAGTTTCCACGGCAATGGTCTCTTCTACATTATTGTGTCACCAGCAGCACCTTCATGAAAGGCCCCCTGTTTCTTACAGAGCCTGCTGTGGGGCGTAACCGAGTGCCCAGCGATATAACTGGGCGGGCAGATTTGGCTCATTAGCCTTGGTTGGCAGCCAATCTAAGAGAAGGTAAACCCTGACTCTAAATCTGAGTAAATGAAGCTCGTTAGCCTGCCCAGGCAGTTTGCCTAGGAGAGCGGGAACTCTAATTTTAAACTCACAAGTGTCAGAGTGCTGGCTAGTCCTGGGGCAATAAGAATATCATCGGATGACTTGTGTAACTAGCATCTGTGGGCAATGATTCCACTGCCTTGTGGAAACCTCGGGAGAGGGTAGAACTATGGGAGTAAACTCAGATAGAAAATCCAGCGTTGTAGCACCTAAGACGGATGGTTTCAAAATTACGAACTCATTTCGGCAGCTCCTGCAGCTGAGCTGGTGCCAAATTGGCATGCTTTGGATTACACCAGTGAGGCAGAGTGGAGGATCCTGCAGTTTAGGCAGCACAGGTTCTTCATATTCAGCGCCTAGGCTACTCACAGGGCACTACGCACAGAGACTGTGATGCCTATGATAATGATACTTCTTCTTCGTTCGTTCTCAATCTCCCACTACCAAACCCTGAAAGGGCTTAAGTAGCAGAATGTAGTCCAGAGAACGGAATGCGTTGTGTTGTAGTTTACAGCTTGGCTGCGATATTTGCAATTTTCGGTCAAACACATCCGACTTCAGCAAACATTTTTTGAGTACCGGGTTAACATTCCCTCTTCGATCCCTTCTCCTTAGCCAGCCTGCCCTGCTGCAGCCTGTTATCCAGGATCACCACGTGTAGGTGGGTCTTGGCAGCTATGGTTCGCTGACCCTGACGCTAGCAGTCAGCTATGGGTCGCTAACCACTACAGCTCATGTGCTGCTCAGCATCTTGATCCCTGATGATGATACAAATACATACACAAACATATGCATAAATTGAGGAGGAAGTGGCTGTGTAGTTTAGATTTCTGCCTTCTAACAAAGGGAACTTTGCTCATAAACCTTGATGTGGCATACGTTTTATTTTCTTTCAGAGGAAAAATAAAAACCTGGCCTGTTCCCTCCATGGTAACAGCAACAAGCACTTTTATTTCACAGCCCTATAAATGCTCCCTTAAGACCTCTCCAATGAAAATAATGTAATTATAGTTTTTAATACATACTTTGGGATCAAGATCCTGAGCAGTGCATGAGCTGCAGTGGTCAGCGACCCATAGCTGCCAAGACGCTTCTACACCTCATGCGGTGATCCTGGATAACAGGTTGCAGCAGGGCAAACTGGCTAAGGAGAAGGGATCAAAGAGGGAATGCTAACCCGGTACTCAAAAAATATTTGCTGAAGTCGGATGTGTTGGACCGAAAAGTGAAAATATCGCAGTCAAGCTGTAAACTATGACACAACGTATTCCGTTCTCTAGACTACATTCTGCTACTTAAGCCCTTTCAGGATTTAGTAGCGGGATATTGAGAATGAACGAAGCCAAGCCAAGCCAATACATACTTTATACATAGACACATACACAACCCTTCTTCATACCTTTTTGGGAAGCCGATGATGCAGCAGTGAATGAGCTGACAGGAGCCAGTTATTAATAGCTGACTGCATGCATCAGGATCAGTGAACTACAGCTGACCACGATTATATTCCGCCTCCAAGTGGTAATTGGAAACAAGCTGCAACCATGTATCCTGGCTAAGAAATTAGGGATTGAAGGGGTGAGAGCTTTGAGAGTAAAATATGCTGTGTTGCATTTACAGTTGAACTGTGATTTGTCCATCTTTTTGCCTAGTATGTCCGTTCTCAGCTAATATTTTTATTCGTTTAGAGCTTCTCAGTTTTGGCGGAGGCTTCCTTAGGGAGGCCAACTTGTAAAAGTGGCCCTAAACTCCAGTTGGAGTACAAAAAAGGAACAAGACAATATTTAAGCAAGATAAATATATAAACAGGGAAGAGTATAGCTAAGGGATCCTGAGCTTGATTTATAAACCTAACGTGCGATACCAAAAATGTATACGTGAATGAGCTGATATCAGCTAGCGACTCATAGCTGGATCTTGCATAAGGGTCAGCAAACCATAACTGACCAAGGCCTTATTCTGCCTCCAAGTGGCTACCTGGGAAACAGAATATAACCATGCAGCCTGGCTAAGAGATTAGGGATCGAAGACAGAAGGCAAATCGGTCCCAAAAATACTATGCTGAAATCGGATTGCTGGGCCGAAAGATGCAATTATTGCAGCCTCGTTATAAATTACGACACACCGTCACAAACAATGTTTTTAGGATGGATGCTGAAGAATAAAAAGAAACCAAATGTACCAGTTTCCCCAATCATGTTACACTCGATTTGACAGACCGCGCATGCCGTTGATTTTTTCAATAGTACAATCGCTTCTCCCAGTCAATTCAGCTGCAAATGCGTACCTGACAAAGTCGAGGGACAATTTTGGTACCGGCCCGAAGCTACAGAGTTTTTACTCTGCCATCTGCATTTTCAGCAATGAAAGGACGAGCCCATATGGGTACACTAAAGTGCAATGAAGTCATTTCTGTGAGCCATTTTCAATTTAGATTTATTATGATTTTAGTGACATCCATTTTTCCATGTCAAATCTCTTGTCCCCATTTATTGTTTTCATTTATTTGATTATGACTTTCCATGAGATAAATTTGGCATATATGAGCATATGTGATTTATTTTTTAATTGTTTATTTTTTTCTTGAACAGATTAACCACATTATCTCTGTGGCTGGGTGGGGGGTAGAAGATAATGTTGAGTACTGGATTGTCAGAAACTCATGGGGAACATACTGGGTAAGTGGTTCTTATGTAGGTTTGGATAGACAGATGTCAATTACTGCTAGATATGCCAGTCACTTCTAAATATGTCAGTCACTTCTAGATATGTCAATCACTTCTAGATATGCCAATTGCTGCTGGATTATCTAATCACTTCTAGATACACCAAATCAATCACTTCTTGATATGTTAATTAGGACGAGATATGTCAATCACGTCTAGATATCATCAGAATCTGATACAGAATCTGATTATAACAAGCATACTACTCCTTACAAGGAGAGAAAGACTAACATCTGGTCAGGCAAAATATACTGATCAGACATGTTAGTCAGAGTCAGGCAAAATATACTGGCCAAGACCCTCACCTTGGCTTCCTAGTAGCCCTCCCTGGAAACAGGTTGTTTTCATGGCAGCCTGCCTAACAAGGTGAGGGATCGACGTGATTCCCCCATAGTAGTGAGTGACACGCAGATGAATCCAAGCATGCACAACCGCCTGGAGGAACCCAGTCCACCTTCATCAGCAAGCTCGGGATGTGAGGACAGCTACTGCAACGTCCTTTTCAGCGCGCACAAAAGAGTAAACTACTCATTGTGGGCATTCACAAATAACAACTCCTTACAGACAAGAAATCAAGTGCTGAGATCCGACCATTGCATGAAACACTGAACAGACATGTACCCACGAGAGACAGGAAAGCAAAATAGAACATGTCTGTCGGCTCCATGAGAGAGGCTGCATAGCATTGTTCAACTCTATTGAGGAACAGAGTTTGATGACAAGCTAAGCCTGAGTGTGACTGTCAGTTTTATGTGGGAAAAAGATTTGATTGAGTGATAAACTGTATTTACTTACTAAATCGCTGCTCTACTACCCTGGGCTGTAGAGGTTTGTTTGCCAGAAAGAACGGCAGTTCAGTTCATTTTCTGACTCTTGGTCTGATTCCAGTCTAGTCCAGGGACTCTGTTTTATGTTGTGACTCAGAGGAATTTGTAGTTCGGGTCCTTGATCTTGGTTACCCATGATTTTCACGGTGGTTACAGACCTGACTAAACTACTGTAGTTGAGAGTGCAACACTGGAGGCTGCAGGGCTTTGTGATCATTGGGATAATGTGTATGACACTTAAGAAGTTGGAGACTGCAGCTAGTTTTATGAGTGAAATAGATGTAGTTATTTGAAAGCAAAGGCGTTGGATAGGACATACTTTGCATTAATGGATGGATGATGTTGTGAGACAGTCATTGTTCTGAACCTATGATGCATATGGGCCATCCAGAGCATATTTGATGAAGAGAACTATAAACATGAGGGAGGCAGGACTTTCATGGCATATGGGCTACCCAGACCATATTTGATGAAAAGAATTAGAAACATGAGGGAGGCAGGACTGACATGGCAAATGGGCTACCCAGAGCATACTTGATGAAGAGAATTAAAAACATGAGGGAGGCAGGACTGACATGGCATAAGAGCTACCCAGAGCATACTTGATGAAGAGAACTAGAAACAACCATGAGGCTGAAAAACAGACAGACTTTGTATGTGTTAGTTGAAGACCTATGTTAAGCAGGAATCAACAGAGTTTTGTTTGATTGATTGATAAAGACTAAAAGAAAGACTGCTAAATGTTGTCTTTTTAAGTGAAGATCATAATGAATGGGCTATTTCTATTTGTCAGTTTTATTATTATGCTTGCTTTTGAATTTTTCTCACTGGCAAAGTATTTGCTGAATGGTCTAGAACAGTGTTTCCCAACCTTTTTACATCTGGGGGCCGGTCAAAATAAGAAAAGAATTTCACGGGTCGCTCAGATAGAATTTTTTTTTAAAACACCACTATTTACATATATAGTATTTTGTGCATTTGTTTTAAATCTAATATTATAAAATTAAAATTGTAGCTATTTAAAATAACCAGAAACCAAGTAGTAAATAAAAATGCTAATAATAGAACAGCTTGAACTTTTGTGAAAGCAACCATCATTATCATGTAATATGTCCTTTGCAGAATGTCACTTTCATGACAGCCGATCAGTAAGACACTCTGTCAATCCCACAGCCTTTGTAATGTACTTTGTCTATCTTCTCCTATGCCGCTTTTGCCAGGTACCATACACTCGAGTATGGTTTTTATCTGAGCTATTGTATTGTTTGATGTGGCTGAAGTATGTTATTCTCAATATTTTATTCAAGTAAAGTGCGTGCGAAATCTGTTACCGCTTCTCTGCTAGAATATTTGATAACCGCAACTGCAGCGTGTTTCTGAGAATCGAAGCACAGCATTGACATTCATTTAGACCGACGGTTGAGAAACACTGATCTTCTTCTTCTTCTTCGTACGCAGTCAGACAGTAACCATTATTTTCTCGAAAAAAGCGGCGGTCATCCTGAGACTCTCGCCACTACCATAGAGCTTGTCTTGCAGTTCCACTGGCAATGGCCACATCTGCTCTCTCTGATCCTCGTATGTCGGGCAGTTCTGCAGCAGATGTTCAGTGGTCATTTTACCAGTACCGCACGGGCATTCGTCGGTACACCCTATCTTCAATTTGTTGAATAGGTGGTACCTCAGTCTGTTGTGGCCAGTGCGAAGTCTGAAGACAACGACCTGCTCTCTTCGGTTCAACTGGTAATAGGCATCGTTTTTGGTGTAACCAGTATGTTCGGTTTCCCATTTGGTCTTGTATCTGGCTTTGATAAGCCGTTTTGACTCTTCGTACGTCATACTGGTATCTGTTTGTGGTAGCCTTGCACCTTCTTTTGCCAGTCTGTCTGCCTCCTCGTTGCCTTGGATGTTGCAGTGTGACGGAACCCACTGTACCACTACCCTTTTTGGTGCGGACTGCTGGCACAGTTTGCAGAGTGCTGCTCTTAAGTCATTAAGCTCAGTGTTTTTCTGGCTTTTTAGCGCTGTGACTACTTCGAGAGCATCTGTCAGCAGGACTATATGGCTCTCATTTTCACTGTGTGTTACCATTTCTTCCACTGCCGCCCTCAGTGCCTCTGCCTCTGCTCTGAAATTGCTTGTGTACTTACCAGTAGCGAATGACAGTGTTATTTTTCTGCCATTTGGTAGGTTCAGGAATGCTCCTGCCCCTCCGTTCTGTGTAGTGTTTGTTACAGAACCGTCGGTGTATGCATGGGTCCAGTCCATGCTTGGGTAGCTTTTCGTTATGAAGCTTAGGGTAGTGTCTCTCCTTTCTTTTTCACTCTGGCAGTTTTTGTTTGCAATACCTGGTATATTTTCTACCACCTCTGGAAATATATCCTGCCTCCAAGTAGGGTTTCGTACAGTAGTGATGGGTTTTGGTGTTGTTAGTGCGTTTATGGGATCTTCGTGCATCTTTGCTTTGGCTATTTCTGCAAAGTTTCTCCGCTTTAGTTTCCCATTTCCCAAATTGTTTAGTCTCTGGTACATTGGATGGTCCGTCAGTCTTCTGAGTTTCTCTGACTGCAGCTGGGCTCTGCAGTCTCTTCTATCGGTCATGGATTGCAGTTTTGTAATCTTTTCAAGTTCTACAATTGGCGTTGACTTCATGCCACCTGTTATAATTCTCATGGCTTGGTTTTGAAGTTTGTTAACTTTATCGAAGTTCGCCTTCGCTGCGGTTGTCCATGCCGCAATGCCATACTCGAGAACTGGTCTCACTCTTCCAGTGTACAGTTTCTTTAGTATGCCTTCATCTGCTCCCCAGCTTGTGCCAGCAAGTTTCCTCATGATCGCCATTCTTTCTCTGGCTTTCATTCGGTTTCTCTCAATCTGACTTTTCCATGTCATGCGCCGATCAAATGTGACTCCCAGATAGGTTGGGTTGTCGTTTGGCTGCAGGATTTTGCCATTTAGCCTTAATTTGGTACTTTGGGGTTTTAATGAGAGCGAGAATATTGTGCACGTGGTTTTCTCCTCGTTTATTTTGACCAGCCATGAGTTCGCCCATTCTTCCAGCGATGTTAGGGCCGTCTGCATCCGATTTCTTGCTATGGTGAGATTCTTTTCAGAGGTCCACATAGCCAGATCGTCTGCAAACATTGAGCTATGGACTCTTCTTGGTATATTCTCTGTAATATCGTTTATATATACCAGGAAGAGTGTGGGTGACAATACTCCCCCTTGGGGTACTCCCTGCTCGAGTGTCACCTTTTTGCTCATCTGCCCTTGTACTTGGACTCTGGCCGTTCTTTGTTTGAGGTAGTGGTTGATCCACTTGTACATCTTCCCACAGACATCACTTCTTCTTAGCTTGACTCTAAGTCCATCCTTCCAGACTTTGTCAAATGCCTTTTCCAGATCCACCCAAACAGCTACTGTGTGTTTCTGTGCCTGGTAGGCATCGTCTATCTCCTGGGCTATGAGGATGACCTGGTCCTCAGTGGATCTGTGCTGTCTAAAGCCGGCTTGCTGTGGAATTAGTATTCGTTTTTCTTCCAGATGCCACATCAGTCTGGTGTTTATCATCCGTTCCATCAGCTTGCCGACACAGCTCAGTAGGCTTATGGGCCTGTATCCATTTGGATCTGTTTTGTCCTTTCCTGTTTTTGGTACTGGTACCAGTATTGCATCTTTCCATGCCTGGGGTACAATACCCCTTTTCCAGCTTTGGTTCAGGACTGATAGTAGTTTTTTCTTCGCTGTTTGGCCCAGCCCCATCAGCATTTCGTTTGTTATCCCGTCTTTTCCGGGAGATTTCCTTTTCTTTAGTGTTCTCATAGCCTCTTCCATTTCGCGCATTGTTAGTTTGGCCATCATGTGCTCTTCAGGAGCCGTATTTATGTTTTCGTGTCCCTTTAGCTCTTCGCTAATGTCTGTATGCTTATCTGCAGGGACCTCGATGTGGTTTGCTCTGGCATAGTGATCGACAAAGGCGTTTGCGGCTTTCTTACCTGTGATCAAGTTCTCGCCCTGCTTGATAGTAATTTGTTTATTTGACGGGGTTTCGTCGTTCATGGCTCTGACTAGCTTCCATAGCTTGTTCCCTTCTTTGTCCAGGTTTAAACTTTCCGTTTTATTTTTCCAACTTTCTCTTGCTGTTTGCTTGAGAGTGTGTTTGTACTTCGCCGCGGCGGCTTTGAGGGCGATGTTTGCCTCCATGGATTTTTCTCGTTCTACCATGTTCCTAGCATTTGTTACTGCATCTTCCACTTTCTGTAACTCATCATTCCAGTAGGGCTTATAGTTTTTCCTAGCTCCTCTTGGGATGGTTTCAGTGGCGGCTTGCATTATTGCCTTGCTTAGGCTCTCTACCATGGGCTTCATTTTGGTTTTTCGTGTGTTGATGGTTTCACACAGCCCATCTGTCAGGATTGCAAATCTGTCCCAGTCGGCTCGTTTGTAATTCCAACGTGGGAGCGGTTTTGTTTCCTGTGGGCCTACTTCCATATCAATGGTTAGCCTGATCGGCCTGTGGTCGCTACCTGCCAGTTGGTTTAGCACCTGGCGGTCTATTTTATAGTGTATGTCCTGTGTGGAGAAGGCCAAATCTGGAGTCGAGGTGGTATGCAATGTTCTTGAATAGAAGCTAGGGCTATCCTCCGGCCTATTGATTAGGGAGAGATTTGCATCTATCTCCCAATCTTCCACTTCGTCACCTCTGCTGTCTGTGTCAGAGTATCCCCATCTCTCCGAGTGGCTGTTGAAATCTCCAACTACTATGCAGTTGGAGTCTCTGACCTCCATACTCGAGAGCGATAGGTCTCTGTTTGGTGGTCCGTACAGATTGAAAATGCGGAGCTTCGTCTCTAGAGCCATTATGTCAACTCCTACAATTTCTGCTTGTCCGGTGTGATTGACAGGTACCGCGCTACTCGGTATGCTGTTTCTGGTCAGTATCAGGACCCCTCCTTTGTGGCCTTCTCTATCTAGACGGAAGGTCTGGTATCCTCTGATTGAGAATTTATGGTTATTGTTGAGGTGCGTTTCCTGGATACATGCCACGTCAATCTTACCTTCATGCAGGTGGTGTGTTAGGGAAAGTTTTTTGTTAATGACTCCCTCCGCATTCCACTGTAGTATTTTGAGGGTCTTGAGGTTTTGGCCAATAGACGTTGCCCCATAGCCATGTGCCTTGACTCCACGACACATGGGTGGGTGACCACCAGTAGTCAAGGGTGGGCCTCTTCGAGGCGTGAGGCCCGGCGCTATCGCTGCCTGGCGGGTCTCCTCAGGATGAGCGCCATACGTTTTTCTAATAGGTTGTGCTGCCATCATACTGTGATTTACGTTGCACTGTTTTGTTAGGCTTGCGGCCCCGTGCATCCGATTTCAACAGGCGTTTCTGTAGGGATGCCCTCCTTAGCCTTTGGCTGTCCCCAGCCTATCTGCAAGGCAGCAGTTGTTTACGATCAGAGTTTTCTCTCCTATGGAAGTTGTCTTACCAGACTATCGAGTCTTCACTACTCGTGTCTATAGGGTGCAATGATGATATGTGATATATGAGATGGACTGGTTTACCCGGAAGAGAGGCAGTCCAGTGTGTCTGTATCCCAGGATCGTCACGTCCTGCCAGAAACGTAGCATTTGCATGTGAGTGGGGTATCTCTTTTTCCCTTTATTTTCTTGGCTTCTATGCAGGGATGGTACGCCTAGCATTCCCCGCCACCTGGGGTGTTGACACAGTGGGGCAGGTGTGCAATGTCCGCTGGTCTGCATCTCTTCTGCGTCCAGCATGATAGTTATGGCTGATAACGTACAGGGGTAGATATCGTAGCCGGAGTGCATTCAGCCAGAGGACAAGCCTGGTAATGTCACAGAGATGTTGATCGCCTGGTGTGCGAACAACTCTCATGGTCAGTGGTTGAGTCTTGACAGTTCACAGTGAGGTGGCTGCTCTACTGTTTTCGACACCCCGACCAGATTCTAAGTCTTTGGTTGGTGTTTTTTCGCACCCCATCGCCGTATAGGGTGAGTATCAAGCAGTTGTCCGCCCGCTTTGATTGGCGGGCGGCAAGAACCTCTTACTGTGGCTCTACCTGATAGGGCTGGGGCGCAAGCCCCAGGTCCCGAGCATGTAGGAGCCTCCCATTGCAGTGGTGCTGAGATTTTGGGCGGGATTGCGGCTTACAAGGGTTCGGCCGTAATCCCCCACATGGTAGCCTCGCGCCCTTGGCTTATCAGCCTGGTACGTGAACCAAAGTGTCTGCGGCTCCTCTCGATTTGAGCTGGTTTTCCGTAGCAACGCCCTGTCATTTGTAGGGTAAAACTGACCTGTCTTCAGATGATCTATTTCCAGCACCCGTTCACTATTTGGTCAGACGAATTTATTGAGGGCTTTTGTTTGTCAATGACCAGGTATTTGAAATCTGCGGTTTCTGCGGAGTTAAACACGATTTCCGTAGCGTTCTTTCATTTGAGTGTTTGAGAGCTGACTTGTCATCCGTGAGTCTAATACCAGCGTACGTTCATTATTAGACCCAAACGGCAGTGCTCTCGATTTGTCAGTTGTTCTACAGTATGAAACACTGATCTAAAACATTCACAAAGAAATCTCTCATATTCATAATTTTATTCAAACTCTTTTCCCAGGGAGAGGACGGCTGGCTGCGGATAGTGACCAGCAAATATAAAGATGGCAACTACAACCTGGGTGTGGAATCTGACTGTGCTTATGGGGATGCTCTGCTGAATTAGTTTCTCTAAACTGCCTGTTTTGCTTTCTGTTTTGTGTACTGTAAACTTCAACATTCAAATTTATTCCAAGGCAACTTACTTATTTAACAATTTATTTTTGTTTTAAATATCTAAAACATGTTGATGGTCATTACAAGATTTATTTTGTCACAAAATATTTATTCTTACCATGGCAGTTGATCTCTGGTGAATATAATTTTTACAACAGTGGTTAAGTATATTTATTTTTAAAATTTGCTAATGATTAATTTGTTGCAGAGTTAATTTTATTATTTAACATTTTAAAAATACATTTGCTTGTACAGCTTACTTTAAAAAAATATGGGTAATTTGCAGTTGCAGCCTCCCACAAGACGAAATTTAAAAGTTTCTTATATAATCCAAATGAGTTTTTCTGGTCCCCAGTTTGAAAATAACTGTACCTAACCTATTCGCTGAACAAGTAGAAAAATATGAAAGTTATCAAACCATTAGAGAGTATACAATTGAGAGCTAAGACCTGCAGAAAGAAAGTCTGCCACCAGTAGGCCATTAGAGACAGGAAATCATGGAGATCTATGAGACTGCCTACATAAACTGACCTATCCTGTTATTTGAAGAAGAGGAAAACAGTTGTAAAACATAATAACTTAATTTTAGGATATTACCAATAAGAAATCCAAACCCTTTGATCTCCACTTTTCTGTGAGTTTATCTAGCCATAATATCAGATTGTCTAAATGAACAGAGTACAAATAAGTGTAGCCATTATTGCTTTATTTTTTTTAAAAGCCAAATTGTTGAATATGTTTCACTATTTTTATGTCAACGCAAGCATATCATTTCAAGTTGTTCTTACCTTTGTGGTTATTTATATTTTATTAAATATATATATATATATGTTTTGATATGATCCAGTGCTTATTATCCATTATTTATTTTGTTATAAATTATAATAATTTATTTAAAATATGGATATGTTACCAACCACAAATACAGCAATATTAGACTAGAATCAACTTGTTAGCTTTCAGAAAATCATTCTCAACTGATTTGTTTTAAAAATATGTTCTCTTTCAAATAAAGGTCAGCTTCAACTACATTAAATGGCAGTTGGTCATAAATTTCATGTTAACAGTTTACCTTAGTTAAACACAACTCAACCCCATTATCACATGATCTGCGACAACAACGTGAATCTGCTTATAAAGTAGTGCAAGCATGACTCCCGATGTTCATTAGCTGAAATGTGTATTTAGTCAAACACATTTAAAATTGGCATTTATTCTGAACATTTGTTAACATTTTTACCTTATGGGTGTTAACATTTTCATCTTGTCGAATTTCAAATGCAGACACCAAATTTTGTTTTACTTGTGTGCCCATGACATGGTAGATACTTACATACTTTATTGTACAATACAACAATAACAGATTGAAACATGATGTATGTTTTGTTATTTCATAGGAAATTGATAGATGGAACAAATTGTATGCAGAAAAATAGCTGTAGTATTCAAAGACAATTTGCTTATATTGTGCTGTGATTCTTTGATTAGAGCATCACATGATAACAAGGTTAAGCCATATATGTTGAAGGAATGACCAATACTGACTAGCCACTTGTTACTAAATCTCCCTATATTTGGATGCAATGACCAATATTGACTAGCCACTTGTTACTAAATCTCCCTATATTTGGATGCAATGACCAATATTGACTAGCCACTTGTTACTAAATCTCCCTATATTTGGATGCAATGACCAATATTGACTAGCCACTTGTTACTAAATCTCCCTATATTTGGATGCAATGACCAATACTGACTAGTCACTTGTTACTAAACCTCCCAGGGGGACGGCATGGCCTAGTGGTTAAGTGGCACGGCTCACAAGCCGAAGGTGCTGGGTTCGATCCCCATCACAGCACCGGCCGTTACCCCGGGGAAGCAAACCCTTAGAAAATGCAGGAGGAAGTAGACCCTTACATAAAATGCATGCTGAAGTCGGATGCACTGGGCAGACAGGCGCAAAATAAAAACCACAGTGCAACGCACACCCGCCTAGGGGAATAGAGAAATAAGGCGAACGCAAACAAACAACAACAACTAACCCTCCCAATATTTGCATGCAATGACCAATAATGATCCATCATATGTGACTAGACTCTACAACTGATGACTGAGATTTATTTTTTGGACAAACTGTACTGAAGTTTACAAACTTCTCACTGCAGCTACAAATTTACATAACTACTCACTAGTTGGACAGTCTTATACGGCCTTTACAAAAAGTTTCACATTGCAGCATAAGGAAACATGAAAAATTGGCTGAAGCTTCTATTGACCATTCAGTTAGCAGTCTTTTATTTACTTGGAATATTCATCCATCAGGATTTTATCTCATTGTTACACACACACTTTTTGTATCTTTATTATATTTTATAGATAAAACATGCATGTCATAAAGGTAACTAAGAAGGTTTATGCAAAGTGCTGGCCACTTGATAAGTTCAAGTAAAGTACTGGCAACCTCATCATAAGAGAACTTAATACTTTGGTACAAACTTAACTTAAACCGACCAACAGTTGTGGAGGATCTAATGGACCTACTGGACAGAAATATGAAGAATGATGAATTATGATTTCGACAACAGCCAATTAAAGATACTCTAATTGGCTTTTGTCCAAATCAGAATTCATCATTTTTCCTGTTTCTGTCCAGTAGGAGCAAAAAGAACCACCACAGCTTTTGGTCTGTTGAGTGGTTTTTATATCAAATGTTCTTATGGTGAGGTTTCCAGGACTTTACATGAACTTATCAAGTGACCAGCAATTTACATAAACCTGCTTAGTTGCCTTTATGACATGAATGGTAATAGATAGTATGTCTATTCTTTCCTGTCCAGTGAGGGACTCTGGGTTCTCCATAGGGTGTTACTTGTTGCTATAGTAGACACAATGGTTCTCCATAGGGTTTTACCTGTTGCTATAGACACAATTGTACACTCTAGTATGTTCTTTTCTATTACCACAACTATTTGGTAAGTATGTGAAGATTCAAACTTGCTTTAAAATGGGTATGACATAGGTAGTTGACTGCAGCAAACTGTGTGATGTGACACTAATACACTTTGATTGTCAGGAAACCAGCTCTCTTTACTGTTAGCTTACATTTTCAATAAAGTAGCATTGTTTAAATTTGTTTACTGTGTTTAGTTGGTCCATTATGCTGTCATAGCCAGTAGTGGAAATGGGGGAGAACTCTTCTGTTCTAATTACATTTTCTCAAGACATGTACAATAATTCATCTCTGATGAGTGGCGAGCTCTTCAGTTTAAATAAATGTTCAGGGAGAGGAGACTAATGTTTTGTCAAGAAAAAATAATACTGATCGAACATCTTAATCAAGGTTTGGTAAAATATGCTGGCCAAATCCCCACCTTACTTCCATGCTGGCCACCCAGGAAACGGGCTGTCTTCACAGCAGCCTGGCTAACAAGGTGTGGAATGAACATGATTCCTTTGTATTGAGCAACATAAAGCCAAGCATAATGCAACTGCCTGCCTGGAGGACCCAGCCCACCTTCATCAGCAAGCTCAGAATGTGAGGAAAGCTGCTGCAACCTACCACTTAGCGCCCTTTTCAGGGTGCTCAGAAGAGTAATCTTAATCATTGTGGGCATTCAACCATAACTTGGTTCTCAAAACATGTACAACACTTTATCTCTGATGATGGATAGCAGGTACATGAATTTAAGTACTTGGGAACTGTTTTTACTGAGGAGGGCAGACTCAACAGAAAGATATGAGATGAGAGTGCAGAGCGCTAACACTGTAACCTACTTACTAGCTGTCTCCACTACTAAGACGCCCCAAGATTTCTCTCCAAGCAAAAAAGCAGATGATAAATAGTATCTTTATCCCAACCCTGTGCTACCAGTGCCAAACATGGGCATTGAATAGGGCACAGCTCAGGATGACCGCCGCTTTTTTCGAAAAAATAATGGTTACTGTCTGACTGCGTACGAAGAAGAAGAGGAATAGGGCACAGGAACGAAAGTTAACCACTTGCGAAATGCGGTGCCTATGAAAGGTCACTAACAACACCAGAAGAGACAGAAACACAAATATGTGTACCGGTATTCGGGATAAGGTTGGAACAATTCCCTGACTACAGTACACCGAGCAACAGAGAGTGAATTGGTTTGGCCACATTATGAAAATGCAACCAGACCACATTGTTCATGCAACCTTCTACAGAACATCAGATAGAAGGGCGAGAGGTAGACAGAGAAAAAGGTGAATTGACAGCGTAAACAAGACTTGCTGCAAAATGGGGGAAAAATGCTACTCGACTCAGAGAGGTGAAAGACAAATACATACCACAACACTGGGCTACAACCGGTAGAAAGTGTTCTGTTTTAACAAAATGTTCTCACGTCATATACAACACATAGGGGATGACGTGACCTAGTGGTTAAGTGACACAGCTCACAACCCGAATGTGCTGGGTTTGTTCCCATCTCAGCACCGGCCGTTACCCCGGGGAAGCAAACCCTTAGAAAATGCAGGAGGAAGCAGACCCTTACATAAAATGCATGCCGAAGTCGAATGCACTGGGCCGACAGGCGCAAAATAGAAACATAGTGTATCACACACCGCTTTGGAGAATAGAGAAATAAGGTGAATGCAAAAAACAAAACAAAAAATATACAACACATAATCTCTGATGACAGATAGCTCTTCTGTTCTAACTATATGTTCTCAAGTCATGTGCGTCACATTATTTCTGACAGAAAAAGCTCATCTGTGTGACCTTCACTCATAAGAATGACTAACAAGGAAGGGTTAAGTGCAAGTATCTGGTGCCCTAAACCAGTAAGCACAGGGTTATTGAAGCCTACACGTCATATGTGGTTGTTCAGCTAGAAGGAAAACTAACTTAATCATACCCACCTGCTGTCTTGGAGGCAGTCTGGTAACAAGCAAAGCCTGTAATGAGTTAACCCAAATTTTTAAAAAAAACTGGCTAATAGTAATAGAGAATATGCCAGCGAAAGAGCCAGACATGACAGTCCTACTGTAAAATGTGGTTCAACATATATATGATAAAAAAAATATAAAATAGCGACCGAAGAAGTAGTATTTTAGTTGTGTTATTCATAAGTCTGTGTACTATCACCACTTTTGTTCACTAAAAGCATGGACAGAATAACAACTGAGGCAAACCCAGGTACATGAGCGAGCTCGTTTTTGTGATAACCTCCAAGAACATCTGAATGCTCTTGGCAATGCCTGCAATAGATGTAAAATGAAGATTAATACAGCAAAGACAGAGGCAATGAATGAAAACCAACAGAATAGAGAAGACACTAAATATTCAGGTTTGAAGCACAAAACTAAAACCAGTAGATGAGAATTTAATACTTTGTATACAGAAGTGGAATCAAGAATGCAGAAAGCAAATGCGGTTTTCTATCACATCTCACCATATTAATTAAGACACAAATACATCCTAGTGTAGATAAAGAGACAGCTGATAAAAAGTATTTTAAACCAACTCTCTGATACCAGTGTCAGACATGGACTTTCACAAAAACACAAGAAAGAAAAATGGTATGCGAAATGAGGTGTTTGAGCAAAGAGGTTGGGTCACAAGGCTGGACAGAGTACGAAGCAAAGAAATCAGACATAAGGCGAAAAGGGTGCAACACCGTGCATGGAAAGACATAAAATAAAATAGTTAAGATACCCGACAAGAATGCAGCCAAAGTTACCAGTTGTGCGGATCTACACCAGACAACGGGGCTGTAGACCAAGAAAAAGATGGGTAGAAGGTGTCAGTGAGACACTAAAGAAACAATGGTAACATCGGCGATATATCTGACACACGAAAGAAAACTACACCTCCTTATGCTGACACAAATGAATAGGAGATGATGATGATTCACAAAGTGATCAAACGTAGTGTGCAGAATTAATGTAGAATCACGGCAGATTAGTTCCCGGTTGCCAATATGGCGGCACTTCCTTCGATGACTGGGCCAAGATCGTGTGTTTTTTGTGAAAATTTTTGATAGATAACGGAAGAAATGTGGCTGTGTTTCATACAGATTTTGAACGATGTGGTTTGGTAGGCGATATGCTACTGCACGGAAGTTTTTCAAACTACATTCTCGAGTGTAACTAATTTGAAATCGAGCCACTGCGACTGGTCTTGCGAACCGGCAGTGCGTCGTAAAGTCGCTAAATATTTTTTAAATTCAAAACAAAAGGAGCTGCACGAACACAGCCAGAGTAAATGGCGGGGCAATGTAGGCATCAAGGAAAGAAGACGTGTACCAGAACGGCGACACTAGATGTTAGGGGTTTAGGCGAGAAGACAGTATAAATAGTCACATTCATGAAAAAAAAGATTAGGATAGAAATAATGGGATTGTCAAATGTAAGGAAAAAGAGCTAAAATAGCAAGGCACGACAACTATGTTCTTTTATAAAGCGGAGTAGGACTACGTGAAAAAGCAAAGCATGGTGTGGGTTTTATAATACACACGGAGAAAGCAAAACTTACCACAGATATAGAGTATGTATCGGACATAATTATACGGCTACAATATAGAGAACAGACGAAAACAATAACTGTAATCCAAGTGTATGCTATGCTCCGTGTAATGACAGCTACAGTTAGGAAGATAAAAGGGAGTTCTTCGAGCAACTGTCCGATGCCTTAAATAGGGTGAATGAGAAGAACGAGTTGATAATGATGGCCGCGTTCAACGGTCAAGTTGGGAAGAAAATGAACACATGAAACATGTTTTGATGCGTTTAGCGATTGCACACCAAAACGGAATAGCAATGGAGAAGAGCTGATAAATGTATGTCTTGAACAGGGGCTGATTATAACAAACACATTTTTTTCAATACCAGAAAAGCCATATACAAACATGATATCTGGGAAATGATGCTGGCAAATCATCGCAAATAGACATACTAGTCAGAGGGAGACAAAGACCAAACATTACAGACTCAAGAGTGTTTCCCAACATCATTATGGATATCGATCACCGTCATGTTGTACTAACTCAAATACCTACATTCAAAAGTTAAAAAAAGTTGCAAAGACAGATATATGTCAAAACTTGAGGAGGAACACATCCACATACAACGTGAAATAAAAGACATATACGAGACCCTCCCAGTAACAACTGGCAATGTAACGAAGGAGGGGCAGTAGTTCAAATCAGCACTGATGAACACAGTGAACGCAAAATTCGGTAAAAAGAAATTTCCAAAAGAAAAGAACAGCGGTGCGGAATCAACAGGTACAGGAAGCAATACAAGCTAAGGAAAAATTATACAAGAAGTGGTTGAAATCGAAGTCACAAAAAGATTACACAAACTACAGACTCGCAAGAACGCATTTGAAAACCGTAATCAAATCAAGAACTCTAAAGCAGACGCATGGAATAAATATGGCGAACAATTAGCGTTCTTGTGTCGCAAGAATACGAAAGATTTCTTTAAAAGTGTCAGGGCAATGAGAGTTAGAGACGACAGCTTTAACCCAACCACAATTATAAACGACAAACACGGGACGCCGATTTTCGATCTAGAAAAAAGGAAGGCAAGATGGAGAGAGTATTTCCTAGAACTCCTAAACCTGAATGATACGCATAGGAACTCCACTCATACGAGTATAACCACAGGAAAAACAGGAGATTGAGTAAGTCCTTAAAAAAACCCACATAGTAAAGCTGCAGGTGCATACGGAATAACCTGCGAGACAATTAAAGCTTGTGGATACCTAGGAGTAAAATGGTTACGTAGAATATTATCAGCAGCTTATGAGCAAAGTAGTATCCCTGAAGACTGGCAAAAAGCTATCACTGTGCTAATCTGGAAAAACAAAGGCAACAAAAAAGAGTGCGATACCTACCGGGGGATATCGCTTCTAACCCCCACAGGAAAACTGTACGCGAAAATCCTGGAGCAGAGAATTCGACCTATCCTAGAACCACAACTGAGTGGGACTCAATTTGGTTTCCGACGAGGTAGGAGCTGCACCGGTGCTCTATTCACCCTGAGACAACTAACCGAAACGAACATCGAATACGATCGGAAACCCAACGTGGCTTTCATAGATCAAGATAAGACTTTTGATAGAGTAGACATAAATAAACTATGGGCCATCCTAGACGACTGCGGAGTTCAGGGACAGCTATTAGAGAATATTAGAGCACTGTACCAAGGATGTCAAAGTATAGTAAGAACAACAGATGTTCTGTACCAAGGATTTCAAAGTATAGTAAGAACAACAGATGGTCTGTACCAAGGGTGTCAAAGTATAGTAAGAACAACAGATGGTCTGTACCAAGGGTGTCAAAGTATAGTAAGAATAACAGATGGTCTGTACCAAGGGTGTCAAAGTATAGTAAGAACAACAGATGGTCTGTACCAAGGGTGTCAAAGTATAGTAAGAACAACAGATGGTCTGAACCAAGGGTGTCAAAGTATAGTAAGAACAACAGATGGTCTGACTGAAACAATGGAGAAAACCGGGGTGAGACAAGGGTGTGTGTTGTCGCCCCTACTCTTCAACACATAAAAGGACAATAACGCTGTAGACCAAATTGGAGAATCTGCCAAGAAATGCAGAGGAAGAAAGGACACAGGCTGATCGGTTAAATGATCTCCTTTTTGCAGATGATCAATGTCTACTTTACGAGAGTGAAGATGATCTGCAGCAACATCTGACTGTGCTCAACTCTGAATGTGAAAGATAAAGTATGAGAATTAACACATCCAAAACAGAAACAATGCAGATAAGCAGATCGATTGAAAACATGAACATTATGGTAAACAGGATCAAGATCTAACAAATGCAGGAGTTCTTGGACAGTGTTTTCACACATTATGGAGGTTTGGATAGAGAGATTGAGATCAGGTGCCAAAAAGCAAATGCGATTGTATGCCAGCTGTCACCATTATTGAAACACCTTTACATAAACATGTCCACAAAAATAAAACTGATCAACAGTAAATTCGCGCCAACTCTCTGTTACCAGAGCCAAACTTGGACTTGAACAAAAACTTAGAGAGAAAGATCACGACATGTGAGATGAGATGCCTCTGCTAAACAATCAACGTAACTAGGGGAGACAGAATGCGCAATGAAGATGTGAGAAGAATAGTTCACACTGTGGGGATCAAAATATCAATCCCAACTTCGTTGATCAGGCTGTTGTATCACATCCTGTTTTCAAAAACACAGTGAGGACGTGAGGTGGGATCCTGGTCAGCATGTTGTTGCGCTAGCATATGCAACCAAGGAAGAGTGTAATGATGACGGGTGTATATAAAAAGACACGCAGACATACGAGGACTGATAAAAAAGAAGTATCTAACCTTAGACTGCGAAACAAACCAAAACTTAACTTATCAAGTTCAAAGCCTAGGCCGCTTCTAAATAACCCCTTTTGAGTTAATACATTATGGACCTGCGTTATAATAGATCATACATGTAAGGCGAGTGAGCCAGTCCGGGTAGCAGTGAAAAAGGCAAATGCAATGTTAAGTATGATCAAAATAAATTTTAAACATACGAGCAAGGAAGTGATAGTCAAACTATAAAGCATTTGTTAGACCTAATTTGGAGTATTGTGTTCAGATGTGGAGTCCCTATCGTGGTGGGGATATAAATATGCTGGATATGATACAAAGAAGAGCGACAAAACTGATAGTGGGGTTCCAGAATCACAATTATGAGGAAAGAATCAGAAAAACCGGCCTACAGTGTCTAGAAAAGATAAGAATTCGAGGTGGTTTACTACAGATTTACAGGATAAACAAAGGAAATGATAAATTAGACTATAACAAGTTTTTTTTCCTCCAAGATTCAACCACATACAAGAGGGCACAACTACAAATTAACGAAAGAAAGGTTTAGATTAGATATTAGGACATTTTATTTTAAAGTCAGAGAGTGGTGAATGCTTAGAATGCATTGTCCTAAGAAATAGTTGAGGCAGGGTCAAATAATGCATTTAAGAATGGATTGGGTGCGCATTGTTTTTAGATCAAAGAAATGTAAAAGAAGCGGGTTGTATACAGACTCTGTAGAGTTAAATTATTTCTCCACTACTGGAATCATTTCTGGAAGTCATTTTTTATATTATTGCAGTGAGCCATGTAAATGAGTGCTGGATTGGAATTGTGGTCAGTTTGAACGAATTCTAGCACGGACTACGCAGTCAGGCAAAATATCACACATGCGCAGAAGATAAAAGGTCTTATGTCACGCGAGCCCACCACATGGCAACTACTGATTGGCTCCCAAGTAACATACAACTGGTTCCTTTTTTTTCTCTATCAGACCTCGTATGGCTACAACACTGTACTGTCTAAACAGAAGACTACGAGAAAATGTTTGGAACCGGCAGGGAATCAGTGTTGCCACCAAGATTAGTGTGTATCGTGATGTTGTGTTAACCACCCTTCTGTACGCATGCGAAACATTGACAGTCTATAGCAGGCATTTCAGGAAACTGAATCATTTCCATCTAAACTGTCTTTACAGACTGCTCAGAATCGGTTGGCAGGACAGAGTGCCCAACTCTGGTCCTCAGCAGAGCTAGACTCTCTGGCATCCATACACTGCTACAGAGAGCACAGATCAGATGAACACGCCATGTTGTTCGCATGTCAGATGAGCGCCTCCCTAAACAACTGTTGTACGGTGAGCTCATGGCAGGACAATTGGGGGGTGGGGGGTGGGGGTGGGGAGATAAACGATACAACGACACTCTAAAAGTTTCTTTGAAAAGTTTCTCCAATGATGTTGCTGACTGGGAGCTGCTTGCTCCGAACCACTCAGCCTGGCGCACTGCCGTCACCCATGGTGCTTGCACCGCTGAGCAGAGGACCATCCCGGAGGCGGAGGAAAAGCGAGCTGCACGAAAGGAAAGAATGCACAACTTCCCAGCTACAAATGCTGTTCACCTGTGCCCTACGTGTGGTAGAGTTTGTCACGCTCAGGTCGGACTGTACAACCATATGCAGTCACATCTAAATAAACATATCTGACGCTGTCGCCATCTTCGCTTGCGATGGGCAACTAACTAACTAACTAACTAACTAACTAACTTAACTAACTAACTGTCTAAACAACATAGCAAGCACTGCTCATACACACCATATATATATTAGAAAACATTATGTTGATTGGACATATTTCTGTTGTATTGATGTTTCTGATATCCGTATGATGATGAATCTATCTTGACTGCAGCCACATTCAGATCAGCTGTTTACTCATGATGTGCTGTTCTTGCCGCAGAACTCAATTTCGTGGTCCAGCTGGAACTGCAGAACAACCACACCATAGGTAACCAGAGTGCCTATCACCTGAGGTACATGAACAAGAAAGCATCAGATTATCTAACGGCTATCCTCACAGATATTACACTGTATTCTCAACAATCTACGGAGGTAGATTGTATGAATGTAGTCTATTCTCCTAGTATGCCTGATGTACACATCCCCCGTCTCACTGGCACACAGGACAGTGGGGAGCACTACGGCTCGGTAGACTTCACGAAAGTTTTCGTGACACAAATCATGTACATCTTTACCAGTGATACCAAGCTTTCCCACTGAGGGCATTTCTGGTGCCAAGAAGAGTCTTCCCCCCACCCCACCCCCACCCCACCCCCCTCTCTCGGTGTATTTGATATGATAACAGTGGAACATACAACTATTCTACACGTATCAATAACAGATGCTCTATTATAATGTGGAAAGATTTTGTGATAACCAAAATTCGGCACTACTGCCTCTAGACACTACTACCTAGGGAGCCGCATAGCGCAGAGGTTAGCTGGCTTCGCATCTGAGTAGTCCTGGGTTCATTCCCCAGTTGAAGCGGTAATGTTTTTTTCAGACCGCAATGACTTCCGGGTCGACCCAGCCTTAAATGGGTACCGGTTCAGGTTGGGAAGTAAAGGCGGCTGGCGTGATGCTGACCACATCATCCACTAAGTACCGTTGTTACAACGTAATATGGGCCTAACATCATATCTCCTATGCGCCGCATGTCGTGACGGGTTGTTTTTTTTTACCTCTAGACACGAAGCTTGACTAATATGGGAGTGACGTTGGAAATCACTCCTGCTGTGTTCATTCAACTTTTGACGATTATTACTTTGGGGCAGGTTACAGTGGTTCTTCTAACATTCCACTCCAAGAAATTGGTTTCTTCTGACTTTAGTGCAACGTGAGGCTCCTCAGTAAGATTACATTGTCGAACCACCTCTTCATGCGCCCTCCCCCCCCCCCATCCCTCCCCTGCCCAACCCTATTTGCCAAACTACAAGGTGTGAAGTGTGGTCTTGAAAATATATTTCACCGGAACCTCTGAATCTGATGTTAGTCTTGGTCCCCATTCGTGATATACACTGACTGTCATTCCACTTCGTCCATGGAGTGTAGTGACATCTACCATGGGATGTAGTGACTTCTACCATGGGGTGTAGTGACTTCTACCATGGAGTGTAGTGACTTCTATCATGGGGTGTAGTGATTTCTACCATGGAGTGTAGTGACTTCTACAATGGAGTGTAGTGACTTCTATCATGCAGTGTAGTGACTTCTGCCATGGGGTGTAGTGACTTCTACCATGGGGTGTAGGGACTTCTACCATGGGGTGTAGTGACTTCTACCATGGGGTGTAGTGACTTCTACCATGGGGTGTAGTGACTTCTACAATGTGGTGTAGTGACTTCTATCATGGAGTGTAGTGACTTCTACCATGGAGTGTAGTGACTTCTACAATGTTATGTAGTGACTTCTATCATGGAGTGTAATGACTTCTACCATGGAGTGTAGTGACTTCTACAATGTTATGTAGTGACTTCTATCATGGAGTGTAATGACTTCTATCATGGAGTGTAGTGACTTCTATCATGGTTGTAGTGACTTCTACCATGGGGTGTAGTGACTTCTACAATGTGGTGTAGTGACTTCTATCATGGAGTGTAATGACTTCTACCATGGAGTGTAGTGACTTCTATCATGTGGTGTAGTGACTTCTACCATGGGGTGTAGTGACTTTTACCATGGTGTGTAGTGACTTCTACCATGGGGTGTAGTGACTTCTACCATGGAGTGTAGTGACTTCTACCATGTTTGTAGTGACTTCTACAATGTGGTGTAGTGACTTCTACCATGAGGTGTAGAGGTCTTACATAAACTAACTAGTTTAGTCACTCCGCTTCTACCGGGGGTAGCCGGCCTCATTTCAAATCCTCTTTAGTCCTCTTCTTACAACATGCCTGACAGGTCAGTGTGTTACTATTCTGTTCTCTTCTTTCAGGCTCTCCAAATACACGGGTTTATGTAAATTGCCTAATATTAAAACTAAAGAAATATCGCTACCAACCAGGTGGGAATCCCTGACCTTTTGTAAAACATACTAACAAACAGACAACTCTACCAGACTTACCATCAGGGGCATGGAACTGTCAAGTGTAAACAAACCGAAAACGTCCACACCAATTTTGGAGGTTGAACAGCACGTGACCAATAGATTCATCTAGTTCAGAAGAAATAGTTCATATAAGAAGAAGATTTTTAATGACAATATATATTTATTTATCTTCAATTCCACTGTGGTCCCTACGATGTGCTGCGGAGACATGTACACTAGCAAAATCACTGGAGGATACTTTGAGAGTGACCCAGGCCTCTGTTGAGAGACGCTTGGTCGGAATCACTCTCCGGAACTAGTGTATGCTAAATCTTCACAATTCTGACATACAACGATTGTCCATGGCGAATGATGCGATAATCTATGCAGACAAGGCAAAACGTAGATGGACAGGTCACATGTTGCGACGAAACGATGGTCGATGGAGTACGGCGACAGCATCTGGTACCCCCGAGGTAAGAAGAGACCGCGGGGAAGACCTCCAATGCGTTGGTCAGACTCCCTTGCTGTACACATCAAGATTCGAAATGTCGCTGGAGGAGTGCTTTCCACCCACTGGACTTCTGTTGCCCAAGATAGGGTCCAATAAAGACGGTGTTGGGAAACCGCAGCTACTCTGAGGAACGGATCATCAAGATATATATATATAACAGACATGAGATAATTTATTTCTCTGCGATGACTCCTTCACGTACAGAAAGTAATGGCAACCTACCATACTGCACACCTGCCACAAAACTTATAACAGCCAAATAGGTTGGCGCTGTAAGAAGTGACCCTCTGCAAAAGACACGCTACTAACCTGATATATATATATATGTCTGCTCGTCCATTCGTCGTCGGGCATTAATCTGCCCGCGCTTCTAAATGGTGTGTAACTATATGTCTGTTTGTTCTACCTATTGGAGAGACTGGTTCTCAACATCAACCGGGCTGTACGTGGCAACTGGCATGTCGTGTTACAAATTAGTCATTGCAGGGTCATTTGTTGGTAATCAAGGTTAGGGTCGCGTGAGAGTGGTACACTACCCAATTCGCTTATAGGAAGGACCCCTATGCCATACAAACAATAATAGGACCACTGGCACAGCGAGAGAGTATTTAAAATAAAGTTAAACAATGCCCTCTATAAGGTAGAAGAGTTTACAGCACACGGTTGCACACCGTGCGTTTTACACGGGTCAAAAATCTACGGAATTTAGATAGCCTTCCAGGCTTGAAATAACGGTTTTCTTCGGCGTTCGTCCTCAAAAAAACATTGTGTCGTATTTTGCAGCGATATCTGGGCCTTTAGGCCCTACATAGCCAGTTTTAACACAGTCTTTTGGTGGCCAGGTTTACCCCTCCTCTTTAATCTCTGTTCTCTTAGGTTGAGTAGACGCAAACAGTTCCGTCACTACCACTTGGAGACGAAATAGGCTGTCGGTCAGCTATGGTTCGCTGACGCAAGCAGCAAGCTACGCGTCGCTAGCTGCTGTATATATGATTCAAAAATACAATTGTGAAGAGCTCGTTTTTCTGGAGATTAGAAAAAAGATACGTACCTGTACACAGACGCACACATATACACAGACACACCACGTACACACACAGAATAACACCACGTACACACACAGAATAACACCACGTACACACACAGAATAACACCACACACCTTATGCAATAGTCGACTTGAAGCCTGACTCCAATCCACGATGGCGTCAGAAATAGAATGTGCCTGTAAATAGAAAAGGATATTTGTGTACATATCGTCTTTGGGGGGCGTTGTCGGAAAAGTTTCAAGCGTCTCCTGATCTCAACGCTGTGAGATGGTTGAATAATTTTATTTAAGACGGACGATAAACTCGGAGAACCCATGTACCCTGTCTGGGCGTATAACAGAACCCTTGGCAATGTTGAAAATCGAAAAGAGAAAACTGTTAGCCGCTTTCCGGGCAACAAATTCTAAAGGTAACGAAACTCCTACCCAAACGTGATCTCTGTAAAGACCAAATGGAAGCGGCCCTACCATCATCCGGACACAACAGACTAATCTGTCTGCGCATTCCATTACAAATATATTTAAACAAGAGAATAATCGAGATAATTAAACAATGTGTGTCAATGTTATGATGGCTTTGGTCATCCATGTCCTCGCAGACACTTCGCTGTCTACCTAACGCTAACAGCCTTTTCGTCGTAGGCTCAGCTTCTCTGGTGACCACATCTGTCATTGTCATTCATGTGTCTGCCAGTGCCTTTTGGATTTGAGGATTTCCCGCCACACAGTTAACTTTTTGATAAAGGCAAATGTAGTCTCACAGATGACACTGCCGTCGGGGATGACGCATTAGGCTTTATGGTACTAAGCCAATGCTTTGTGAGGGATTGTCAGTTCTCTTCCTTTCTGCATTTTTCCTCCCTTAGCTGTCAGCCAGGTATCCATTTACAGCTGGGTCGACTGGAGCTGCCGATAGCAGGGGTTGAACTCCCTACCTTTGCACGAAATGCGAGTACTTATCAGCCGCTCATTAAAAAAATTATATTATAACTTCTTGATACTTGATGATATTGTATATATGGTATGATGAGGATGAAGAAAACACTGGCAGACAGCATACCTGGCACACAGCATCAATAATGATATTCGTGATACTAACAAAACATCCGTAGCAGGGGGTGGCTTGCTAGAGTGGGATTACAGCGTGTCAGGGTTCCAAATCACGGACGGACAGCAACAAATCTAGGACGTGGATTCGTGTCTGGTACGAACGCCTCTTCAGTCGACGCATCTGTAAATGTGTACGTGACTTTTGAGTTAGGGAAGGTAAAAACAACAAGGAAGGGAACTGGACACCCCCACCTTGCATTGGCTACGGTTTAGTATTCGATCATCCTCTACGGCAATTATTATTGCCACGGGGCTGGCCTTTACCTTAACCTTTTTAGCAGGGGCAACATAATTGAACATTCATAAATTAACAAATGAAAAAGATGCGGTTTCTAACACTAACGGAATAAAAAAAATCATAACCGATAAAAAATATAGCTAAATAAAAACTTTAAACATAAACAAATAATAATAAATAACTTAATACAGTGGCCCTTAACCCTTTCCAATGCAAATTATCCTCTGCTCTCCGTCTTTCTCCCGCCAAATCAGCTGAAATTAAAAACAAAAACACTAATTTCTTAAACTAATTAAGAAACAAAATTCGGAGGTATTGAAAAGGTTTGAGGTGAAAAGAGAATTAATGACCGAAATCTGGGTTAGTCAGTTACTTTATTTTGGTCATATAACAAGACATACCTCATTGTTGAAAACCATACTAGAAGGTAGGATGGAAGGCAGTCACTCAAGAGGTAGACAACGCTTTACGTGGGCGGATAACACCAGGAGATAGAATGGAAAAACCCTTTCAGATTGCACCATTGCGCAAGAGATAGAGTACACTGGAGACCCATTGCAGCTACCGTCGATGCAGGGATGACACTTGAACTGAACTGAACTTAATATACTTCCTTTTGGCTTGGCTTCGTTCGTTCTCATTTCTCCCGCTACCAAACCATGAAAGGGCTTAAGTAGCAGAACGTAGTCCAGAGAACGGAATGCGCTATGTCATAGTTTACAGCTTGACTGCGATATTTGTACTTTTCGGTCCAACACATCCGACTTCAGCAAGCATTTATTGAGTACCGGGTTAGCATTCCCTCTTCGATACCTTCTCCTTAGCCAGTCTGCCATGCTGCAGCCTGTTATCCAGGATCACCGCGTGGAGGTGTAGAAGGGTCTTGGCAGCTCTAGTTCGCTGGCCCTGACGCTAGCAGTCAGCTATGGGTCGCTGATCACTGCAGCTCATGCGCTCATACTTTCTTTTAATCAAATATGTTTAGTCGGACAACCATAACAATCTCTGAAGTTTAAACAAGTTGACAATAGAACCAACAAATTGTTAATGTTCAAGGAATACGAACAACAAATGAGCAGTCCTTTAACATTTTGAATTTTGCTCTCTGTACGTCACGGGACTCATCTCGGACACTAAAACACTAAAAATTCTTCTGACCCAATCTGGAAACTTGTGACACATTAGATGTTCTTTTGGCGTTGTTAATTTTGTTTTGAAAGATTTGTTCACTTCTCGTAAGGAATGTCCTCTTCAGCAATAGTCCATCTTCTGGTCTATACGATGACAACTTCTGGTCTATACGGTGACAATTTCTGATCTATACGGTGACAATTTCTGATCTATACGGTGACAATTTCTGATCTATACGGTGACAATTTCTGGTCTATAACGATGACAATTTTTGATCTATATGATGACAATTTCTGGTCTATACGGTGACAACTTCTGGTCTATACGATGACAACTTCTGGTCTATACGGTGACAATTTCTGATCTATACGGTGACAATTTCTGATCTATACGGTGACAATTTCTGATCTATACGGTGACAATTTCTGGTCTATACGATGACAATTTTTGATCTATATGATGACAATTTCTGGTCTATACGGTGACAACTTCTGGTCTATACGGTGACAATTTCTGATCTATACGGTGACAATTTCTGGTCTATACAATGACAACTTCTGGTCTATACGATGACAACTTCTGGTCTATACGGTGACAATTTCTGATCTATACGGTGACAATTTCTGGTCTATACGATGACAATTTCTGTTCTATACAATGACAACTTCTGGTCTTTGCGGTGACAACTTCTGGTCTATACGATGACAACTTCTGGTCTATACGATGACAATTTTGCGGTACATTACATTGAGATCATGATGCTGGCAGGTAGATGCAAGTGTGTTGGCGGTCGGGGAGAGGAAATAAACGTAAATTAAAAAGTATAGTGTTGTACCTGCTCAGTAGAGAGAAGGGTATCTGTTTAAGCTTTCAAAGAAAGGCGGCAACACGAATGCAGAGGCCGATTATGCAGTACAATGAATGAGCTGACAGTAACCTGTGACTCATAGCTGAATGCTTGCATCAAAGTCAGCAAACCAGATCTCACTAAGACCCGATTCCGCCTCCATGTGGTGGCACTGGAAATATGATACTCTTTTGTAGACTGGCTAAGAGGATAGTAATCGCCGAGGGAAGACAAACCTGATTCCAAAAATGCCGTGCTTAAATCGGATGTGTCAGGCAGAAAGGTGCAAATATCGCAGCCTCGCTTCAAAATTGCGACATAACGTGACAGCATCCTGTTCAGGACAAACGCAGCAGAGAACAATTACCTGATAATGTGTACAGAGTTACATTTGAAAGGCTAAAAAAGGCTGCAGATACCAAGTTTAGAAAAGAAATATTTCTTATGCAGATCAGATGGCCCCATTGTGCGTTGTTGTAGCACAGTCATTAGAAGCGAATTCAAGTCTGTACATCAACTTTGTTGACTGTAACAAAGCGGTTGATATCTTGCACAGGGATACACTCTGTAAACTACTAAGTTCCTACATGATCCCATAAAATCTCCCCAGCATATGAACGCAGAAACTCACATAATCATTTGACATCAAATCTGAAGTTCCTTATGAAAGCGCTTTATCACATGTTCTGTTCTTGCTGACAGTTGATTGGATTGTGAAAGATGCTACATTCCATGAGAAAAATGGAATCCAGCGAACCTTAATTAAACAGCTAGAAGACCTGGACTTTGCAGATAACATAGCCAGCTTATCTCACAACTGACTCTAAATGCAGAAGAAGACTCTAGACATAATCTTCCAGCGAGGATGTAAAAAGATCCATACAGAAGAGACCAACAACACGGCTACTATCAAATTGAGAGGAACACCATTGGGTGGGGTAGAGAGCTTCCTATACCTAGGGAGAATCAACAACAAGACAGGGCGTGCAGATGAGGATGTGTAAGTCTGGATAAAAAAGATAAAGTAACCTTTGTCCTCTTGAAAACCATATGGAAATCTAAGATGATCAGAATGTATACAAAGTTAAGGGTCTTCAAACTCCAAGTCGATCTTTTACATGAAGCGTTGGCATGGCAAATGGCCAAACTTCATATCAAGATATTGCATGGTTTATACGGGATAGCTTCAAAAAGTTCCCGGAATAGTCGACTCGTGTTTGAATGAAAGATGATATTATGGGAAATATATATTTATAAGTTGGTAGTGACCTTGATGAAATGACATGGCAGACGTGACCTTCATATATACTCTTGAACAGAAGTTACATAATTTTGTTTGTGTGTTGTGCTCGGTGGATCGTCTGAGTTGAAAATGTCCTTGATTGAACAACGAAAACCTGTGTACGCAGAAGAAGAAGAAGAACAACGAAAACATTGTCAAATTCTGTGTTTTGCTTGAGAATTCATCCTCAGAGATACAGAAATTGCTTAAAAAACATAATGTTGATACCACAATTGAGATATCGCAAGTAATTGAGTCGTCTAATAGATGCAATAAGAAGAAAACGATAAAATAAATGGAGAACAAAAAAGTTGGATTATGCTGCATGACACTGCGCCAGCACATCGATCCCTACTGGTGAAGCAGTACCTCGCAAAGAACAATGTGATTACCTTGGAACATCTTCCATATTCGAGCAACCTGGCACCGGCTGATTTTTTTCTTATTCCCTCGACTGAAATCGGCACTGAAATAACAGCGATTCAAAGATGTTGTTATTACCAATGCGACAAGGCAGCCGAGAGAAGTGTCATAGAATGGGTTTCAGGAATGTTTCCAGCAGATGTGTGCACGTTGACAAAAGTGTGTAGTTGCCGAAAGGAACTACTTGGAAGGAAATGTAGTGAAGATAATTCTATTGTAACTTATTTCTATTAATCTACCAATTCCGAGAATTTTTTGAAGCTACCTTGTATATAAATCTCTGAGTAAGATTGGGGTCCGCAGTGATTTGACAAGGTTATAAACCTAAACTCAAGGAAGAGAACAGAACAAAGAAAAATAGAACAGGGCAAAGACAGATAGAACAGGACAAAGACAGATAGAACAGGACAAAGACAGATAGAACAGGACAAAGACAGATAGAACAGGACAAAGACAGATAGAACAGGGCAAAGACAGATAGAACAGGACAAAGACAGATAGAACAGGACAAAGACAGATAGAACAGGACAAAGACAGATAGAACAGGGCAAAGACAGATAGAACAGGACAAAGACAAACAGGGCAAAGACAGATAGAACAGGACAAAGACAGATAGAACAGGACAAAGACAGATAGAACAGGACAAAGACAGATAGAACAGGACAAAGACAGATAGAACGGGGCATAGACAGATAGAACAGAACAAAGACAGATAGAACAGGACAAAGACAGATAGAACAGGACAAAGACAGATAGAACAGGACAAAGACAGATAGAACGGGGCATAGACAGATAGAACAGAACAAAGACAGATAGAACAGGACAAAGACAGATAGAACAGGACAAAGACAGATAGAACAGGACAAAGACAGATAGAACAGGACAAAGACAGATAGAACGGGGCATAGACAGATAGAACAGAACAAAGACAGATAGAACAGGACAAAGACAGATAGAACAGGGCAAAGACAGATAGAACAGGACAAAGACAGATAGAACAGGACAAAGACAGATAGAACAGGACAAAGACAGATAGAACAGGACAAAGACAGATAGAACAGGGCAAAGACAGATAGAACAGGACAAGGACAGATAGAACAGGACAAAGACATATAGAACAGGGCAAAGACAAACAGGGCAAAGATAGATAGAACAGGACAAAAACAGATAGAACAGGACAAAGACAGATAGAACAGGGCAAAGACAGATAGAACATGCAATCTTGGGAAGAATGTGTCTCTGGATAGGACACGCATATGCCAAAATCCCAAACCAGTATCTCCAGGCAATCTCTGTCATGAAACCCACCGAGAAAAAGAGACAAACGAAAACCAAAGATTACCCTGAGAAGAGATCTAGATGCTGATACAATGAAAATGGAGACCCTTAACAGAACTGAAAACAAAAGCACAGGATCGGTCTGCTTGATTGTAGGCTGATGGTATACATGTCCAAAAGTGATAAAGACGATAGTTGGTTGATAGCTTATGCACAGCAAGGTGAAATGGAAAAAGAAGACATGTTGAAGAAAATCCCTACATAAGTTAGCAGACGACCGCTACAAAGGAACGGTCAATGGATATCCACAAGATGGTTGTATGAGAATGTCGGGAACCTTGAGTTGACTTATGCCTTATTAAGACTCATTATATGGGGGTTTGAAGACACAGTGAGCAGGTTGACAGCAGCTAGCGACTGATAGCTGACTGCTGGTGACAGGGTCAGAAGACCAGAGCTGTCCAAGACCCGTCAGTATCCAAGTCTTCGGTGGTGGTAGTTGATCAGACTAGGAAAGCTAGAACACCAATAATACAGAAGGACCGGGAGTCAGAACGTACGATAGGATCACGAGAAACATACTGATCAGGGCCCACATATCTCGTTCTCGTCGTGCCCCTGGAAACATACTGTATTACAGCAGCCTGGTCAACGAGTTGGGGATCGACTCTGATTTCTATAGTTGTGAGCAAAGTGGAAAGGTTAGCATTGCAATATAGCCAGTGGAGCCATGTCCACCTTCTTCAGTAAATAAACAGAACCGCTGTAATACGTTTCCAAATAAATGTCAAGAGCAGACGCTTGTAGCTTCAAACAGAACAGCACAATAAATATACAAGATCACCTACCGCAGTTGAGAGTTGTCCCCATCTTCCTGTCAGAAAGAGGACGGTACACAAGTTGACGACGATTCCGCTAAGGAACTGAAAGATGAAGACTTCTCCAGTCAGGTCAGCGCTGCTCAGACCGTAGATGGACACACATATGATCATCATGTTGTAGAATATGTTGGCAAACACAAACGTCCTGGTCAGTTTGCTCAGGATGACGACACTTTGACAGAGTGACTGGTGTCTTTCCCTGGTTGAGCAAACACTAATGCTAAATTAACACTCACAGACAAATGGTATAGAGAACATGCAGTCTGATATAGCGGACTCTCTACAAAGAATCCACGAGACGTCAAACGAGTTAGAAACATATGAAACAGTGCAAAGTGGGTCACATGCGAAGGCTTTTTCAAGAGTCTGGATTGTCAACTGAATTTTATACAGGCATGCATGCACACAGTACTAGGGTCATGTGGCTCGCAGGAACCCTGGCAGGTTTGATGAGAACGATAAGGCCATTAAAACCCTTTTGGATTAAAAAAAACATCGTCTGGCTAGACTCCACCTGCTCATCATACACAAGGCAGCCTTCCCCAATTATCACAGGGCGGTCCAAAACCAGCTCAGACCTATCGGGGCTGTCTGGTGCAATAACAAAGCAGGCGAAATCCAGCGGTCTGCAGGCACACAACATTGCTTTTACGATGTCCTGATAGCAGTCTACGTCCTCAGTTATCGCTTATCTCGTGCTATTAATACTGATGACAAGACACAGTTGATCGACAAAACAATATTCTGAAACATCATAAACCAATGCAAGGATGCCTCAAGTTGCCATCAACGACATGCTCAACATCTCGCTCAATGTTGATAAGGTCGAGAAAGTAATCCGCCTAATGTCGAGCGGCAAAGCCCCTAGGACATTTGCTATTCCTGCTGAGGTTTCTAGAGTAGGAGGCCATCCACTGCTAGACACATTAAGATATCTCTGTCGTTCAATTTGAGATGCAGACCATGTATCACAGAAAGTGATACTTCCGCATTTGAATACTTAACTAAGCAAGGTACCTGTCAGAAAGTGAATCCCACTTTAGTGGCTACTATCCTTCTGAGATGGCGTACTGGGGAACGAGGAAGCAGATACGCTTGATAACTTCATGTTGACCGATTTGATAACTTCATGTTGGACCGATTTTATAACTTTATGTTGACCGATTTGATAACTTCATGTTGACCGATTTGATAACTTCATGTTGGACCGATTTTATAACTTTATGTTGACCGATTTGATAACTTCATGTTGACCGATTTGATAACTTCATGTTGACCGATTTGATAACTTCATGTTGGACCGATTTTATAACTTTATGTTGGCCGACTTGATATTTTCATGTTGACCGATTTTATAACTTCATGTTGGACCGATTTTATAACTTCATGTTGGACCGATTTTATAACTTTATGTTGGCCGACTTGATATTTTCATGTTGACCGATTTGATAACTTCATGTTGGACCGTGTTATAACTTCATGTTGGACCGATTTTATAACTTTATGTTGGCCGACTTGATATTTTCATGTTGGACCGATTTTATAACTTTATGTTGGACCGATTTTATAACTTTATGTTGACCGATTTGATAACTTCATGTTGACCGATTTGATAACTTCATGTTGGACCGATTTTATAACTTTATGTTGACCGATTTGATAACTTCATGTTGACCGATTTGATAACTTCATGTTGACCGATTTGATAACTTCATGTTGGACCGATTTTATAACTTTATGTTGGCCGACTTGATATTTTCATGTTGACCGATTTGATAACTTCATGTTGGACCGATTTTATAACTTCCTGTTGGACTGATTTTATAACTTTATGTTGGCCGACTTGATATTTTCATGTTGACCGATTTGATAACTTCATGTTGGACCGATTTTATAACTTCCTGTTGGACTGATTTTATAACTTTATGTTGGCCGACTTGATATTTTCATGTTGACCGATTTGATAACTTCAATTTGGACCGATTTTATAACTTCATGTTGGACCGATTTTATAACTTTATGTTGGCCGACTTGATATTTTCATGTTGGACCGATTTTATAACTTTATGTTGGACCGATTTTATAACTTTATGTTGGCCGACTTGATATTTTCATGTTGGACCGATTTTATAACTTTATGTTGGACCGATTTTATAACTTTATGTTGGCCGACTTGATATTTTAATGTTGGACGACTTTATATTTTTATATTGGACGACTTGATATTTTTATGGTGGACGACTTGATGTTTTAATGTTGGACGACTTGATATTTTTATGTTGGACGACTTGATATTTTTATGTTGGACGACTTGATATTTTAATGTTGGACGACTTGATATTTTAATGTTGGACGACTTGATATTTTCATGTTGGACCACTTGATATTTTCATATTGGACCGACGATATTTTCATGTTGGACGAGTTGACAACAATATTCTTTGATCCAAATGTCTTAACATGTGACTATATAGATCAGAGCTGAGCACTTCACCAACATATTCGCACCTCTTCTTTAGGTTGTTACTGCCGGTCGCAGCAGCTCAGTTCCTCCACATCGAGAAGGAACTATAACCTCGCCTAAGGTCTAGTGGGAACGTTCAAACTTCGTCCATTTCTTATGCTTTACGTTATCCTCTGGGATTGACTTCTATTACATTAAAGGCTATTGCAGGTCCTAGGATTGATCTCTAATATTTTAAGTGCTACTATAGGTACAAAGATTGATCTCTAATGTGTTAAGTGCTACTATAGGTACAAAGATTGATCTCTAATATTGTAAGTGCTACTATAGGTACAAAGATTGACCTCTAATAATGTAAGTGTTAAAATAGGTTCTGGGATTGACCTCCAATATTTTAACTGTTACCATAGGTCCTGAAATTGACCTCTAGTATTTTAAGTGTTTCAATAGGCCATAAAAATGACCTCTAATGTTTTGAGTGTAACTACATGTCCTGGGATTGACCTCTAAAAGGGTCATTATTGTGTTTTTTCATTGATATAGAAATCTGCTCCGCCAAGATAAAAAATGAGCGACTAACTCAGCAAGGCAAACAGGGAATACTAACACAGCAACCTGAATCGACTAAAAAGAATTTAACAATGAACAGGCTGTCCCGTCCAATAAAAACGATGTCATAATATCAATAAAAGAAGATCTCAGCACGCTATGGTCAAAGAAAGGCAGTAAAAGTCAGATCAGACTATGGAGAGTTATGCATAGTGACCGGATACCTAATCCAATAGAGAATATAAGCCACGAGAAATAGAAGGGCAAACCTCGACGCAAATTAGTAGAAGAGGAGAGACAAAGGCATGTCATTATTAATATCTGATTTGGGGACGAAGACTAACGTCTGGTCAGGCAAAATATATTAATCAGACATGTTAGTCAAGGTCAGGCAAAATATATTGGCCAAGACCTCACCTCGGCTTCCTCGTCGCCCTCACTGGAAACGGGCTGTTTTCGTGGCAGCTTGGCTAACGAGATGAGGGATCTACGTGATCCCTATAGTAGTGAGCGACACGCAGATGAAGCCAAGCATAGCACAACGGCATGGGGGATTCCTGTCTACCTTCATCAGCACGCTCGGAATATGGTGAAAGCTACGACAACCCGCCACTTAACGTCATTTTCAGGGCGCACAAAAGAGTAATCCGACACATTGTGGGCTTTCAACAACAACAATAGTATCTTATTAAATTATTACACAATTTTGGCTAATACGTGGCTATGAAAATAAAAATGGACAAAGCTATACTCTCTTACCTGCATCGGTCAAACCGTGCTTCCGTCTTGTCGACTTCGCTTTTCTTTAGAATATTACTCATCATCTTTGCTGTACACCTGAACTCGTCCTGCAGGATTCCCAGAACTAAGGTGTACATCAGGAGACATCCATAAATGGGGATATTCATGAGGAACATGTGAGTGAAGAAAACCAGGTGGACAAACACCAAGGCGGTAGTGCTTAGGTCCTTCTCGTTAAATGGATTTGTGACGAAACGGTCGGAGTTGGAGACATCTAGAGCTGCCCAGAAGACGATCGAGACTAGGTTGAAGATCACTATAACAAGTGTGGAACCTTTAACGCGCTTCTCTTGTTTAAATGTGCTACCCAGCAACCGGAACTCGTGGTTGTAGCTCTCCAGGGTTTGGAGAAGATGATCAAAGTAGAACCGAAGCGCAAAATGGTCACATACGAATAGTGAAGACCCATAAAGCATAATAAATGAGGCTAGCAGAGAGCGCGCGATATCTGCATCTTTGGCGGCATGGATGGTCGTTATCCAGAATCCAACAACCCTGCCAGCGCTGGCGACATGCAGAAGAGCTATGAACATACGATACAGGACACCAAAAGCTGCCTTCGTGGATAACGGGCAAGGAGTTCCCCCTACTGACGCCAGGTTTCCGTCAGTTCCAGGTATGTTGAATCCTCCGACTTTTAGGAACAAGATAGGAAATCTGAAGATACGAGAAAACGCGTGCCGAAAGTCGTCACTTTCAGAAAAATGTTTTTTGGATGATTTTGTGTCAACAGAGAAACATGTGTTCGTCTCCATTATTAATAATACCGTTCTTCTAACCAGAATGACTTTCCTAGTACAGGATGTGTACAAACTTTGTTTTTACTCTTTACTTTGATGCAATTTCCTGAGATAACCTACCAACTGTTACTTCAGTTCTCTGCTTCTGAAACTGCTGATAGTCGCTATTATGGCAAAGTTTCTAGTACGGAAGGGAAATATTGTAACGTTATTTATGTTATCCAACATTTTTTGCCATGTTGGAATTACATGTCTAACAGCGCGCAATGCGTTGCCAGGTAACAATCAATGATTGCAGAAAAGTATTAGCAAGAAAATTTAACAAGCGAGCGCAATGGCAATCTGTCAAGGCTACACACGTGGGCATACTGATGATCCTATAAGCTTTGATAGGAAGTTGCAGCGACGAATGAATTAAACGGCACTTAGTTCTGGTTTGTTTCCATTTCTATCTTTACGTCACACTAGTAGCCAAATAACACTACTTTTAGCTTTCAATGTGTATGTATAACGATTTTAGCAAATACTGTTGTTTGATCCGTTAACACAGGGCTTCTCAAACTATGGGGTCGGGTAAATAGTATTGGGGGTCGCTATAAGATTTCACAAAAATTCAACATATGGAATGTTTTTATGTACATATGATTTTATTATTGATAATATGTTTAGTTTCTATTAGGTTAAGCAGATCATAATTGATCATTTGGTATGTTTTAAAAAAAAATTTTTTAAATAATTTCTGAATTAGACAATAAATCAGTTAGATTTAATTAAAACCCCTTTATCATGAAAATAGAAAATGTGAAATACCGTTCGTTGAAGGCTCGTGAAGAATTTGCAGAACTTTCATGTGATTCAAATTACAAACTTGAATTTGCAAGAAAAAAACCTTGAATACTTTTTTGGCTTGGTATTAAAGCAGATTTTCCTACACTGTCCGGATTAGCGATGGCAGCTCTTGTGTCATTTGTTGCCACCTATTTGTGGGAATCGACATTTTCAACATTGACGGCACTTAAAACAAAACACCGCTCAGGACTTACTAACATCGAGGCTGCTTTGAGACTAGCAGTGACAAATATTAAGCCACGATACAGTTATTGTGTCAGAATAAGCAATCACCTCCATCCCACTAAAGGTACAATTATTCTGATCCTTTTTCAGCCTTCAGCTACATTTTCTCCGGTGTATATGATATATATAGAATATTCGTACTAATTGCATTTATGACATTGAGTGGTGTGAAAAAAATGGGCCTGATCAAAAGGTGTCGCACATAAAAAGGTGAAAAGGTATGAGAAGCCCTGCTTTAACTCAGTAGTTCTTAGCGTGGGGCGAGCAAAATCGTAGGAACGCAAAAAGTCTTATAGGCGTCCAATAACCAAATGTATATTTGAAATGAGGTTTTGGTGAGTAAGTATTTAAATTTCATAGGAAATGAGGGTCGTGTCCTACCATACTTGGCTTTAGTGGGTCTATGATCTTTAAAAGGCTGAGAACCATTGCATTAACCTTTAATTATATCTCCATCTCACCGCTCAACCAAGCCATCAGAAACCAATCTCCTGCTGTCTCAACCAAAAGTATAGTTTACTGAACACGTTTTTCACAAACACCATGACTGCAAATGTTAGCCCAAACTTTAAAAAAAAAAAAAAGTTCTTGAAAACAAGTAAAAATGAAAAAACGTTTTTCATTCCAATCTTTTATTTAAACCAAGCTCGGGGGGGGGGGGGGGGGCGTGTGGAGGAGATAAGACGGGAGTGGAGGTTTTCCAGGAGTATATTTTTTTTAATCTTCGTGTTTCTTTTGTGATTTGGTGTATTGATAGTGATAGTGTGGACCAGTTCACACCACCTGGGGTCATTCATCAACCTCATCAATAAAAAGATCTCCATAGACACCGAAATCGTATTGGCAGGGGTGCTATAACAATATTTTCTCTTCTCACAACACGTGTCTGGAAAAACCTCAAACTTACAACCAAGGCCAAGGTCATGGTCTACAGTGCATGTGTCGTCAGTACACTTCTATATGGCAGCGAAACGTGGACAACATATGCCAAACAAGAGCAAAGTCTCAATACCTTTCTCCTACGGCGTCTGATATTCATCCTTGGCGTCTCATGGAGAGACAGAGTGACAAATGCGGAGGTGCATTTTCGCACTGGTCTTCCAAGTATGTACACCCTCCTTCGTCAAAGAAGACTGCTATAGCTTGGTCATGTTCGTCGCATGGAAAACGGTCGATATTCTTTATGGGCAGCTGGCGTGTGATAAATGACCAGCTGGCTGACCACAGTTGCGGTTCACGTAAGCGGGACATGAAGGCTCTAGATATGGATATGGCATCTTGTTAATTTACTTGGAATACTTTGAATTCTTCTTCTTCTTCATTCGTTCTCAATCTCCGGCTACCAATCCCTGAACAAGGCTTTGCAAGTAGCAGGATGTAGTCCAGAGGACGGAATGCATTGTGTCGCTAGTTTACAGCTTTTCTGCGATATTTGCACCTTTCGGTACGACACATCGGTCTTCGGTAGTACTTTGAATTCTAATATTCAAACAGGCAGATGCATTCCTGCTGCCGGGTAGCTGTAGGCGATTCATAGTACTTTTTGTTGCTGTAATTTCGCTTACTACAGCTTACTGTGTCTGTGGAAATGTAGATTGCGTTGTTGGTAGGGTTTTCATAATTGTTATTATTCTTTCTTGCCTAGGATTAGTAGCCCTCTCTTATTGATACTCTGCAGACCAATCCAAATGGAGATGCAAACGGAAGTCACCTCACGCTGGACGGAAATAAGCTCATGCAACACAGGGAAGTGAAGAGATAACAAGGAAAGGAAAACCCGAAACTCAGTAGAGATTTGCTTCTCCAAGGTCGCATCAACCTTTAGTCAGACATGACTTAAAAGGGACTACTACTACTTTGGTGTATTGTCGATACAAAATAAAATTGTATTTCATTTATTGGTGTTGTACCAACATTAATTGCCGACTAAAATCTTTGGAAAGGATCATCGTTCATGTTGATTTCTTCACCTGCCTCATCTTCAAAGATTACTTCTGGTGGGTTGTTATTTTGCAACTTTCTGGATTTATAAAGAACCCTACTCCATGTTTTGCTTTTACTTGCATGTCAACTCGCGAGAATTTAAATGTATGATCCTCATGAACTGTCTTGCATCCCCTATCTTTAATCTTTGTATCTGCTTCTCCCATTTTTGCAATTTTCCGAGTTTTCATTTCTTTTATATCATCAGCCTTGTTGTTTATGCCGCAGATATTTATCGTGCAAATCTGAACTTCATCTACCATTGTTTGTTTACACTTGTCGTTTTCGAGATCTCCTCTGTATTCTGTGAGAGTGAAGAAAAATAAATAAATATCCACTGTCGGCTCGCTAGACCAGCCACGACTTAACCAGCGCCCTTTTGAAATTGTACTACGTGCACTAGACTACACATTCCGTCCAGAAAACGACGAATTCGCCTGTTCAAGAGGCAAGAGCTACCCTCTGTACAATAACACCGCGGACACCAAGAGAGCGGATAGGGATGTCGTAAATAGCACAGGAGAGAGAACATTTGGACAGGTGACAACATTCGAGGCGATAAGCAAAGAAGAAGATATGGTCTACACTTGTGAAAGAATGACAGGTTACCTCAGGGTCATCATAAAACCAATGCTGGGAGTGCAGATTGTTTTTGCACATGTAAAGTAGAGCTCGAGGTTAACTAGTTGATAAGAGCTGATATTCAAGAAAGTGATGCCGTCATAGATACAGATGAATCGATGCTTGGCATTGGGAAGCCATTTTGAGGTTTCTGTGCTGTTTTTAGAAGTCAGATTGTTGCTGAGGGAACTGGATATTCTTCTTCGTTCGTTCTCAATCTCCCACTATCAAACCCTGAAAGGGCTTAAGTAGCAGAATGTAGTCCAGAGAATGGAGTGCGTTGTGTCGTAGTTTACAGCTTGGCTGCGATATTTGCACGTTTCGGTCCAACACATCCGACTTCAGCAAGCATTTTTTGAGTACCGGGTTAGCGTTCCCTCTTCGATCCCTTCTCCTTAGCCAGTCTGTCCTGCTGCAGCCTGTTATCCAGGATCACCGCGTGGAGGTGTAGAAGGGTCTTGGCAGCTATGGTTCGCTGGCCATGATGCTAGCAGTCAACTATGGGTCGCTGACCACTGCAGCTCATGCGTTGCTCAGCATCTTGATCCCGAACTGGATATTCAAGACTACAGCCTCAAGAATATAAATGGGGGTGGAGACGCAATCCTCGGCTCTGGGAGGGTGATCTGAGACAATGCCAGATACTATATTTGACTCCCACTACTTACTTCGAGGGGTACAGAAGGACTCGCTAAGAAATGGGTGGATATCAAATGTAGAGGCTTCAAACCTCCAAGGGCGGATACATATCACTTAACTTAGCGTCTTTATTCTGGTTTAGAAGACTTTACAGAGTCTGTATACAACCAGTTTCTAGCTGGGTGGTTTAACCGATGTGCGAGTCCATCTTAATAGACTCAAACGATAGACCCGCAGCCAGTTAGGGAACATCTATACTGCTCTTAACAAACCACATGGGAGTATGTACAAATAATTGTGGGTAGATTTGTAGCTAGAACTTTTAAAATTGTGTCTTGGCAATGGCGGCTGTTGGGCCTAATCTTTTCTATCTCCAGCTGTTAGGCCTAATCTTTTCTATTTCCAGCTGTTAGGCCTAATCTTTTCTATTTCCAGCTGTTAGGCCTAATCTTTTCTATCTCCAGCTGTTTAGGCCTAATCTTTTCTATCTCCAGCTGTTTAGGCCTAATCTTTTCTATTTCCAGCTGTTTAGGCCTAATCTTTTCTATCTCCAGCTGTTAGGCCTAATCTTTTCTATTTCCAGCTGTTAGGCCTAATCTTTTCTATCTCCAGCTGTTTAGGCCTAATCTTTTCTATCTCCAGCTGTTTAGGCCTAATCTTTTATATTTCCAGCTGTTTAGGCCTAATCTTTTCTATTTCCAGCTGCCAAGTCCGATCTCGCTATCCAGAAATCAGGGACATTTTTATAGAAAATACACGTGAAAAAAATCCCGTTCTCCACTGTGATTCGAATCCGCGACCTCTGGCACTCGATGCGGACAGCTTGCCTCGAAACCACTACTACCCTGGTCCTGCTGGGGTTCAGAGGAACGGAATAGCTGACATCCTGGCTTTATAAGTACCTATTATGGGCACATTGGATATGGATATGGATATGAATTTCATTCTAAAATCGATCAATGACCCCCTTCTGGATGACCACGCTGCAGTAGATAAATTCACAATACACAGACAGCAGAGCTTTGAAACCAAACAATGATCGAGCGGCGACAGGTACACTAGAGGGCGGAATAGGTGTGTTTCCATAAATACGATAGCCATCCACACTAAGTCATTTGCTGAGGGAAAGTCTGAGACCCTTTTGGTATGCCCGGAATGTATTGAAGTCGAAACTTACAAGAACAGTACAGAACGGCAGTAACGTACGCCCGTTGTTGTTATTGTTGTTGTTGTGAATGCACAAAATGAGTAAGTTTACTCTTCTGGGAGCCCTTAAAAAGGCGTTAAGAGGCAGGTTGCAGTACTGTTCCTCACATCCCGATCGTGCTGCTGAAAGTGTATCGGTGTCCTCCAAGCGGGTATGCTTCACCTGCGTGTCGCTCATTATTACGGGGATCACGTCGATCACAACCTCGTTAGCCAGGCTGCCAAGAAGAACAGCTTGTTTCCAAGGAGCACTGTGAGAAAGTCAAGGTGGGGTCTTGGTCAGTATGTTTTGCCTGACCATGACTAACATGTCTGATCAGTATGTTTTGCCTGACCCTGACTAACATGTCTGATCATCATGTTTTGTCTGACATGTCTGATCAGTATATTTTGCCTGACCATGACTAACATGTCTGATCAGCCTGTTTTGTCTGACATGTCTGATCAGTATATTTTGCCTGACCTTGACTAACATGCCTGATCAGTATGTTTTGTCTGACCCTGACCAATATGTCTGATCAGTATATTTTGCCTGACCCTGACTTACATGTCTGATCAGTATGTTTTGTCTGACCCTGACTAATATGTCTGATCAGTATATTTTGCCTGACCCTGACTTACATGTCTGATTAGTATGTTTTGTCTGATCCTGACCAATATGTCTGATCAGTATATTTTGCCTGACCCTGACTTACATGTCTGATCAGCATGTTTTGCCTGACCCTGACTTACATGTCTGATCAGTATGTTTTGTCTGACCCTGACTAACATGCCTGATCAGTATGACCCTGACTAACATGTCTGATCAGCATGTTTTGCCTGACCAGACGTTAGTATCCTTTCTACGTCCTTCCTGTCGTCTTGCTAGGCATGGAACAGGAATGTCTTGAACAGTTCTATACCGGAAGGAGCACAACCGACTCACGGCGATCAAACCGCTCGAACCTGGAATTTCATAGTCGCGCTAAAAGCATTGTAAACAGATCGTTGTGTTTGATCAATGTGTAATCTAATAGAGAGCGCGTTTGTCGAGAACAGCGACTTCCGGCTATGCTTAGAAACTGATAAGGCTCAGAAGTGAGAAGGGTTGGTCGTACGTGAGCGAGGGCGCATGGGTGTATTTCGAACACGTGTGTGTGTGTGTTTGTTTGTGCGGGTGTGTACGTATGTATGTGTGTGTCGAAAAAAGATAGTGAGATAGTAAGAGAGAAAAAGAAAGATAATTTGATAAGAGTAGTGTGCAAAGATGTAGGATCATCGTATCAAAGTAAATCTTGCGAATTGATACAGTATTCAGTATTGCTTGAAAATAGTGTACCAAATCGCAGAAAGAGAGAGATGTATACTGACCTCGCGAGACAGATATGAGGGAAAAGTCGTATGGAGAGAAAAAAAAAATAACCTTACAAACAACGCTGTACTTTGCATGAGAAACCAGGACCTTGAACTGAGGGTGAACCAACAAGATGTAGTAGCAATTCTTAGAGCTGTCAGAAATAGATCAAGTATACAACACATGTTCAATTATCGTAACAAGAGTAGTGTTTCTATATATTGTGCCAAGTCTTTGATGTGTCAAAAATAGATCAAGTGTACATAAACTTACCATATTTTAGCCTATAAGACTGTCCAACTAGTGAGCCTATAAGACGACCAACTAGTGAACCTATTAGACTGTCCAGCTAGCACCACTGCCCCACAGAGCATGTCGTAAGAGACGACTAACTGTGTGACATGATATAACACCGACCACGGTTAGGTGGTTTGTTAATAGCAGCATAGATGGCGTCTAATAGGCTACAGGTATACTTTGCTCTAATGTTTGAATCTATTAAGATGGACTCGCATATTGGTTAACCACCCTCTGCGGCACTTGACTCAACACAGCGGAGTAATAAGCTGCTCGAGCCTAGCCAGCTAAGAAGGAAATCCTCATCCCGGCTACATCCAGCTCATGCCAGAGCTGGGATCTGCACAGAAGTGTCCACCCCTGTAGAAGTAGAGGTTGACTAAGACTATGACTAAGACTCTTAGTTCTAAATGTGGTGTAGAAAAAACAATGGCACATCTATAATGTACATTTTTCAATACAGAAAGTGGGTCAGCCAATAGTTTGCCTCGCAGAATGACCGTTGTATTTATTTGCGTGATTAGGTCGACTAGCATGCACACGTGGTTGGTAGCTATGGTTACTTATGTCAAATCTATTGGACACGATTCACCACCAACACTTTTGCCAGAGCATTACTTCTGACAAGGCATTAGGGCACGATTCACCACCAACACTTTTGCCAGAGCATTACTTATGTCAAGGCATTACGGCACGATTCACCATCAACACTTTTGCCAGAGCCTTAACAAAAGAATAGCTATCTCAAGTATGCAAAGACTGGCATAGCTTTCGATGCGAAGGAGCCAGTAATAGTGCAACGGCTCAAGAGGTGTTATTGCAAAGTATGTTGTACATAAGAAGGGCATCCAGGAGACATACTGCAAGATGGCTGGTCACAGAGGAAGAGATTGGGACCTCACCACGTAAACCCCTAGAGTTAGCAATGGAGACACAGAACTCAAGCGAGCACGTGGTAAACAAACTGCAGACAAGGAAAACATGACTAACGAAAGGAACTTGCCATGCGCATTGGGCCAAAGATGCAGCAGCGACTCATAGCTGGCTGGTTGATTCCGGTTAAATTACCAATACCCGATCAAGACCCTATTCCGCCTTCAGGTGGCGGCCCTGGAAACAAACTGCAACCATACAGCCTAGTTAAGAGATTAGCGATCAAAGAGGGAAGACAAATCAGATTCCAAAAATGCCGTGCTGAAATAAGATGTGTCGGGCCGAAAAGCGAAGATATCGCAGCATCGCTGTAAACTATGACACGATATCACAAACGTCCTTTTTAGAGCAGAAGAAGAAGAAGAAGAAGAAGAAGAAGAAGAAGAAGAAAACGAAGAAAAAGAAGCACAATAAGAAATAGAAGAAGAAGGAGGAGGTTGAAGAAGAGGAGGAGGAATGCACAAATATTATATTAGAATGGGCGATTAAACAATATGATATTAGAGGCGAAGGCAATGGGTATGGATAATCTTGAAGTAGAAGTAAACGAAATGGAAAGACACTACCGAAAAGGACGACCACATACACATACACTCAGGGGACGAACAACACGTAACAGGGGTGAGTATACGGCCATAGAAAGAAATAACAAAATTCATGCGTGTATACTTGATACACAATGATAACATGATGCTTATACAAATTAGAGCAAGACCGTTGATATTTCCATAATGCTAACCTATGCACCAACCTCGGATTACAGTGAAGGCGAAGTAAAAGAATATTACTAGGATATTAAAAAGCTGCTCGATGCGGTTGCATAAACAGAAATAGTAATGTGAATTGGTGACATGAACGCCGATGTGGGGAAGATAGAGAAAATAAACATTGTTCGAAAATATGGATTTGTGACAAAGAATTAAAAATGGTAAAGAGTTATTCAATTCTGCGAAACCAAACAAGCAAACAAACGTGTCTAACATATTTCTGGAATATCATATTAGAAATCTATATTTGTGGAAAAGCATAGGAGACGGAACAAGAACCCAGCGTGCAAAAACGCTTAGCTTACGTAGGAGCAGATATCATTTCTAGTTACATCCACATCTGTATACAATTACAAGGGGAACTGGGGACCCAAGTTCGGTCAGACACAACATACTGACCAGGAGGTCGCGTCAGGGTCAGGCATAATATACTGACAAGGACGTCGCGTCAGGGTCAAGCACAATATACTGACAAAGACGTCCTGTCAGGGCCAGGTACAATGTACTGACAAAGACCACTTTCTCTCTTCCATGTAGCTTTCCGTGAAAACAGGCTGTTTTTAAGGCAGTCTGGTTGACGAGATGTGGGCCGACGTAATCCTCGTAGTAGTGAGCGCAACGCAGATGAAGCCAGGCATTGCAGAACCGCCTGGAGCACCAATGTCCACCTTCATCAGCACTCTCTGCATGTGAGGAAAGTTACTACAACCCACAACATAACGCCCTTATCATGGCGCACAAAAGAGTACAAACTTACTCATTGTGAGCATTAAACAACAACATACAATTACAAGTAAAATTCAAGATCACATCTAGCAACGGTAAATAGAAACCTACTATATCAGCATTAAAACTGTCAGTTATACGGCGACAATATCCGGTGGCAATTAAAAAAACAAATAAGAAAAGTTTACTATAGAACACTTGTAGTGCTATAAGGAAAGCAATACAGAAGATAGAATATATGCCAAATGAGAATGTTTGAAATCAAGTTTACAGTAAACTAATAAATCGCTAACAAAGAAAGGGCTCGACAAAAAAACAAAAAAAAACCATCAATAAATAACAGAGGACATCCTTGTAAAAATGTCAGAAGGCAAGAAATACTCGTATATATAAATCAATAAACAAAGAGATACGTCCAATGTGCAGAAAGACTGAATAAGAATAGTTTGTAACAGGATGTGAGGTAATTGAAGATATGGGACTAAATCAATAAACAAATTGGAATGCATGCAGAAATAAATACATTATCCAATCAGACGAACGTGACACAGGACCGAGGTTGACACAGGACCGATGTTGTATCAGGGACAAGAATGGTTTGACGTTGTTTGATGAAACTGACAGAGCAAACAGATAGGCAGGGTTTCTGTTTCTAAGAATCGACGTCACTGCAATCCGGGCATACCCATAGGTGCTCGGTCTCTTTCATCAAATGGGGTAAAGTATGGGTGCTAATGGTCCCTGTAGCTCGCTGGTTGTACACGCTCCTGCGCCGTCCTCTCATGCGCCCCACTCCTCTCAAACCTTGTTTAATGTCGAAACTTTGCAATCTGTGGATTGCTGCTTCATCTATCGCGGTGTCCTCATCCAGCAGGCGGTCATTGATTGATTTCAAAATGTCACTTCTGTCCATCACTAATGTGCCCATGATGGGAGTTTGTGAAGTGAAGATGTCAGCTCTTTCATTGCCCTGAACCCCGGCATGAGCAGGACAGTAGATCCAGGTCAACGCCTGGAGGTTTGAGGCCTCAACAGCAGCTATCCACTCGTACCTAAGCCATCCCTTCTGTACTTTCTGAAGTACGGCTTGCGCGTCTGTCACGATGACTGCCTTTGTTATAGAAGTCTCAGATATCCATTTCAGTGCTGAGGTCACTACTTCCATCTCCATTCTCCTACTGGAGGTTGTTGACGTGTATGCCCTACTGCGCTCAGCGACGACCTCTCCCCTCACTCTAGCCGAGAAACCCCAGGCTGATGTCCCACTCCGCACGACTGATCCGTCGGTGTATATGACAGCGTCACTCTCCTGGGTGTTCTCAGTCATCAGCTGATTTACCACGTGCTTTGCTCTCCCGTTGCTCCGTTCTCTGCATTCCTTGGCTAAAGGTATGATGACTCTCTGGTACTCTATCATTCTATCACCAGTGTGGACCCATTCTTCCCCTTTGGCTATCGTTTCAGCTGGAGTGACGTGTCCGATTGTTGTCTCAGCCTGTGCCATACATGATGACCTTCTCTTGATTCTTGATCCCTTGAAGTCTGAGATACTACTGTGCAGAGGGCGCCGCGTGTCTGTGGTTACACGCATATAGGCTTTGGCTTGTGCCAGTTTATGTCTGGATGTCACCGAAAACAATTCCAACATGTACCGCATCATCACCATTGGGGTATCTCTAGTGCAGCCCAGAACCAGTCGCATACCTTCATTCAGGATACGTTCCAACCTTTCACACTGTGTTCTTGATAGTGTGAGGATGCCCAGCCCGTAATCGATAACCGACAATACGACCTGACGAAATAGGATTAACAGGAGGCGTTGTTCCAAGTTGGCAGCAGCCATGGTCTTGAGTGCCCCTCACCTTCGCTTTCATCTTTGTACGATGTGGTCAACATGGCAGTTACAGGAGAGACTGCGATCAAAAGTCACTCCGAGGTATTTCAATTTGTCGCACCTGTGAATGGTGCAACCATTAAAAGTGATGCCCGGGAGCTCGGCCTTTACTATATCATTTTTCAAAGTAGGGAGCGACGTAGCGCAGTGGTTAGCGTGCTTGGCTTCGCATCTGAGTGGGCCTGGATTCATTCCTCATTTGAGGCGGAAATGGGTTTTCAAACCGCGATGACCCGGATCAGATCTGGGTGGAGGGGGGCGGCGTGGCCTAGTGGTTAAGTGGCATGGCTCACAGCCAGAAGGTGCTGGGTTCTATCCCCATCACAGCACAGGCCGTTTCTCTGGGGAAGCAAACCCTTAGAAAATGCAGGAGGAAGCAGACCCTTGCATAAAATGTTGCTGAAGTCGGATGCACTGGGCCGACAGGCGCAAAATAAAAACCACAGTGTAGCGCACACCCGCCTTGGAGAATAAAGAAATAAGGCGAACGCAAAAATAAAAAAAATTTTAAAAAAAGATCTGGGTCAAATAGGTATCGGTTCAGTCCGGGAAGTTAAGGCGGCCGGCGTAATGCTGACCACATCGTCCACTATCATAGGTTGCAAAATGATATGGGCCTCACACCATATTTTCTATATTCCGCATGGCGTGACGGGATCGTTATTGTACTTTTTTTTATTCAAAGAGCATCGGAGAGTCTTAAGGCAGTCCTGGACATATTCACTTCGGTTCTGATGTCCAAGATGCCACCACGCGTAACGCAACTGTTCTTTCCGTTAGGACAGCTGATATCCAACTGACCAGTCACGGGTTTAAAACACACTGCTTCAGACATGTAATTAAAGACCCAAAAATCGACACGGTTGTATGCGTCTTCCAGGTAGAGTGCCACCGCGTCTGTTTCTTGCTTTGACTGGAAACTCTCACACACATCATACGGGAAAGTTCCACCGTTACCCCAGGTCTATAGTTCTATGGCTGCCTATATTATCGGGTAGAATCTGCTCCGTTCAAGGTAAGGCATTATTTTCCTGGCCACTATCTTCTAGAGAAATTTGCCATATACATTATGAATGGTGATTACCTTCGAGTCAAAATGTTACAGAGAGATCATCAGAATACCCTGGACATAGAAAAGATTAATGTAGACATTCGGCAAGAGTTGAGCATAGAGGAGAACTGGTTTATCAATTCCATTTTGACTAGAAAATGCAAATACTTTGGTCACATCAAGAGACACAACGGTATCGAGAGAACGGTGATGGAAGGTATGGTGCCAAATAAAAGAGGAAGGGGTAGACCAAGAAGACGATGGCACCAAGATATCCAGGAATGCCTAGGGGGGACTGTGGTGGAAGCTGGTGTTTTGGCAAGGGAACGAGTTTCTTTCAGACAGACTGTGATTGGAGCGACGTTCTACAAAGGACATGCTACATGATGATGATTATTCGATAGCTGCTGAGAGGCGTGGAGTCCTTACCAGGTTTAGGCAGTGGGCACAGGTAGCTATCAAGGCAGTCCTCAGGCATAGATGCCTTCTCTATAGTGAGATTGAACTCCTTCACCATATTACTTTTCTCTGTCTCATCCAACTGCTTGATGTGGCAAAACTGTACTCAACCAGGACCTGGTGATGTGTTCTTGCTGGTACGTAGACTATTTGTTACCTCCGCCTGGGTGATGAGATCTACATAAGCCTCATCACTGTTGGCTTCGTCTAAAATGCCTTTTCGAATTTCCTGACGGTTATCTCTGTCGCTTTTATCAGGCTGGGAAACATATTAACTGAAAAAAGCCAAACATTTCTCTTGATCTGTCTTCATGTGATGTCTTGAATGTTAGAGAGAAGCTGGGCTTGTGGTCTTTCCATTCATCTTTTAAGGCATGTAACAGAATTTCTGGAAGCTTCTATCATTACAACCATCTGTAATGAACTCCTTCCACCGATTTTGGACTCCCTAGCTAACGCTTTAAATGAATTAGTGGCTTTGACCAGGCACTGCACTGAAAAATTATAAACATTGATTGCCCCATCCATTATATCCCCATTGCACTCCCATCCTGCCCGCTAACAGGCCATCGCCTGCCCTTTCCATCCATCTCTCTACCCACGTCATCCATTTTCAATCTGGCGATCTCTTTCCACAATACTGCAAATCTTATCCCAGACCGTCTCCCTCAACTCACCAATATCTTGCTCCCCTCAGTTCGCAAATCCCCCCCCCCCCCCCCCCCCGTCACCTAGGCCTGCAATCTGTTTCTCCTTCAACCTGCCCATCTTATTCATTCATGCTTCAATGCCTGGAGTCGCCCGGGAAATAACCATAATGTGTTGTTGTTTTTTTTTGCGTTCGCCTTATTTATCTATTCCCCAAGGCGGGTGTGCGTTGCACTGTGGTTTTTATTTTGCGCCTATCGGCCCAGTGCATCCGACTTCAGCATGCATTTTATGTAAGGGTCTGCTTCCTCCTGCATTTTCTAAGGGTTTGCTTCCCCGGGGTAACGGCCGGTGCTGTGATGGGGAACGAACCCAGCACCTTCTGGTTGTGAGCCGTGCCACTTAACCACTAGGCCACGCCGTCCCCTCCATAATGTGTTTAATACACACAATTCGATAGCAAATACAAATGAAGCATAACATTTATAATTTTGCTGTTGTTATAACCGGTTATGGTGTCAGTTACCACCAACAACAACAAAAATGTAATCCGACTTGGGATTCGAACCATAGTCCTGCATCTCACCAGGCAGGCATCAAAACCATGTCTTCTCCATTTTCTACATATTTTAGCATGAAGGGACACGACCCAATAAATTATAAATATACGAGTTATTTCCTCAAAAACATTTGCCATTTTCAAATGGCTTTTTTCTATTTATTGTGTGAAAATTATTGCTTCATTTTGTATTTACCAAGAATAATTGTGTGTGTTTAATTTTTTTTATTTCATGGACGCATGTGGTGTTCGGAGACTGCGTGCGGCTTTGCTTTCACAATCCCATCGCACTGAGTTCGATTCCTAACATGTCCAGTTGGCAGACACTGGTTTTTTTCTCGGGAATTGCTCCTCCACGTAATGAAAGTAATGACAACCTACCATACTGCACAATTGCTAAGAAACTTATAACAACCAAGCAGGTTGCCGTTGTAAGAAGCGACGTTCTGTAAAGGACATGATACTTTCATCGGGTGTTAAAACTTGATGGAAAGAGAAGAGCAGGTTAAAGAGGAAAGAGATTCTAGGTTGGGGGAAGGGACGGAAAGATGAAAAGGTGAGGGTACGGATTGAGGGGGAAGGAAGAGATTAGAGATGTGCCGCACGTTGAGAATTTCATGGACAGAGAAGAATAATAACGGTATGCCTGTAAGGCACATCCACAGCGATATCTGATGGCAACGACAAGGCAGCTATAATTTTGTGTGGCATGTCATGAGAAAAGACGGGTTGGAACACAAGGTGACAGCTGCTAGCATCGCAGGGAAGAGGGACAGAGAAGAGAGAAATTATTAAATAATTTGAAGAAACAGCTTAGAAGATGATTAAAGGCTGAACTGATAAACGACGCACATGATAAGAAGGAGTGTATATCCACGATTGACAGCGCCAACCGGCAAGGCACATGATAATGGTGGTGAGAGATAAGCGGATTAAAGGGTGCGCGTTGTAAGATAAAGGTCAAGGTGGATCCCATGCCAACAATTGCCGTCAGAGATGAAGATAACTCTTCATAGACTAAGCTGCAGCCTATGTGAGGTGGGGTGGCGAGTTTCCTACTTTGCTGTTTATACCTTCCCCAACCGATACGCCAGGTACCAATTTACAGCTTGGTCGACTGGAGGAGCGGTCGTACCAGGAATGGTTGTAATCCCAGTCTTACCAAGCCAGCTCACTGTCGACTAGCCTACACAATCCACTAAATCGCGACTTGCAGAGTCAAGAGGGCAGAACATCTCTTCAGGCATGACTCTTTACACACACACGCACTCTTACACAACTCTAATACGCTCACTCAAGGTGAAGCTCTTCTATTGCACTTTGGTTGGGGTTGACTAGTGAGATCGCCCTAACTATCATAGGAACATACAGACGCATACAGGCATTCAAGCACTGATTCATACGTCCTGATATCGCCTAAAAGACTACGGTCCGAGGTGGAAAGGAGCATGCCTCCGCCAGTAGAATATAGAGAGGCAAACATTTTACCAAAACAAAAGGTGTAAATCGAGTGCAACTTCAGTTTGCAACCAAACATGACACGTGGCACTTTTCTGTGCTACCAGAGTCAGACGTGGCAAATATCTGTGCTACCAGAGTCAGACGTGGCACTTATCTGTGCTACCAGTCAGACGTGGCACTTATCTGTGCTACCAGAGTCAGACGTGGCACTTATCTGTGCTACCAGAGTCAGACGTGGCACTTATCTGTGCTACCAGAGTCAGACTAGTCACTTATATATGCTACCAGAGTCAGACTTGTCACTTATATATGCTACCAGAGTCAGACTTGTCACTTATATATGCTACCAGAGTCAGACTTGTCACTTATATATGCTACCAGAGTCAGACGTGGCACTTATCTGTGCTACCAGAGTCAGACGTGGCACTTATCTGTGCTACCAGAGTCAGACGTGGCACTTATCTGGGCTACCAGAGTCAGACTTGACACTTATCTGTGCTACCAGAGTCAGACTTGACACTTATCTGTGCTACCAGAGTCAGACTTGACACTTATCTGTGCTACCAGAGTCAGACTTGACACTTATCTGTGCTACCAGAGTCAGACTTGACACTTATCTGTGCTACCAGAGTCAGACATGTCACTTATCTGTGCTACCTGTGACAGACTTGGTTCTTGTGCAGCGGTAGTTTATAAAATCATATTTTCATGAAAAGACTGAATTATCTTATTTTCTTTAGCAGAGTATCATGTTTGTGTATATGTCAACAATATTTTATTTGTATAATTTGCATGCCTTTCAGTATTTCCCTTCTCATTTCTAATCTTGTCTATACTTCTTTATTTGTTTGCTTTTCTCTACACGAAACGCAATCCATTGTTCCGTACACCTTAAATTCGTCCTCGAATCAGCATCATAAAGTAATAATGATTATTCATAGCACCTGATGACTAATTATTAGCTTATTTGTTATTTGCCTGGATGTCGATATATTTCTCATGTTGTTACTTTGGTCATTCCAATATGTACAATTACTTGTATCTGTCCTAGGTGTAGGCTTCATGTCTCTTTTGCTAATTTTAATAGTTTTTCTATTCGTAATGATAATGTCCAATACATATTCTTTACGTTTGATGTTGGGGGTTCGCTGTAGTCTAGAGGTTAAGACTAGCCTCTCACTGTGATGAACGGAAACGGTGGACGATCGAATCCCGTAAGTTTCAAGCGACCCCTGGTCTCACGGGAGGTAAGACCAGAGTGCCTGTATCCCGAGCTACCACCAGTCGTCTCGATTAATAGTCTTGCCACTGTTCTAAGGTAACTCGCGATAAGATTGCGATTGATGACCAGCGCATGTACTTACTCACTATAATCCAAATACAGCGCACATCACATCGATGGGCAATATTAATAACTTTTGATGTTGGCTGTCTCCACCAGTTCCTGCAACATTTGGCTCACTTTCAGCCAACAGTACCAGATTTGAGATCATTAGTCTTCCATTGGTGTTTAGCTGTGGAACCCTTTCAATCTATCTGAAAATTCTCTCCGTGTAGCCGTTACACAGACACACATCTGTCTCGGGCCTCTTTCTATATCAATATATAGTGAGTAACTCTTTCCAGATCTTGCGGCAACAATTAAACTTGGCAAAATCGGATTGTTCTTGAATCACCTTTTTTCATTCAACTCACAAAAACGGTATTTCCGGTATTGTGCAGAAGGTCTTTGGTTGCCAGATGATTCTAAAAAAATCCGACCAAATACATCTTGAAAATCGCCCTATAGTAAGCCCAATAATAAATTACTTGAAATGAGTGAAACTTTATTTTAAAATAGCTAAAGATGAACATAATTATACTAAAATTTATATTTTTAGAAACGAAACTTATTGTTGTCACACAAAAACTGGTCAATTGTGCAGTTTAGTGGTGCAATGTAAGATGGAAATAGATATAAATAATATAATTCAGAAACGATGTTTTAAATGGAAAATATATGCTAAAAAAAATGACATGTCAACATACAATGAATGAGTTGAATTATCATAGTGGTACGTCTCTGTAACAAAAAAAACCCAAAAATATAAATTTAAATCTTCAGTCACAGTTTCTGTTTCACTATGGTCATACATATCGGATCTAAACAGGGACAGCATTGTGATGGCCGGCTGAAAATTATAGCAACAAGGGACCTAGGGGTTATAATAGATCATACAGGAAAGGTGAGTGAGCAAGTTAAGGTAGCAGTGAAAAAGGCAAATGCAATGTTAGGTATGATAAAAAGAAATATTAAACATAGGAGCAAGGAAGTGATCGTCAAACTGTATAAAGCTTTAGTTAGACCTAGATTGGAGTACTGTGTATAGGTAGGGAAAGAAGTAAACATAAACACGCGAACGTACGACTACTCTAAGACAGATGTTAAGAGGATGAAAGAGGCAGCGAACCACATAATCTGGAAAGATATTATTGTAGGAACAGATGTTGAACAGGAGTGGGAAAGTTTTAAAACAGTTCTAGAAACGCTAAAAGAGGAATGTGTTCCATGTAGGGAGGTAAACCCCAAGCGTAAAAAGTGGATAACTAGATTTGTAGTGAAATGTAGAAGAGCAAAAAATAAAGCATGGCAAAAATATATAGAGGCAGGTAAATCAAAAGAAACATATGTAAAATATTTGGACAAGCAGAACATATCTCAGAAAGCGAATAAAACAGCAAAAATAGACTTTGAAAAAAAACTTGCTCAGAGGATCAAGACTGACAGTAAAAGCTTCTTTTCTTATGTTAGAAATAAACAAAGAACGAAAGACAAAGTAGGCCCTCTCATAGACAGTACAGGGAAAATAATAAGTGAGAATAGGGAGGCTGCTAATCTGCTTAATCAGTACTTTGGCACAGTCTTCACAAAGGAGGACTGCTCCGGGATCCCAGAGCCTATAGATATTTTTCAAAGAGACATGGATACAGCGGGATTAAGATCAATCTGTATAACAGAGGAAATGGTTTTTAAAAAATTGGAGGGGTTGAAAGTGAATAAATGTCCAGGTCAAGATGGTATTCACCCAAAATTGCTGTATGAAATTAGAAACCAACTAGCAAAACCATTGGCTATATTATGTTCTCAATCACTTACAAAAGGGATTGTTCCACGGGATTGGAAAGATGCAGGAGTGATCCCCTTATTCAAAAAAGGCAAAAAATCAGATCCGGCAAATTATAGACCGGTGAGTTTAACGAGCATAGTCTGTAAATTGTTAGAGTCAATAATCAAAGAAAACATTGTAATGCATTTAGAAAAATTTAATCTAATTAGAAATAGTCAGCATGGGTTTACTAGAGGGAGATCATGCTTAACAAATCTATTAGAATTCATGGAGGAGGTTACTAAAATCATAGATAAAGGGGAGCCAGTGGATGTTATTTATCTAGACTTTGCAAAGGCCTTTGATAGAGTACCTCATCAAAGATTATTTCGAAAGTTAAAATCACATGGAATAGGTGGCGAAGTTGCCAAATGGATTGAAAATTGGTTAACAGGAAGAAGGCAGAGGGTGGGCATAAATAAGGAGTACTCTGAGTGGAGTGAAGTGAAAAGTGGTGTGCCACAGGGCTCGGTTTTGGGACCAATTTTGTTCTTGATATATATAAATGATTTGGACATTGATATGAGATCCATGATTGCAAAATTTGCTGATGACACAAAACTATGCAGTAGTGTCTCATCTAAAGCGGAAGTGGATATATTGATGTCGGATTTAGATAAAATTCGAGAATGGTCTGTAAGCTGGCAAATGGAGTTTAATGTAGATAAATGTACAGTCATCCACATGGGTAGATCCAATATGGAACATAAATACAGAATGGGAGAAAACAATATTAGAAAGATAGATAAGGAAAGGGACCTAGGGGTTATAATAGATCATACAGGAAAGGTGAGTGAGCAAGTTAAGGTAGCAGTGAAAAAGGCAAATGCAATGTTAGGTATGATAAAAAGAAATATTAAACATAGGAGCAAGGAAGTGATCGTCAAACTGTATAAAGCTTTAGTTAGACCTAGATTGGAGTACTGTGTACAGGTGTGGAGTCCTTATCATAGAGGGGACATAAACATGCTAGAAAGAATACAAAAAAGAGCGACAAAGATGATAGTTGGATTCCAGAATTACAGTTATGAGGAACGACTCAGAAAAACAGGCCTACAGTGTCTCGAAGAGAGAAGAATTCGTGGTGACTTAATACAGGTTTATAAGATGATCAGAGGAATCGATAAATTAGACTATAACAAGTTTTTAAAAATCCAGCCACCTACAATAACACGAGGGCATAGCTACAAGCTGATTAAAGAGAGGTCCAGGTTAGATATTAGGAAATATTTTTTTAGTCAGAGAGTGGTGTCTGCTTGGAATGCATTGCCAGGGGAGGTGGTGCCAGGGACAATTAATGCGTTTAAGAATAAACTGGATGCGCATAGATTTTAGAGCAAGGTGGTGTAAATGTAACTGGTTGTATACAGACTCTGCAGGGTCTTCTAAACCAGTATAAAGACGTTAAGTTAAGTTAAGTGTTATTACGAGCCATATAGCCACGAATATGGAGGAGATTTTCAAGCAGACTTTGTTGCATCTTGTTCCTGAGTTTCGTTTTAATTAGATTCATTTGTGAAAATGCTCTCTCAACAGAGGCATTGCTGAATGGTAAGGCCAAATAAGAAACAATATTTCCTAGATCATGGAAGTCGCTTTCGCCTAATGCATCTGTATGGTTAGCAATGTCCACCCAAAACCGTTCAACATCAGCCTCATCAGTATTTGGCCAAGAAATTAAGCTGAGCTTATTCCACTGTTGTTCCAGTTGGCCAATATTTCCTTGAAATAAAGTTAGAAACGATAATGTTGATAGATGTGGCCTCTGTTTGCCCAATACTACTACTGGGCTAAGATTCGATAAAGATTCAAGACATTCCCCGTTTGTTGGCAATCTAATTTCTTTTCACGAAATTTCCACGAAATAATTTAGTCAACGAATCTTTATATCTTCTGCCAGCTGGATGTGACCAATTCTAGATTCCGCGAGAATAATTTGAAATGTTTTTCCAAAATTAACAGCTGCAAGGGGAAGATAATTTGAATGGTCGTCATCATACTTCAGATTCGGAAGCCTATGTATCGAATGTTGTTGGTATCGTGACGCGTTACAGAATATTCGGAAGCCTATGTATCGAATGTTGTTGGCATCATGACGCGTTGCAGAATATAGTGATATAACGTCATCAATTGACTCAACAGTTTGAAAGGACTTGCTCTATCTAACTCGAAGAGTTTGTTAACTCTGCTCAGTTCTGGTAGGATGAGTTGCAAGAAAACAAGACAGAATTTGTTTTCGACTGCATTGTATATATTGTACAAACGCTCAGCGGTGTAAATCCGCTCCACGCCTTTAGCCACTTGACAATGTAGTATAAATTCATCATAACTGATCCAACGCACAAGTGTGACAAAAGGTACTATTGATAGCCAGGCTGTATCAGACAGCTTAAGAATATTTATAGGATCTTCTCCAACATGTATGCATAAATACAATGCTCTGTATTTTTGCTGACCAGCAGTACTTTGCCTCTGCCCTCGTGAATTCGACATTTCTTGGCATTGCCTTCAGAGCGTGGAACGAACACAGTTGAATTGAATGGCATATATATTTCATATGCACAATGTTTGGACATACGTTTCGAAACTTTGTGATAACAGAAATCTGGATGCCACGCAGTGCATTACACCCATCGGTTGCCAGTTCAAAACATTTCTCAATTGGAAAGTTTTTCAAAAGAAGAAAATTGTTCATGACTTGGAAAATGCTATCGGCCGTTCCAGATTCCAAGCCAAGGAAAGTGGTTACAATTTTCTCTGGTGTGTGACTGTAGTAGCGCACCATTACACAGAGCTGTTTCTTTGTTGTGACATCGGTACTTTCGTCAATGATTAGCGAATACTCGGAATCTTTCCAATCACTTAGTAATTCCCCAATGGACGGATAGACCCAACACACGCTTGATCAATACTGTACATTTTGTACAATGTCCAGAAATGTCCTTCTCAGAAATAGCACGCATCAGTTCGCCTAAATGATCGACTGTCGAGATGCTGAAATGGCGTGCAATATGAGCTGCAAGTTTTAGCTCTACCATCTTTACTGTGTCATCCAAAGCTTTTGAGTGGCAGCCTACATCGAATAAACTTCTGGAGTTTGAAAATAGAGCTCAATTTCGCCCATGCTTATCAATCAGCTGAAGCACGCGAAATCAAATCGGAACGCTGCGCATGTACTTTATATTTGCAATATTTACAATAAGCTTTCGAAACGTTGCATGAAACGCTCCATATCCGATCTTTTAGTGCTAAAAGTTGTTCCCAATCTTTACAATATCGTTTCTCCTACTTTGCCCATTTGCCCATAACAACGATTTGAAATAAAAACTTAATAATAAATTCTGTACACTATTTGAATAATTTATTCACATCAGAGTAAAAAAACAAACAAAAAATATTATTCCGATGTATTTTAATTTTAAGTCCAAGATAGATCGAAAGACAATGCTTAAACTCGCTGAAAATAAATACATTAAGTTTTGGTTCGAAGGAGCATTTATAACATCGTAAATGCAAAACGTGTGTGTCAGGTAGCCCACAAAATAGTGCCAAAATAAAAGTAGCCAAAAATACCGCAACCTGCAATCGACCTAAATTTCCCGCAACTCTCTAAAAAAAAAGAAGCCCAATTTGGCGGGAAAACCGTAGAACTGGCAACCCTGAAATATTTTTATTTTGCGCCTGTCGCCTTAGTGCACCTGACTTCGGCATGCACCTGACTTCGGCATGCACTTTATGTAAGGATTTGCTTCCTCCTTCATTTTCTAAGAGTTTGCTTCTCCGGGGTAACGGCCGATGCTGTAATGGGGAGCGAACCCAGCACCTTCGAGTTGTGAGCCCACGCCGTCCCCATACTACAATGATGATTAAACTCATTCATTGCATGTTAATTTCTTAGTATATATTTTCCATTTTATAACATCGTTACTGACATTTATTGTTTATATATATTTTCATCTAACATTGCTAAACTGCACAACTGACCAGAATAAGTTTCAAGACAAACTGTGGGGAACCATTGAGGTCCTGCGACTGACGTGTCACTTCATGGAGGCAGCCCATCTGGTCGCATAAAACGAGCATACAAAACCGAACGCAAAGAAGAAGAAAAATTTCTAAAAATATAAAAAAATTAGTATAATTATGTTCATCTTTAACAATATTTAAATAAAGTTTCATTTAATTCAAAGTAATTACTATTGGGCTACTTTTGAACAGTTTTTGAGATATTATTGGACGGTATTAAAAAATTATCTGGCAACCCTGCAGAAGGCTACAAGGGCCGGGAACTCAGTATTCAAAAGGCAGTCTAGTTTGGGACGGTTGTAACAACTGTTGAGTGTTTTTGTTTGTCGATATAATTGTTTTCTTATATATAGGAGAGTAAATACAATGAATCCCAACTTCGACAGTATTGGAAAACAGTTTGTTGAACAATATTACCTAGTTTTTGATAATAAAGACATCAGAGGCCAGGTTGCGGTCATGTATCACGTAAGTAACGTACTATTATTATACTATGTATATTGTATAGTGTATCGTTGTAATTTAGTAGTAAGTAGAGTAAAGATGAGCAAATCGTGTTTCGTCTGTTTTTAAAAAAATGACTAGCTTACAAATGCAAATTTGCTTAACGTAGGACATCATATTTGCAGTAATCAAGAAGAATCTCAGGCAGAGTATAATTATCATAAATTGTATAGAATGAGTGCCACTTCGTTAAAATATAAATAAATATATGTAAATGTAGTCGTAGAGAATCACTCTCACTCGCATTGTGATCATGTTTGTGGGCCGTGGTCGACCTGTTTGTGCTCATGACTCAGGACATGTTATTATAATTGCTCAAATAGTTAACTGTAGAGTAGTCCTCGTGACATGTTATTATAATTGCTCAAATAGTTAACTGTAGAGTAGTCCTCGTGTCAGTATAGGTGTTATTGTTAGTAATAGTATACACTAGCGAGTATTATCATGTAAATTGTATACTTATTTATGATGTATCAGTTGTATCATGTATGCTCAGAATGTTCTTCCCTACAAAATAGAGATAAATGTCAAATGAAAATGTTCTTATTCAATAACAATAAGAATATTGAATCACTCAATCAAAATCAAATGGTCATACTCATTGTCTTGAGCATCTGGACAATTAGTACAATAATTCTTTCTTCTATAGTCTTCAGCATCAGAAGTAGAAGTCAGCACGCAAAATTACAAGGGAAAGTTTTATTATTAAAGTTTGCCCAGGAAAATGCACATATGATTACTTCAGCTTAGGATCACTAGCGAGTAGCGTAAACGGGGGAGGGGGGGGGGGGGTGTGGGGTGTGTGCGTGGCTGTCTGTGTAGCATAGTGGTTATTGGCATGGCTCACAAACCAAACTTTCATGTGTTTGGATTCATGCCCCAGCAAGGTCGGACTCCTATTGGAAGTGAGCCTGTTAACAAAATTAGTGCTGAGATCAACAGGACCTCCAAGGGAAATTTAATCAATGGATATGAAGTTTCATTCTGCCTCTTTCCCATCATTGAGAATAATGTTTCCAACAGTTTCTTATTACTTCATATGTATAGGCAAGTCCAGTAGGAACTTTTTGAAGCCACATTGAACCCAAGTGGACCACTGTTTTTCATTTCCACCATGTTCTTTCTTGATTGCTAATTTGTGAGAACACATTTTGGAGAGATGATTTTATAATTAAAAAAGCCTGCTAGAAATAGTCTCACTGTTAAACCTCTCTAATGATTTCATCTCTGGCCTTCCTCCTCTCTTTCTTCTGCGTGCATTCTCAATCGCCCACTACCAAGCCCCGAACAGGGCTTTGCAAACAGCAGGATGTAGTCTGGAGAACGGAATATGTTGTGTCGCTAGTTTACAGCTTAACTGGGATATTTGCACCTTTCTGTCCGACACCCCCGTCTTTGGCAGCTCTTCTCTTTCTGAGCTTGTGTTCTACTCGTTGAATAAATATGTAGGATGTTTCTTTCTCTTTGGACTCCTAGCTTTCTCCACACCCCAAATGTATGCTTCAAGTTCAGTCAATCACTCACCTTTCATATTTGTAATGTGCTGTGGTCCAACCCTTGCACTTAGTGCTCTCATGTGCTGAGATATCAGAAATTAGTCTTCTGTTAATCTTTTCAACCCGCTTCCACTTTGCCCCAGCTACTAATTTATTCACCCAGGGTATAAACTTGTTCTCACATATTTACTGAGTTAATTAATATTCCCACCTGGGAGAAGTCTTCGTACAAGAACAAAGAAGCTTTTGAACTTTTACATCCAATAATTTTACATAACAGGTATGGCTCTGCCACAGTAGTAGTGGTAATAGACTAGTATTAGTAGTAATGGTTGTAGTACAATAAAGTGTCATTTAGTTTACAGTTAATACTCTGGCTTCCAGGTCCCCTTTTGGATGCTGGGCCCAGGTACAATGTACCCCATATACCCCCCTCTGATAGGATCTAGAAGTCAGATGCACTGGCCCATAAGACACAAACGCTGTGCAGCGTACTTCTTCTTTGGAAACAAGACAAACAGGAGAACATTTTTTAGGGAACACAATTTCTACAGATTAATTTAAAAAAACAAAACTGAATGTCCTCCAAACAATTTGAGCCAGAGACTCTTTCCATTTAGAAGTACTGCATTTAAAAAAAAACTCCAGTCCCTTCTTTTGGGGAAATTAAATTTCTCAGCTGAGATTAAAAAATTGTGTTGACTGTTAGTATTTCTGATATTATTTAAAATATTGACAAAGATGTAGGAGTGTGACACTAAGTCTGGATTAAAGTAAGCCATATCTACTATTTTTTTCTAAAGTCTCAACCAAATAGTGCACTGGACAGTTGGGTTAAGTTTGATCAGTGCAAATATAAAATTGGTAAATATTTTATGGCCCAGAAACATGACATGCAACCAGGATTGTCTGTCCGATCTACTGACCTTCAACAAACCGTTTCATACTACTACAAGCCAGGGGACGGCGTGGCCTAGTGGTTAAGTGACACGGCTCACAACTCAAAGGTGCTGGGTTCGCTCCCCAATCACAGCACCGGCTGTTACCCTGGTGAAAATGCAGGAGGAAACAGACCCTTACATAAAATGCAAGTTGGGTGCAATGGGCCGGCAGGCACAAAATAAAAACATAGTACAAGGCACAGCCCGGGAATATTGAAAGGTAAACGCCAAAAAATATAAAAAATACTACAAGTCAATATTATAAACCAAACTAATAACAAAGCAACAGTTAAATCTTCCTAACTGTGTTGGTTTTAAAACTACAAACATCTTAATTTATTTTCTTTTTGTTTCAGCCCACAAATGCATTATTAACCTTTGAAGGTCAACAATTTCAAGGAGTTGAATCAATAGCAGAAAAGATGAAAGTAAGTTGTCAATTTGTATTTGAGGCACTGAACAGAAGACAAATATTCTAACCATTCTGCCACCAGATATTCATATGTAAATATCGACAGACAAAAAATCCTTACGCACTAGTTTATTGAAATAAACATTTTACACACACAAACCAGTGGACTTCTATGAAAAATGTTGAAATACGAGGGCAAGTCAGTAAATAGGTCACAATAGGTTACTTTAAAAATACTAAATGAGATATGAACTTGAAAACCTTTTATTATTGCACTTACAGTGTTCCTTATTTCTCAACTTAATTTCCACGAACGTTGATACACTTATCCCATCGGTTCATCAGTGCACCAAAACCTGCAACATGGAAGTCTTTGGTCTGCTGTCTCAGCCACAGTTGCAATTCATGTTCAACCTCTTCGTCATTTGCGAAAAATATCCCGGCAAGGTGGAATCATGCATTGTTGTTGTAGGCTAGACCACACAACCAACCTTTTGCAGTTGCTACACTGTCTATCATTACTCACCTGTCAGCTTGAATCATCTTCCTCACCTGCTGCTTCTGAACAGGATGACCAGGCCAGACTTCCATTAGCAATTTTTGAATGTCCTTTAGAAAATTTATCTTTGGCCATGAAGGAGTAGGAGGAGAAGGTTGAAATTTGGTACAGTTCTTATTCCGTCTCAATGTAGCCACCAGCTGAATTTATACATTTCTGCCATCTTTGAGTGACCTTGAAAAGACCGTCAGATTAAAGTAACCTATTTTTCTAACTAAACCAGCTATCACAAGCCACTATGACATATATGTCACTGTCAAAATTATTTTCTTTCACCTGTTTTTTATAAGTTTTGGGAAAAGAAAAATGTCTGATGGAGCTAAATCCAGAGAATATGGTGGGTGTGGAAGAATTTCAATATTCAAATCATTGGGTGTTTGCAGCACAAGCCTTGCTTTATGGGAGGGCACGTTGTCTTGAAGCAAATTCAGAATATAAGTGCACGCTAATCCTCGGTTTCTGGTCACAGTCTTTCTTAGTTTGGTAAGGAGATCTGCATAATATTGCCCATTAACTGTGCTGCCATCCGGCAGGTAATCTTTCAATACAACACCTTTGACGTCCCAAAAAAGTCAACTTCACCTTTCTTGCAGATTTCTGTGCTTTTAGCTTGACCTGTGTTGGTGAGCCCGGGGTTTTCTACTGTATGCTGGAAATTTTTAATTCTGGTTCATAATGTTGAACCCAAGTCTCATCTACTGTCACCATGGTCGGCAACATGTTTTTCAACCGACACATTTTGAGCAACTGGCCACAGCAATCAACCCTTGTTTGTTTCTGTTCACATGTCAGCAGACGCGTGACCCAGCGGGCACACACTTTTTCTCATGTTCAGTCTGTTGTGTAAAATTCTAAAAAACTGTATTTTCATTCAGTTTTGCCAGGGGACGGCGTGGGCTAGTGGTTAAGTGACATGGCTCACAACCAGAAGGTGCTGGGTTCGATCCCCATCACAGCATCGGCCATTACCCCGGGGAAGCTAACCCTTAGAAAATGCAGGAGGAAGCAGACCCTTACATAAAATGCATGCTGAAGTCGGATGCGCTGGGCCAACGGGCGCAAAATAAAAACAACAGTGTAACGCGCAACGCCTTGGGGAATAGAGAAATAAGGCAAACGCAAAAAAAAAAACCAAAAATTTGTTTTGCTGACCTAGATATCTCTGGAATTGTTATTTTCCTATCCTGGACAATGATTTTCTTCACTTTTGCAGCATTTTCATCTCTGCACTCTGGTCTTCCTTATCTACACCAATTTTTTTATAGAAGCATACGAAGGACATCTTCCTGTGTATTTCTGTAGACATTTTCCCCTGCAACAAGAATTTTATCACAACTCTGGGATCAAAATGCTGAGCAGCGCATGAGCTGCAGTGTTCAGCGACCCATAGCTGATAGCTAGCATCAGGGCCAGCAAACCAGAGATGCCGAGACCCTTCTACACCACACAGTGATCCTGGATAACAGGCTGCAACAGAGAAAACTGGCTAAGGAGAAGGGACTGAAAAGGGAATGCTAACCAGGTACACAAAAAATGCTTGCTGACGTCAGATGTGTTGGATCGAAAGGGGCAAATATCACAGTCAAAGCTGTAAACTACGACACAACAATCCGTTTTCTGGACTACATTCTGCTACTTAAGCCCTTTTCAGGGTTTGGTAGCGGGAGATTGAGAACGAACGAGGCCAAGCCAACCCAACCCAAGTTCTGGCCTCTTGATTTCTCCATTGTTCTGACAAACCCTTAGAGTAGCAGATCAGGTCAATAAGGTGTATTGCGCCATGCACCATACCGGGTAAACCCGTCGAGGAGGGACATTTATACTTCTCAAGTCCAATACAAATTGAATGAGCTACATATGTGCAAATTTCAACTTCCTCCTCCTATTCCTTTATAGTCAGGGTAAAGACTTATGACAAGCCCCTTGTACATGCAAAGTCTTCTTGTTCTGTCCCATCTTTTCTAACTCTGTCCATGTCTTCCCTGTTTCCTTTGTTTGTTGCAACCTCAATTGTACATCTGTTTTTTTAATCTACCACTATGTCTCTTGCCCTCTGTTTTCCTGAACAGTGGCGGTCTTATAATGCTATCAGCCAGTCTTCTTAATGTGTGTCCTATCAATCACCAGCACCTTCTCTTCACGCCGAGTGCTACTAGTATCTGTCCGGTCCTTTTCCACAGTTCCACATTAGGGACTGTCATACAATTTCAGTACCTCTTTTCGACACAGACACTCCATGATGAAATTATGGTATGTTTCAATTTAATCAATTTAAGGTAACTGTGCCATTGCCATAGTCTCTGTTTATGGATGTTATTTCTTTCTATTTTCTCTGTACTCTGGAAAAAGTGAGTTATTCCCTCTATATAAATATTTAGTGAGTTTCCCAAGGTGTCTTTCAGACCTGTTTGCTCTGTATGTAAATTATTGAATTTAAAAAAAAACCATTTTAATATATATTTTTTCTACAGACAATCCCAATTGACAACATGTTTAGACAGATAACAACAATAGATTGCCAACCAACAATTGATGGAGGTGTTTTAGTCAATGTTATTGGTCAGCTTAAGGTAATTGTCACCATTTGTTGATGTTCTCATGATATGATTGTCCTGTTATTAGTAGTGTACAAAATATATGGGTGTGATGATTTGTGCATTTCAATTTGTATCTGTAAAGTAAGCAAGCCTCATAATAGTGTTCTGAGTTAAACTAAATAAATTATACCCTTTATATCCTATATGAAGATGCAGCAGTTGTTGTTTCGAATGCCCACGAGTAGGTTTACTCTTTTGTGTGCCATGAAAAGGACGTTAAGTGATGGGTTTCAGTAGCTTTCCTCACATCCTGAGCGTGCTGATGAAGGAGGACTGGGAGGCGTTTGTGTTATGCTTGGTGTCATTTGCGTGTCGCTCACTACTGCGGGGATCACGTTGATCCCTCACCTTGTTAGCCAGGCTGCCATGAAAACAGTCCGTTTCCAGGGATACATACGAGGAAGATGAGGTGAGGGCCTTTTGGCCAGTATATTTTGCCTGACCAGACAATCTTCTTCCCCAAAATGCTGCAGTGAATGAGCTGATGTTGCTGGCTGCTTTCCATCTGTAGCTGACCAAGGCCATATTCTGCTTCCAAGTGGCGGCCCTGAAAACACACGCAACTGTACATCCTGACTGACAGTACCGGGAGGAATTGAATAAGGCAAACCCGGCCCCAAAAATGCTGTGCTGAAACTGGATGTGTCGGCCCAAAAGGCGCAGCCTCACTTTAAACTATGACAGTGTCCTTGCAAGGTCGAACATAGAAGAAATCTTGTTAGGTACTGTTTCTGAAGCTAACATTTGGCAGGCTTCTGTTCTGTGTGCCATGAGCTAGATGACACTATTGGTCATCTCATACATTCTCTCAACATGGCAGTCGGTCTCTTCCATATAATCTGTTTGCTTTTATCTTGATCAACTGGATTTTTAATGCAATGTTTAAAGAGCTAGTAGATACTCTATGAGATTAGAAAGGAATCAATAAGGATATCAAGTCAAATTGTTTTGTTTTTTTTGGTTAGTTTCAGCAAGACAGATATTTTACAGTAATAAGTTTGTAATATGGTCAATCTAGAAAATATTTTGATGGTTAGTTGCTTAGAGAACTGGTTCATAAATTCTATCCTGAACAGACAATTGAAATACTTCAGTCCATCCCGTGACCGTTTCAGATTTTTGCGCACCCCTGCTGAACCTCCACAATCCTGCGCCATCCCCCCTCTGTCTGCATTTGCTTTTTGTGTCTCCTCAAGTAGTAGGTTAGTCCATTCATGGATGTTGTCTTCCCATCGTTTTTTCAGACGTGCTCGCCTCCTCTTGACCTGTACTGTGGTATTTGCAAGACCCTTGGACTTCGAGACGTGGCCAAACCAAATCAGCTTTCGCCTTTTGGTTGTTGTGAGGAGGTCGTCATACAGTCCACTTGCATTCTAGATTCTACGTCAAATTCATCATTTGTGATACAGTCTCTGTAGGTGATATTTGAGAGTCTTCTAAAACATCTCATCTCCATTGCCTGGATTTTTCTCTGGAGGTCTGCTGTAATAGTCCATGTTTCGCAGACGTAGATGAATATAGAAAGAACCAGTGAGCGCATTAGTCTCACCTTTATGGCGAGTGAGAATTGTTTATTATTATATAAGAAATACTTTGACAACCTCAAAAGACACAACGGTCTTGTACCGGACAAGAGAGGCAGAACAAGAATGCACCAAGATGTCAAGGAATGACGAGGATTTGGCAAAAGATTTGAGTTTCTTTCAGGCAGGCTGTTATGTAAGGGACATGCTACATGGTGATGAGTTGCTTAGCTGGGGAGGTATTTTATTATATTGATTTTGAGAAGTTTGTGACTGCATTTTATGACTTCGATTTTATATTCCACAGAACAACTCTGAGAATGACAAAGTCTTAGGATTCTCACAGACCTTTGTTCTCAAGCCAGCAAACAATTCCTTTTTTATCTTTCATGATATTTTTAGATTGGTTATACATAATATCTAAATGTGTGTCTGTGCTGCTGCTTGTTTTTAATAATAAAAAAAATTGGTTCCCATGCCAACCACTACTTCAATGATTACAAATATACTAACAAGTTATGTCATCTTTGCAGATATAAAGGAAGTCACTTTAGCATTTATTGGATATCCATGCCTGATATTTAATACTTACAATTTGGCACCTGAATAGTTTTTAGAAAGGGATCAGAACAGGTAGGATTGTTCCACATAGGCAGGTATAACTTAGTTATCTGAAGGAAAGAATGGGTTACGATTGTTCACCTTCTACTTGTCTGATTTTCATGCACATGCTAAAGCTATGCATTATTATGTTTTTACTCACTGTTCTTTTAAACACCCTTGGGTTAGTTCTATTTGATGCAGTTTAAATTGGTTGGATATACCCATGTTCTGGCAGAGCTTGATTGATAGTTTTGTTGTGCAGCTCTCTCGTCTTGATCGTGATGGCCCGTTCCTCAGCGGGTCCCAACTTTGTCTCCAGCGGACCTCGTCTTGGGCAACGGAAATCCAGTGCGTGATAAATGCTCCTCTAGAGACATCTCGGATATTGCAGCGTACAGCAAGGAAGTCTGACCAATGCATTGGAGGTCTCTCACTGATGATGAATGAGACAAGCTACTAACTAGCTGTGTTGTAGTTTTTCAAACTTTGCATATGCTGCCTAGGTTATGGTGTCCCAATTAAACATGTTATTAGAATAGTGTGTACTGAGAAAGGAAGTTGTTGAATGCCCACAATGAGTAGGATTACTCTTTTTGTGAGCCCTAAAAAGGGTTGTCGTAGCTTTTTCTCACATCCCGAGTGTGCTGATGAAGGTTGAACGGATCCTCCAGGTGGTTGTGCTATGCTCGTTTTCATCTGCATGTTGATCCATCACCGTGTCATAAAAACAGCCTGTTTTAAGGGAGGGCTACCAGGAAGCCAAGGTGAGGTTCTTGTCTATTATGTTTTGCCTGACCAGACGTTAGTCTTCTTTCCCAAGAGGAGGAGAATATGTAGATATTACAGGTGACAAAAAAAAAATAAAAAAAAGGTAGATATAATGTGAGATGGTATTGTTACATGCAAGTACAGGTGGGCTTAAATGTGCATGGGAAGATTGTGATTAAAGTTTGCTGTAGTAGTTGATTCAATGCAAATGTTTGTATTGTACTTCAAAGTTAGCTCATTAGGAACATTAACATTTTAGAAGTTAAACAAAAAGTGGAATAATTTGAGCTCCTGAATTGTTTGCTCAGGGTGAAGGCACCATGGTGTTCGTAGTGTTGTGTGCACAAGATGAAATAAGAGTACACCTAAATGCATTGTAGTTTGGGGTTTTCCTTTGTTGAACCTTGAGATTCAACCGTTATCTGGCATCATCATAACATATTAACAACTGTTTGGCTCCTTCATCTGTATCATGTGACACTATATTGTATGTTCTTATCCAACTTGTTCAACAAAATGCACAAGATTGATATTTGTCTGTCACAGAATGTACGACCAAGTGCCACTGACCTGAGGCATTATTTGGGCTGAGATATAAGCAGTCACAACATGTATTTTCACGAACTCTTAAGTTTGTGCCCTGACAAAACATCATGTCCTGCGCATAATGTCATTCTCACAACAGCCATGCTGTAAGATTCTTTGGCCACCTTTAGTCGCGCCATCCTCAGAACCTCTGTAATGTTCTGTGTCCGTCTCCTTGCTCTGCTTCATTTGTCAGGTAACACACCCTCCAGCAATGTTGTATTGTTTCCTAGATGTAATATTGCTTACTAGCCAATTTTGTTCTATATCCAGCTCCATTAGAATTTATGTTTTACTTTCTTGTTATTCACAGTATTTTGAGCACTTAATTTTATAGCATTTTAGCTCAAAGGATTCAATCCTCTTCCTTAGTGTTTGGCCATGTCTCGCATCCATACATTGCCACTAGGAAGCCGCAAATCATCTAGATCTTTATTTTAGTTAACCTGTGCAATGCCATTGCAATTATTCTTGTTTGGTAATATTCGTTGTTTATAATCAAGCCTAGGTATTCAAAACTTGTGACATTCTATGAGAACTTTATGTATGTTTTTTGTCTTATCAGTGGTCTTAGACATTATCATAGCATTGCTGTTTAGAGGTATACAGTTTCTGGTAAACATACATGTTAAAATATATTTTCTCTTCACTGTGCATACGGAAACAGTGTCTTATTATAGTGTTAACATTTGTATACAATAGCCCCTTCATTACATTGCTTGTTTTTGTGTGAAGTGTCAGTCAACTATTTTTTTTGCTTATATTTGAGTGTTTGTGCTGTTATAATATAATAATAAATTGACATTCTGTCATATCCACACATACATCTTGTTATTTGTATGTGGTTGATTGAGACGTGTAAAAAGAACAAAAAATGTTATTTCATGTTTTATTTCTCATGTTTGGATCTTCTGCATGGCAGTGGGTCTATCCTGCTGGCATTATGCACAGTAACGCACTACACATGTGAACAACAATAAATGTATATGTTATCATATACCACAACATATATGCTGCTTCCATCACACAGAAACAATGGTTTATGTTGGCATAAACCCCAACATATACACTACTTCATTCTGTCATATACAGGGACACACAAAAGCAATGGTATCGGTTGCCATAATGTGTAACTGCTTCTATCCTTATTCGCCTTTAGCACTTTGGGGTGTATATGCAATCGAACAATCCTCTGCAAGCAATCTTGTCATGCAGTTTTTCCAGCCTTTCCCAACTCATCTTGTATCATCTCCATATGCTTCTGTCATACGTGTGTAAATGAACACACTTACATTAGTTCAAACTCCTTGCATAGAATGTTTCCAAGTGCTGAAACTTTTATACCTGTTGCTATCTTTATACAACAGTGCTGTTGTTAGCTAAACACTGGCTTCCCAAGATTGTTCCTTCGAGGAACTCAACATATTTCTCATGGGGGGATGTAAAATGGGGGCACTTGGTACAAATGAAGTTCTTGTGCCAGTAAAAACAATCTGGTTACTAACATGATCAAACCAGACAAATTATACCACAACGTCAACAACAAATAACTAAAACGGGACAGGACAACTACAAAAATGGCAACACCTCCAACACTCTGTTTTATCAAGTCTGGACGCAATATACAACAACTGTAAGATACTGTCATCATTTTTTCTGTTTCTTCTTCTCTGCTTCTTCCTCCCTCTCTTTTTCGATCTCAGACATGTATTTATCTATCTCATCTGATTCCATCATCTGTTTAGAAGAAATCAGGAATCTTTTGGTTAACAGCTACAAATGAGATTATTTTTACTATTAACTTTCCAAATTACTTGACTATATCTAAAGAAAGTTAATATAAACCAACAAGTATTATGTGGCATAAGCCAACACAAACAATGAGTAAAAGGTACTTAACAGTGATTACCACCAATTCAAATATTGAAGTTTGTCGTTATCCCATAACTGATGAGAAAAGCTGTTCTTAACATAACGGGTTTAGAAGATTCTACAAAGTATGTGTACAACCAGACTCATTTACATTTCCTTGCTATTGAAGTTATGTGCATACAATCTAATCTTAAATGCATTAATTGTCCCTGCCTCTACTACTTAACTGTGGCAATACATTCCAAGCATTCAACACTCTCTGACTAAAACAATATCTAATCTGGACCTTTCTTTAGTTAATTTGTAGCTATGCCTTCTTGTATGTGGTTGTATTTTGAAAAAAACTTCTTAGTCTAATTTATCCTTTCAGAAGCCTTCGGCTATCTGGCAGCAGGTATAACCAGCCTTCCAAGTACACACACTGGTGTAACTAAAATGATTTGTTAAAATAGTTGCATGTACGCCAAAAGAAGGATAAATGCATACATTTTTAAAGGCATTCATTTATGATTAGAACATTTTTTTAAATGGGTCTAAGCATACAGTGACCGAGATGACACAAGTCAGCGACTCTCAGCTGGCTGCTTGCATCAGGGTCAACGAACCAGAACTGACCAAGACCCTATTCCATCTCTAAGTGGCAGCCCTACAAACAGGATGTGCATCCATGCAGCTTGGTTGAGAATAATGATTGAAGAGGGAAGGCAGACCAATTCCCAAAAATGTGCAGTGCTAAAATGGGATATGTTGAGCAGATATCACAACCTCGCTGTCAACTAGTGCACAGTGTAACAAAACATTCTTATCAAGACAAAGAAGAAAGACAACCCTTTGCCAATAGAAGATTAAACTACAGAACTACAAGGATGAAATAAGTGCTGTTGATATGTCAACAATAAAATCTGATGCATACCTGTAAGGACTGTCCTCTCCTCATGACTGCCACCTCCATGTTCTTACCCCCAGACTGAACAACTTCAAGGAGGGCCTTGAGGGTCAGCTTGATGCACTCATTGTCATTTGCCTGCAACTCCTCTGTGTAGTGCTTCTCCAGGAACTCTCGAACAGATTTGGCACTGCGTCCAATTGTGTTTGCCTGGATAGGACAGTAATACATTACTTAACACTTATTTCAGAACATGAATAATTCAAATGAACTCATTATTTATTTGTTATATATTTTATTGATTTAACTTCTGCATTATATTATCAAGTTCTCTTTGTTTTTTGTTGTCCCTCTTTGATTACAGTGGGGGTGTAATGACCGTATTCTTTTTCTTCTTACACTGTCAGACGTCGACCTTTATTTTTTTGAAAAAAGCAGCGGTCATCCTGAGGCCATCGACACTGCCATAGAGCTTGTCTAGTGTTGCCACTGGTGATGGCCACATCTGCTCTCTCTGACCCTCGTATGTCGGGCAGTTTTGCAGCAAATGGTCAGCGGTCATAATGACCGTATGATGCACATTCCTGTTCTATAACATCAATTGGTGAAGATCTGCATACATTTATATGATGATATATCTTAGATTACGCTGTTGATATATAAGAATAATTCTCACAGTGTATTCCTTAGGCGGTCTAAATTTTGTCTCAAGTTAATACACACATCTGTGCTTACCTTCCATTCATGATAAGTACCAGATGGATCAGTCTGGTACAGTCTTGGTGTCCCATCATTGTCAAATCCCATGATGAGAGCTGACAAGCCAAAAGGCCGTCGACCATTACTCTGTGTGTAGCGCTGTGGGTAGGTATTTTAACAGTGTATTTGAAAGGTGTGCAATATATAACAATTATGTTATGTAACATTTGCAGCTGACAAGATTCTCATCATGTGGGGAGAATCTACACTCCAACATGTGAACTACTTCTCTAATAAAGCGGCAACATAGATAAAATGGGTACAGAACAGGGTATCATGTTAAGGATACAGAAAGTGAGATGGGAACATTATGAAATCAACTGGAATGTAAAGTCGGCAGAGCTATATGGTTCTGAACCTTGGAGGACAACAAAGCAGGTAAAGACATTCATAAACAGTTGTCTGTGTAGAAAATATAGTTTTAAGTGGTACGATAAGGTTACCAACGTCGACCTGCCAGAAAGATCTCAGTGGAGCGTGATATACTTCTTCAGCGCTTGTCCTGAAAAGGATGTTGTGTTGCAGTTTACAGTGAGACAGCGATATCTGCGACTTTTGACCTAACACATCTGGAATCACTATTTTTGGGACTGAGTTTGCCTTCCATCTGTGATACCTATTATTTTAGCCAGACTACACTAGTGCAGCCTATTTCCATAGCTGTCACTTAGAGGTGGAATAGGGCTGTGGTTTGCTGATGCAAGTAGCTAGCCATGAGTCTCTGACTATTGTCAGCTCATTTGACCACGCTGCATTTTCGGCCCCCAAAATGTGGTATAAAGAGAAGGTCCTGGAAAGGGCATACTTTACTAAAACAGACAATATTGCAAGACAGAAACTGTTCTGATAGGTAAGGAGTAGGGGCAGAGCAAATTGTACTAAGAGAAGTGAAGTCTAACATGAGGGAAGCATGCCTATCGTGGCCTATGTTGGTGAAGTGGGCAGAGTACAGACTTGGAGGTTGAGAACCTATGCTCTGCAGTCAGCTGAAGGGTTTTGATTCATTGAACATGTGTTTCATTTTAGCTGTGAACCAGGCAGAAATATGACACCAGAAACTAGAGCAACAGTTAGTGATGGGGGTCTCGAAAACACACTGTCATATCTGTCAAGCTCTTGAACTTAAAACCAATATAAACCTTTAAAAATCAAGGAAACTTTCGATGAAAAATGTATTAATAAATTATGAGACATCTAGAATTTGAAAATGACACATAGACATTGATGAAATTTATATCAGTCAATATACAAACCTTTTTAGCTCCATGTGGAGCATAGGTCTTCAACAAATACACTCAAAGTCATAAAATCTGACCTGTTCTACAAGGTACAAACTAATTTTCTAGTTTTTTTGTTTGCGTTCGCCTTATTTCTCTATTCCCCAAGGCGGGTGTGCGTTTCACTGTGGTTTTTATTTTGCGCCTGTCGGCCCAATGCATCCGACTTCAGCATGCATTTTATACAAGGATCTGCTTCCTCCTGCATTTTCTAAGGGTTTGCTTCCCCGGGGTAACGGCCGGTGCTGTGATGGGGATCGAACCCAGCACCCCCGGATTGTGAGCCGTGCCACTTAACCACTAGGCCACGCCGTCCCCATTTTCTAGTTTTACCTGAATGGGTTATAGCATGCTGGATATACTATCATTAGTTAGGGGCACTTGTGTCCTATTATTGCTAGGTGGCCTACATGTCATAACATAAATAAAAATGGCGAGCAATACTGTTAGTGCTCGAATTGAACAGCGAGTTGCGATGAAGTTTCTTGTGAAAGAAGACGTGTAACCTGCAGACATTTACAGAAGACTGCAATCACAATACGGTGATCAGCCGCAGTAAAACATTTTAGAGAAGGCCATACATCAGTGAGTGATGATCCCGGCGGTGGTGGCTCTCAACCCAAAAAAGTGATGGCGAGTGTTCTCTAGTACAAACTTAGCATCATTCGTGTTGATTTTCTACCCTGTGGTGCCACTATCAACAGTGAACAGTACATACACATTTTGAGTGACGTGCATAACCGTCTACGGGAATACACTGCCTGGTTTGATCACAAAGGGCTGTCTGTTCCTGCAAGATAACGTTCGACCTCATACAGCTCACCGCACTATGTGCCATCTGCAACAACTCGAATGGGAGGTATTGCCATATCCACTTTACAGCCGACCTCGCTCCAAGCGATTTCCACCTGTTTGGACCACTAAAAGAATTCCTGGGAGGTCAGCACTGATGACGAAGTGAAACAGGCTGTCCTGGATTGGTTCAGACATACTGACAAATCTTTCTATCCTGAAGCTTTTCAAGCATTACTTAAACACTGGGAAAAGTGCAAAAACGTTGCAGAAGATAATATCGAAAAATAAATGGCATTTTGACTACTAGAAAACACTTTTTTTTCTTTTTAAAAAAAAGTCCCGGTTTGACCTGAACAACCCTTGTATATCTGGTTTATGTGGCTTAATGTTTCTATTGGACGTAGTAGCCAGTCTCATGCCCAACCCTCCTTAGTCACCTCATTATTTAGGTCCTCACTTAATATAAAAAATAAAACAACTCCAATGGCAAAGTCATATGTCAAGATCAAATGGACTGCTCAAAATGATTCTCATTGGAACCATCCAAGGATTAAAAAAATAGATGTTACACAGGAAATTCTGGACAGATTATGTACAGTTAAAAGCCTTAAAAGAGGCAGCAACCCTGGTGAAGGACAGAAATATGTGGAAACAGACAATTCAGTGAAATGTGATGCCCCAACAATCTGCTAGGTTCTACTATGGACTAGACTAAACAATGATATTTGTAATGGTGATGGAAAAAAAAAAGGACAGTAAAGATCTCATCATGCCATGCAGCGTTGGGGAAATTTGGTGTTAGGTCCGTATTATTCAATGACCCACTGTACATAATGGGTGATGTGGTTAGTATTTCGCCGGACACCTTTACGTCTCAGATTTTTTTCTGGTACCCAATTTATGTGGCTGCACGACCAACTTCTTCTTCTTCTTCTTCATTGTACGCTGTTTACAGCGATATTTACGCTGCACTGTTTTATTTTGTTAAGCCTGTGGCCTAGTGCATCCGATTTCAACAGGCGTTTCTGTAGGGATGCCCTCCTTAGCCTTTGGCTGTCCCCAGCCTATCTGCAAGGCAGCAGTTGTTTTTGGTCAGAGTTGTCTCTCTTAGGGAAGTTGTCTTGCAGGACTAACGAGTGCACGACCAACTGATTTGCAACAACAAAAATTCGTCACCAGCTGGGGATTGAACCTTGATTGCGTAGTTATTAAACCAGTGCATTAACCACTGCGCTACCGTGGTCTGTATGATGATGCTATAATCCCTTTAGCTGTCTGCTGCTTGTAGCTCTTGACAGTCCAAAGTCTCCTGGACAATATGCACACATTTTCTTTGGTTATTTTAGTGATGTATATGGTGGGTACCATGGGAGCAGCTGGTTTCACAAGTTGTTTAGCCCTAGTCACAGGGTCAGGAAGTGCTCTACTGACTCCTCATGGCTAGTTCTCATCTTGAAGATGAAACTCTGTTTTCTTTTCTACTGCTTGGTTGGGGATCTGATTTAGCTTGGCGTCTAAAATGTATTAGCGACAAGCTCACCACTACGGGGATTACAGTGTCGATCCCGACTCCAATGGCCAGACTGCTGTGTTATCTGTGAAATGTTATTTTGTTTCATGCAGAACATCCTTTATTTGGTAATCTATGTTCTGTATACAGTATCTTTAATCTGTTTAAATAAAATGGTTTTGTCCAAGATGGCGGAACAATATTTTGACAAACATTACCTGTTTAAGCTGAGCAATGAACTGGGTAATATATTCCACTGTGACCGGGTCTTCAACTGTCAGCCTGTGACTCTGGCATTCTACTCTGGCTCTGCTAATCAGAATGCGAGCATCTGCTGTCAAACCTGAGGTGAAGAAATCATGACATTTTGAAATGTGTTGTTGCAAGACTACCACAAACAGATACTAGTATAACGTACGAAGAGTCAAAACGGCTTATCAAAGCCAGATTCATGACCAAATGGGAAACCGAACATACTGGTTACACCAAAAACGATGCCTATTACCAGTTGAACCGAAGAGAGCAGGTCGTTGTCTTCAGACTTCGCACTGGCCACAATAGACTGAGGTACCACCTATTCAACAAATTGAAGATAGGTGGTACCGACGAATGCCCGTGCGGTACTGGTAAAATGACCGCTGAACATCTGCTGCAGAACTGCCCGACATACGAGGATCAGAGAGAGCAGATGTGGCCATCACCAGTGGAACTGCAAAACAAGCTCTATGGCAGTGGCGACAGCCTCAGGATGACCGCCGCTTTTTTCGAAAAAAATAATGGTTACTGTCTGACTGCGTACGAAGAAGAAGAAATGTGTTGTAAAATCTCAACAGTTCTGGCTGAGTTCTTTTTATGCAAATGAATCTTATTCTTACATCTGTCCACACCCAGACTGCCTCTCTCTTCTCCTATTCTGAATATACCATGGCTACTGGAGTAGAATTATATTTTTCAAAGATTTAGACGATCTTTAAGTGAAATTTCCCTTAGGAACAACCTAATAACTTAACCAGACATGTGCTTGATTGGGACTCTGAGGGAAAAAGGAAATGTGGATACCGTGGAGAAGAAAGATAGTAAAAGAAATCAAAGCAACCAGTGCCTTTTGGGTATAATGGAAAAGTTGACACCAAAAATATATATTTGTGGCAAGTAAGTTGCAGTTACTATACCAAATGGAATAAAAACAAATGACAGTAATGAAAATGTTACAATTACAAATGATATGTTGTTGATTAACTAGTTATGCTGAGTTGTTCGCTCTTTTGCAGTCAATGCCAAGTTAAAGAATTTTAAAGTGTTTTGTAGCTGGTGAGTGAAGCTGTATAATGTATTAGTGATTGTTGGGATGCCAGGCAATAACTTTACTCTGTCTATGGGGAGCCCTGGGCAAGCAAGCAACAAGTGTTGCTCTGTCTTATATGGGTGGGTCCAGTTAGGTTCGTATGCAGGGTCTAACTTATTTAATTATTTTCCAAGTCTAGTGTATTCAATCCCAAGTTGGAAGATTATGCTCTTCTCCCTGCGTTGCAGTTTGTTGATGTTGTCATTTTTGTTTGGGCATATCATTTCTTTATACATGGCATGCTCAGTATGCCCTTCGGTTCAGGGATTCCTCTTTGAAGTATACAAATGATATCTACCATTGCACTTAAAACTAGTGTATATTCTGTTTGTATGTTTCATCTTCTATATCTTGTTTATTTTATAAAATGCAATCTTCATTAAAATGGATAGTGTTTAATTTAATAATTATATATTTGGCTTGGCTTGGCTTCCTTCGTTATCAATCTCCCGCTAACAAATCGTGAAAGGGCTTAAGTAGCAGAATGTAGTCTAGAGAACGGAATGCGTTGTGTCGTAGTTTACAGCTTGACTGCGATATTTGCACCTTTCGGTCCAACACATCCGACTTCAGCAAGCATTTTTTTAGTACCAGGTTAGCATTCCCTCTTCGATCCCTTCTCCCTAGTCATTCTGTCCTGTTGCAGCCTGTTATCCAGGATCACCGCATGGAGGTGTAGAAGGGTCTTGGCAGCTCTGGTTCGCTGGACCTGACGCTAGCAGTCAGCTATGGGTTGCTGACCACTGCAGCTCATGCGCCGCTCAGCATCTTGATCCCAATTATATATTTGAAGTTATAAACTCAGATTGGAGACACAGTTTATGTGGCCGCAACAGCAAACAAAACTATGTGTGTGTGGATACAAAGCAAAAACAACTAAACAGGCTGCACTTACCAGCAAAAGCTAAAGCAACATGGTCATCTAGCAAGGCAATCTTCCTCACTGTTCTATCCTCCTGGAGTTTTGCAACAGCTTTCTTTTCCACTCCTAGGACCACAATATTTTTTCCACGAACACCAACCTACAATATATATATTAAACAGCCTACAATTTAAAAAAAATATATCCCTAATTCTCCTAAGAAAATTTTTTAAATATACTTTCTTCTAACCAGCAAAACCATAAAAACTAACACAAATTATACACTTAACAAAATAAAGTTTTTTAGTCTCATCATACTCCATTTCATTTCAATGGTTTATGAAAAATATTACTGGATTACCGAACCAGCAATGTTTAATAAAATGTACAAATCAATATTTTGTATTTTAAACAAAACTATGTTTTTGTTTTTAATTGCATGTTACTCCAAGGTATTTCAACCTGTTACACCTTTTGATTGCAGCCTCTCATATAGCTACCATGTCGATCAGACCATACTGAGATACAAGCGAGGATTGGCAGCACCAAGACTATGGCAAAGGCAAACTTAGAACGACTGCTTTTTTTATACCATCAGTTGTCAATTATAGACTGGACATCCTCACACTATCAAGATTACAGTATGAATGGTTAGAACGTATCCAGAGTAAAGGGAAGTGAGTGGTTATGAGATGCACTAGAGATACCCACTTGTGAAGATGTGATATATGCTGTAACTTCTGTTTGTGACATCCAGATATAATTGGCACAGGCCAAAGTCTATATGCGGGTTACCACAGACAGGCAACATCCCCTTGACAATAACACCTCAGACATCAAGAATAAAGAGAGAAGTGTCATGAACGGTACAGACAGAGAGAACAATTGCACAGGTGACCACAGTTGAGGTGACAGTTAAGGGAGAAGGATAGGTCCACAATGGTGATAGAATGACAGATTACAATTATAACCCTAGGTAGGGCATGCAGAGAGTGGTGCAACAGGAGGGCAGAGCTCATGGTTAACCAACTGATAAATGGTAACACTCAGAATAGTAGTGCCATCATATATCCACCTGGATCTGTGCTACATTGAAATATTTGGTTAGGGTTCCGTGTTAGAATGAGAGGTCAGGTTATTGATGAACAGAACAGGACATACAAAACAATAACGTCCAGGACAAGAATGGAGATAAGGCAGTGATGGCTATCTAAGACCTCTTTAACAGGCCAGTCAACACACCAGACTCCCAATCCATACTTCGGAAGGAACAGAAGGGCTGGCTAAGACAGGAGTTTATGACAGCTGCAAAGGCCTTATATCTGTAGGGACTGATTTGGATTGTCTGTTCTGGTCATGCTGGGATTCCGGACAACGAAAGAACATGAATTATGGTATGGGTTCACTAGATTGGCATGACATTCTGAAGTCTATCAATAATTGTCTGTTAGAAAATGACACAGTAACAGATGAATCAGCAATTCACAGACTGCAGAACTTTGAAATCAAACAAGGTTTGAGTGGACTTGGGTGCAAGAGAGCACATAGAATAGGTATGTCAGCCAATGAGCTGTAAGAACCATCAGTATCCACAACCTTCGCCATTTACTGAGAGAGACTGAGAATCCATAGATATGCCCGTAGTGCAGTGAGGTCAATTCTTAGGAACAGAACAGAATTGCATTCTGTGTGCGTGGATCATGTCGATGTAAGTGATAAAGGTTATTAAGACTATTTTGCATGTGTAACTTTATTTAATTTTTGTGGTGTGTTTTCTATTATTATTACTACACATTAAACCTGGTGTTTACACTCTTTATAGCACCTTAAGTTTTATGTTTTCAGATTAAAACTCTAGAATACAACTGACAATTTGACTGTGCTTCCAAAGCTGTGTTTTTAAAAACAATGACACATAACAGAGTGAGCAGAGACAATAAATTGAGGCATTAGAATTATACACAAAAAGCAATGCTAAGTAAGCAAAACATGACACAGCAATTACAAGTAACAAGGATTGAACAGATTGACACAGCGTACGAAGAAGAAGAATAGATTGACAAAGAATAATAATAAATGAAAGAAAAAAAATCACTATTCCATTTATTCCCATTGCTAGTTTAGTTATTATGCTGGGATATATAGGTGTTGAAGTAGCTTTCTTCTTATGCATTCAGAATTTTTGGTTATGGTAGATCTTTATTCCCATCGCCAGGACACAGTACTCCCCAGATCTTGTTGGCAGTTCCACAGCTTTTGTGTAAGTTCCGCTTCCTCTGGCCATGTTTGGGATTGTAGGCCTCTGTATGCTGGGTAGTAGTGGGTTGGTTGACCAGTTGCACTACTCTGCCTTTTCCTGACATTTAGGTTGGCAGAGAAACCAGTTGATTAGGTATGTCTTTTTAAGGCTAAGGGCCCAGCTCCATTCCTCCCAGGTTGTAACTTATAGGGACGTCGCCACAACGTTAGGTTCGAATGGGACATGACCATGCCATGTGCCTGTAGATGTGTGTATGTCCGAATTTTTTTCCCAGTGTCTCCACTATAACTAACACTCAGTGTTTGGCAGGTCAGGTTGTGTTATGTATTCTGGGTTGTCTCTCATATCCTTTCCATTTCCCGGTGGTGATTGCAAGGCATCAAAGTATTCAAAGTTTGTTTGGTAAGGTTTCCTTCCACGTGGCTAGAGCTTATAGCGGTTCTTGCTCACTAGAATGTACCCGTCATAGGACAAATATAGTATTTCAGTGGGGGCAACAGTGCCGACTGTTGTCCCATCCTGTCCTGCTGGGATATATAAATTATTATAATATTGCCGTTTGGTCTGCGACTCATTGCTTTTTCATCCAGTTAAAACTGGCTATCTGTGTGTCGTTCCACCATCCATCAAATGTGGACGCGCCTTAGTGGGGTCAGTCGCTCCTGTAGAAGTAATATTAATAGGATTGACTTTGAGGAATAAATGTCATCTTCCTTTTAGTTTTACAGTCGCCACACATTCATTGTCACGTGCAGGCTAGCCATGTTGTTCTTTTTTTCCAATCAACGTTACCCTTACTGAGATTTCCAACCAGCGCCCACTTTGGTTAGCCTTTTCAATTTTGGCTTTACGAGATCTAGCAGTGTGTCATAAAGTTATAAACTCGGTTTTCAAGTAAACCGTTTGACCGTTATTTTTCGCCGGTGGTACCATCAGTCGTAAATATCAGATTTGAGATTACTAATTTTGACATCACTGACACTAGTAATAAGTATCGTAATCATAAACAAGAACTTATTCATACTGCAGTAGATCCTTTTTTGACGGCTTCTTGTGCATACTCCACTTGAAACAGATGGCCATCAGGGGAGAAGACAGTAATTGCCCGGTCGTACCTATCACTCATTTTGACTTGATTGTTCGATTCTGCTTGTAATTTGCAGCGTAAGGTGAACCGGAAGTTGAAACAAGGATACGACAGTAGTGTAGCACACAATGGTTAGCTAGAGGGAGTCGTTCACAATTTTCTTACACTGCTCATCATACTTGCCATTTTAATCAGTCACTGCAGAAGCTCGAATACAGGCTTCCCGTAAAGGGACGTGGAGCAGTTAAAACATATACTTCACTTTGGAGCGAAAAATTGGATGATTGCAAATGCTTAGAAACATGCTTTATTTTTAAAAAGGGGCCAACAGCAGTGGTAGCCTTTGCTTCACACTGAAGTGTAAACGTGAATGAATAAACTGTCCATTCTGTTGTCTATGGTCAATATTTGTCTTCCTAGTTTCTAATTCCATGCTTCTGGCCACTCTGCACTGTGCCATATCTGTTTACACAGCTTGTGATAGACTCGAGCACATGCCTCTCCTCCTGCTTGTATTAGCTCTGATGGGATATCATCGCATCCTGGGGACTTTCCCTTTTTCAGGTTTTTATTTGCAGAGCGTACTTCTTCCAATGTTGGTTCAGGTTCTTTCTCATACTTTGGTAGGATTGTAACTGAGCGCTTTGTGCTGTCTCCATACATGGTTCTGCAGTACTCTCTCCATCTATTCAGTATGTCTTTGGTTTCTGTTAATGTGTTATCCTCTTCGTCATTAATGACATGTGGAACCGGACGGAATTCCCTTGTCAGTGTTCTTATTGCTTTGAATGCATCTCTTTCTTTGCCTTGTTGTTGTAAGTTTTCTATATCCTTACATGTTTCTACTATGTATCTTCTTTTCTCTTTTCTTATTTCTCTTCTAACTTTTCTTGCGCAGATTTTAAATGCTGTGTTGGTCCCCTTACTTCCCATTTGTTTTAATTGTTGCCTTTCTGCAATGAGTTTCTGTGTTTTCTCTGTTATATAGCTATGTGTCTTGTGCAATATCTTTAGAATCATTTCTTTTTGCTGTCGAGATCAAAATCTCCCTTGCGTACGATGTCAACTCCTCGGTTGTCATCTCTTCCTGTATAGCAAGCAACGCCTCAAATTTGTTTTCTACTTTGATGTTGTATTCAGTAGGTATTGCTGATACATCGAAGCATATTGACTGGCAACCTTTGTTGATCCTGCGTAGTCTTGTTTGGAAAACTGCAAACAGTAATTCGTGGTCCGTATCGCAGTCTGCTCTTGGCTGTGTTTTTGTCGCCAGCACATTTGATCTCCATCTTTGCTGAACTAGGATGTAGTCTATTTGGTTTCTGCTGTTGTCATCAGGGGAGGTCCACGTGCATAGTCTTCGTGGATGTTGTTTGAAGAAGGTGTTGGCAATGGAGAGGTTGCTTTCCGTGCAGAATTCAACCAGTCTTTCTCCTCGCTCATTTCTGTGTCCCAAACCAAAAGGTCCTCGAACACTTCTCTCCTCTTCGGCTCTTTCCTCTCCGACTTTCGTATTGAAATCTCCAATGATGACCAAGATGTCTCTTTTTTCAACTTTTTCCATCGCTTCTTGCAAGGTGTTATAAAAATCATCCATTTCACAATCGTCTGCTGCTGATGTTGGTGCATACACTTGAATTATTGTTAAATTTCTAGTCTTTTTCTTTAGTCTGATTACAATTATGCGGTCGTTGACTGGATTGTAACCGAGTAGTGAAGGTGCTGTCTTCTTTGACAGAATAAAGCCGACCCCGCTTTTTCCACCCTTGTCCGTCCCAGAGTATATAAATGTTTCTCCTGAGGAGCTGGTACAGTGCCCTTGACCGGCCCATCTGTGCTCAGACACTCCAAGAATCTCTATCTTGGTTCTCTCCATTTCTCTTCCAATCATGAACAACTTGCCCTGGTATAGGCTCCTGACGTTCCAGGTGCCTATTCTTAGTTTTGTTTTTAGTCCCATTTCAGAGTTGTCCACTGTAATGTAGTCAGGCTTTAGGCCGTCATCTCTATTACTTGTACTGACTCTGAAATTGACCTCTTACTCAGTTGGCGTCGATGATCTGCCTAGTCTGAGGGCCTCACCATCAAATCTTTGAGTTTCGTTTCTCTCGACTGTCATAGGTTTCTTGGCATTTTACATCCAGTAGTTTGCCATTGCTTTCTGAACGTTGTTCTGGCCGCTTACCAACTATGGTCTCTGGTGCGCCCTTAGCCCGATACCAGGCGTTTCCAGCTCCCGCTTTCAGAGTCGTTGTCGCACAGGTCGATCTTCCGCCTCTTCCACCAGCAGCTGTGTGTACTTGTCAGGGGTGGACTCCCCTTCTTGTCTTTTCACCCACGTAGTTTAGCCGGCCAGCCAAAGCCGTTGCCCGGGGGGTGGCGCTGTCGTACACAGGCAGACTCTAGGAGCCATACGTGAGCTAGACAGAAGTGGGGGAACCAAATAGGATCCTGGCCATCAAGGATGTGGCTGCCTCTCACCGTGAGGTGCTATCCCTTACTATCCTACTATCCCTTATTCCTTACCCCTGGAAGAAATCAATTTATATTCCCCTCCCCCAAAAAGGCAACCTGAAGCTGTGCACGAACTATCGCACTGATCAGCCATGCTAGCAAGATACTCTTGCGAATACTATTAAGAAGGATAGAGAAAAGGTTTGAATCTGAAATTCACGTAGTCCAGGCAGATTTTAGGAAAGACAGAGGGACCCCGGACCACATATTGAATTTAAGGAATATCTACGAAAAATGTAGAGAGTTTAATGTAGACCTGTACACATGTTTCATTGATTACACTAAGGCAATCGACACGGTAAAACATCACAATCTGTGGAGAATCATGAAGGAAATGGGGTTTCCTTTGCATATAGTCCATCTCATTGAAACATTATACCAAGATCAACAAGCCGCTGTCCGAGTATCTGGGCAAACATCAGATTGGTTTGCAGTACAAAAGGGAGTCCGACAGGGATGTATCCTCTCACCTTATATGTACAACATATATGCGGAATGTAAAATGCGAAATGTACCAGAAGATGAGAACATTGAAAGTTTCGACCCATTTACGATTGGGGGGTACGAGATTCCAGAGTTACGATACGCAGATGACACAGTGATACTTTCAAGAAGTGCGGAAGGGCTAGAGCAGCTACTTTCAGTCGTTAATGGACATAGTAAAGATCAAAATCTGTTCATAAACATAAACAAAACAAAGATAATGACCACCGATAAAACACAATGTCAGCATAAATTTACAGTGGGTGGTGAGGAAATAGATCAGGTTACACATTTTGAATATCTGGGCTCCAGAATCGATAAAAGTGGTGACTGCTCGAAAGAAATCAGAAGAAGACTAGCTATGGCAATGCAGAGACTGAACAGCCTGAAGAAATTATGGCAGGGCACCAACAAAACGATAAAAGTAAAAGTCTTGAGAGCCTGTGTTTTTCCTGTGGCAGCTTATGGCTGTGAAGCATGGACGATTACCACAACTTCTAGACAAAGAATCGAATCCTTCGAGTCAAAATGTTACAGAAAGATCCTCAGAATACCCTGGACAGAGAAAAGAACAAATGTAGACATTCGGCAAGAGTTGAGCATAGAGGAGAACTGGTTTATCAATTCCATTTTGGCTAGAAAATGCAAATACTTTGGTCACATCAAGAGACACAAGGTCTTGAGAGAACGGTGATGGAAGGTATGGTGCCAGGCAAAAGAGGAAGGGGTAGACCAAGAAGACGATGGCACAAAGATATCCAGGAGTGCCTGAGTATGACAGTGTCGGAAGCTGGTGCTTTGGCAAGGGAACGAGTTTCTTTCAGACAGACTGTGATGGGAGCGACGTTCTACAAAGGACATGCTACATGATGATGAGTTTCTAATTTTCACCGAGGGATGCTGGAAGCATCTTCTTTCTTTCTGTAAAAATTGAAAGCGCTGTCTTCTTCCTTGCATGTTGTAAGAGGCGACTAAAAACGGTTTATGCAGTGTTGGGCCTATGTTTCAACAAATGAAGCGGTGAGGAAAGTAAAGTGTTCTTATTTTCGCAGTAATTTGACTTATTTTCCACAGTGTATTCGAACTCTAATTTGAAATATGGTTCACGTAACTAACTGGTTATGCACACTGCATTTCAGCCCTCGCATGTCAGTTACTATTGGTACTACATTTTATTTTAAATTTCTGCAAACATTGCATTGCTGGTCCACAATACGAAGCGACATCATCTAACATACGGTCACTTCGTGTGCCCCCGCTCCTTGCAGTCGACACCCATTAATTTCAAGTTCAGTTGTCATCTCTACATCAAAAGTCGACTGCAGCGGACCTTGAACGTCATCCTCTGCGTAGCATTGATGGTACAGTATGCCATTCATTTCCTTATCCATTTTTCGAAGTTTCTTCCAGTATTGATTTTAGCAAGGTGTTATATTTTTTTTATGTGACCAAAATATTGTAATGGTCAGACTGATTTGATTCATCAATTCTCTTTGCACCCATAATTTCTCCTTCTTCTTCTTCGCCGATTGTTCTCAGACTCCCGCAACTAAGTCCTGAAAATGGATTCGCAAGTAGCAGTTTGTAGTCTGGAAAACGGAGTGTGTTGTGTCACAGTTTACAGTTTGACTGCTATATTTGTACCTTTCAGTTCAACATATCCGACTTCAGTAGGCATTTTCGGGTACCGAGTTAGCCTTCCCTCTTCGATCCCTTCTACTTAACCAGTCTGCCCTGTTGCATCCTGGTATTCAGGATCACCACCTGGAGGTGTAGAAGGGACATGGCAGCTTTGGGTCTCTGACTCTGACGCTAGCAGTCAGATTTGGGTTACTAACCCCTGCAGTTCATGCACTGCTCGACATCTTGGTCCCATAACTTCTTCAATACTTCCGTATTTGTTTTCTTCTCCTTCCACGAGATGAGCCTCATTCTTCGTATCACTTCTCATTGTCCAAAAATCTGCGACGTACAGTAATGAGTACGTATAACAACTGATAACTCTCATTTTTAAGTTATCAATTACTTTTTTTGGATTTCAATATCTGCATCGTGATGATGAAGAAAACAGATTTGACCATCCCTTTTCTCTTCTTGATTTCCATTTAAAATGTGTGGCTATTATATTTCTAGGATAAGAGAAACGACCTGTCCTATTGTTAGATTGTCTCTATGTATCTATAGAGTAGCTTTCGAGTTTCCTTTGCTGATCATCACAATTTTCCTTGCATCTTTGTTAATGTCATATCTATATACTTGATTTATGTTCCAGATACCCCAAACTTCACCACACATGCATGCACTTTGAATTACCGTAATACAATTTAAGGCAGTTTAAAAAATCGGTAAAAATCTGTAGAAACATAATGTAAGCTGACATTTTATCTTTCGTACTGATTACATTATCCATTCACACACCTCTTGATCTGATTGTTCTGCAACAGGTTATTGCTTTTCATCTTTACAGTTCTCCGTCTGTAAGATCTTATTCAGTCATAACATTGTCTTGCATTCTGACCCTTTCACGCTTGTGGCATTTCCTGATCCCCCTGTGGTAACCTATAGACGTGGTAGATACTTGCATGACCTGTTTGTCAAAAGTTGACCCAACACTCACTGTTTGGTATGTCATCCGAACACGTATTTAAAAAAAAAGGAAGTTCACCTGCAAATAACACAACTTAATCTACACTATTATTTGTTAACGCTGCAATATTAAATACGTAAGGTAGATTTGCCTCGAACTCATTGCTTGTTTCCGTTAAAACCTCAATAACATTTCTAAAAACCTATGCATTTTCCTGCCGCCATTCACTTTAACAGTCCAAGGCATCCGGGTAAGATTGACTTCAGGGTCATTGACATAGTCTCCCCCTCCGCTGATGATCAATATCAAGAATAACTTAAACTTCCTTATAGAATAAATTAAAGATTATTATTTAAATACGTTCAATATCTTTGCATTAACTCCTTTGTGCATTCATATCTCTCTCTCCCACCACCCCCCCTCTCTCTCTCTCTTTCTCTCTCTCTCTCTCTCTCTCTCTCTCTCTCTCTCTCTCTCTCTCTCTCACGCACACTTTCCACTTTTCCTTTTCGTTTTCTATATATCTGTTTCATTGTGTATACATTTATTTCGGAATTATTTTATTTGTACGAAGGCAGTCCACAAATAAATCGGATTTTTAAAACAGCACATCAACTAAGTAAAGGAGCGAGTTAGTGTAACAGTGTCATTGACCTTCAGTTTAATCATTACGCAACAACCGTTGGTCTTCCATGTGCATCAGGTGAAGTGAATGCACGTGTAATGCACTTGGCTATTGGTTGAAAATTGAACAAAGAGGACCTTGAAGAGCAGCATGTTTGCGTGTAGTTCTGCTTCAAATTTGGTCAAATATTTAACGAATGCTGACGGAGACTTTCTGAAAAATGTCATAACATGTGATGAAAGATGGGTTTATGGATAGGTGCCGAAACACAAAAGCACGTCAGAGTAATTACGACTGACTTCTTGACCACCTCACCACGCATCAAGAGGGTATCGCTATTGATAAGTCAATCGTCTCTGATCTCATTTACGCGGACGACATTGTTCTGTTCGGCACAAAACAGATCTGCGCTGCAGTGCTCTTAAGAAATCCTAGACAACGAAAAGTCTTCTTTGACCTGTTCATATCCTGGGCCAATACCAAAGTTCAGAACCTCATTTCCGACACAGCACCCCCGGGTATTGAAATTCAAGGTTACACTGCGGAGGGCACCAACGAATTCGCCTAACTCGGCAGCATGATATCATTAGATTTGAGCATCCTGACAGCGGATCAATTAGCTGTGTCTGTGATGCACTACCCCCGACGTGTGTGGAGTAACGGCAAAATTTCCCTTGAAACAAACATATGTATCTACCAGTGATGCGTGGTCCCAGTCCTACTTTACGGCTCCGAAACCTGGGCATTACTGAAATATGGCATGTCGAGACTGGAGGCTTTCCACGTGCACAACCAGTGACGTATCCTGTGCATCCGATTGCATAAATACATCTGCAACGTGGAGGTCTCTGCTAAAATAGGCCTCAACCCAATCTCATAAACACTTGACCGCCGCCAAGTTTCTTTGTTCGGTCATGTTGTACGGCTGAACCAGGGAACCACGGCTACACAAGTTGTTTCTCAGCGCCAAAAGTCTTTCCTCGTTCGGCTGGAAGCGGAAAAGAGGCCGACCCCCCTCTATATGGATCTAGCACGTAGCAACCTTCACCTCTGCTCTGGGCGAGGCCTGGAACCATTTCGCAGCAGTGGGTCATGATGTGACCGATCAACGTAACTGGACTCAGACGCCTAAGCGAACATTATTATGATGTTCTATTGATCATCCTTTGTTTTATTGGATGGGCACAGTTCATCGTGAGTTTGTTCCACGAGATCAGACGATCAATAAAGAGTATTACTTGGATGTTGTGATGTGTTTGAGAGAGAGAGATGATACGAAGAATGAAGTCTGAAACATTGACAAACAAAACCAGGATACATCACCATGACAACGCCCCTATACATATGTCCCTGCTTATTCGTGACTTTTTGACAAATCATCAGACGGCTGTTGTCCCACAGCCGACCTATTCTCCAGATTTGGCCTCTGTAGAATTTGTTTCTTCTGTGGTAGGAACCTACCTCCTACCAGTTGCGTCAGCTGGATTGCTGAAAGGCCTCCTAATTTGGAGGTTAGGCTCGAATATGAAATAAGCAGCCATGGACAAAAACAGGTCGGCAGGCAGGGAGGATGTAAGGAGGGAGCCCCTCCACCATGCAAAGACACAACAAGCGAGTCACCTGTTTGTCTTAACCAATAATTACAAGACAAACCATAGAGAAAACCAGACTCATCTTAACGGTGACGAACAAGCGAGAAATAAGGACCACGATTTATGGAACATGGAATGTAAGAAGCATAAACGGGAAAGAAAATGAATTAATAGAGATGAAGAGTGCAAAATTGACAGTCCTGGCACTTACAGAGACAAAGACAAAGGGACAGGGCGTTCTAGGGGATGATGGCAACATGTTACTATACAGTGGATTTCTCATGACTGAAAGAGCCAGGGCAAGGGTGGGTTGTAACCAAAAAGCATTAAAGTATGAAAATTCATTTCCGAACGACTGATGGTGCTGAGCCTGCAAGAGGAGGATAGTAAAAAAGGAAATTGTCACTGTGTATGTATCAAATGAAGATAAGAGCAGTTCATTAAATTATGAATTCTACGAGCTCTTTCAAAGGACCGTTGACGATTGCCGTAATGAAGTACTTCTCGTTGGAGACTCCGATGCGAGAGTTGGAAACAATTATTCTAGATGGGATGGAGTGATCGGTAGATGTCCTAAATGGCAATGGAAAACGACTGCTGAGATTCTGCAGGAAACTTCTTCTTCTTCTTCGTACGCAGTCAGACAGTAACCATTATTTTTTCGAAAAAAGCGGCGGTCATCCTGAGGCTGTCGACACTGCCATAGAGCTTGTCTTGTGGTTCCACTGGTGATGGCCACATCTGCTCTCTCTGATCCTCGTATGTCGGGCAGTTCTGCAGCAGATTTTCAGCGGTCATTTTCCCGGTACCACACGGGCATTCGTCGGTTCCACCTATCTTCAATTTGTTGAATAGGTGGTACCTCAGTCTATTGTGGCCAGTGCGAAGTCTGAAGACAACGACCTGCTCTCTTCTGTTCAGCTGGTAATATGCATCGTTTTTGGTTGCAGGTAACAAAACCTTGTTATTACAAACACAAAGTTCTCACACAGGAGTATACATGCCTACACGAAATGCGAGCCAGCAAGAAATGAAAGATCCATAATTGACTTTGCAATAGTGCGGAAAAGGGCATTTAAGTGTCAATGATGCTAGAGTGTTCAGAGGACCAGCGATTAGAAGCGACCATTACCTAGTTAAAATAAAGAGAGTAATAAAAAAAAGTACACAGCACACAGCAACAAGCAAGAAACATAATAACACCCAGGGAGAAAATAAAATTAAGACTTACAAACTAACAGAACTAGATGTTAAGAGGAGATACCAAGGGCTCATAACAACATCAATGGTAAGGATAGAGGGATCTGAAGAGGATATTGAAACACTCTGGATAAAATTCAAAGACATGCTCAAAGAGGCTGCAGTAGAGGCATGCTGTCAAACCAGAGAAGGGTGGAAGAGAAAGAGTACACGATAGTGGACAGAAGAAGGGAAAAGAATAATACGAGAAAAGAAAAAGGCACGGAAACAATACATAGAGGCTTGGCTTGGCTTCGTTCGTTCTCAATCTCCCGCTAACAAACCATGAAAGGGCTTAAGTAGCAGAATGTAGTCCAGAGAACGGAATGCGTTGTGTCATAGTTTACAGCTTGACTGCGATATTTGCACCTTTCGGTCCAACACATCCGACTTCAGCAAGCATTTTTTTAGTACCGGGTTAGCATTCCCTCTTTGATCCCTTCTCCTTAGCCAGTCTGCCTTGCTGCAGCCTGTTATCCAGGATCACCACGTGGAGGTGTAGAAGGGTCTTGGCAGCTCTGGTTCGCTGGCTCATGCGCTGCTCAGCATCTTGATCCCATGCATAGAGGCTAATAAAACAGAGGAACAAACAGAGAAATATAAAGAATACATAAATTTAATAACAGAAGCAAAGAAGACTGTACTCAAAGCCAAACAGAAACACTGAGTGGAATTTGGAGAGAAACTGGAAAAAATGCTGGAGAAAACCAGAAGCTATTCTACAGGACCCTAAAGAATCAACGATCTGCTGAGGAAACTATGAGTCGGGGTATAATGCAATTTTGCAAACTTGATGGTGGTTGGCATGTGTTGTTTACACCAGAAGTGACGTCATCATGCGCTTCATACGTATGTTCAGTCGGTCTGGTTTCATCTGAACACGCCTCATATATATATATATATATATATATATATATATATATATATATACATATACACACACACACACACACACATATAAATAAATCACACACCTGTGCTTCTGTTCCTCGATGTATATGTACATGTATTGGTATGTGTTAGTGCATAAACTTTTTCAATGAGGCTGCTATATCCGCCTCTTTTGACACGACACATTCGGTTTCAGCATGCATTAAAAAAATTATGTTTCCCTTCGCTTTAAAATTGCTATTCTCTCAGCCAAGCTGTACCGCTGCAGTCTGTTTCCAGGGCCATCACTTGGAGGCTGAATATGGTCTTAGTTAGCTCTGATTCCCTGATCCTGACATAAGCAGCCAGGTGTGAGTTGCTGGCTGCTCTCAACTAACTTACTGCTCCTTCCGCATCATACTTATTGTTTCATGTGTTATATATATATATATATTTGCATATGTGTGTATGTATGAACGTATGTATTGATTCATTTGTACTTATTAAAAAATATATGTGTTTTTGTGTAGTCGACCTGTACTTCTACATGTTCAGATGCCCCTGTGCAGGTCCCAGCTCTGGTATGAGCTGGATTTAACCGGGAGAAGGATTTCCTGCTAAGCGGGCTAGGCTCGAGCAACTTAATACTCCGATGCAAGTCCATCTTAAAAGACTCAAACACTAGATGCAAAGTAGACCCGCAGCCTGATAGGCGCCTTCTATGCTGCTCTAAACAAACCACTTAACCATGGCTGGTGTTATGCGATGTCACATAGTTATCCACCTCTCATGGCATGCTCTTTGTGGGCAGTGGTGCTATTCTTGTCCTTGCCATACACAAAGACCCCGGTAGACCACTGTTGTAACTGAAATACCGTGATTCACGCATTTCTGTCTCTTACTGGTTTATTGTAGATACTTTGTTGTACTATATCTTACCCGTTGTCAAATTCCTTCTCATCGTTTATATTGAAATATATGTTTTAGTTAGTTGTTTGCACTTGACGAAGACTTTGTGACAGGGTGTGCGTTTTCGTTTTGTTTCTTTCCCGGTGAGGTATTTTTTTTTACATTTTAAGAAGTACTGCATTTAATGACGCTATATCATTAAAAACATTTGCTGCTGATATAAGTGTCTAATTCTACAACTGCATGCTTAATTGGATTTATTGCAAATTATTTTCATCATATTTTTGTATTTTCCTTTATGGCGCGTCCTACCAATGAAGTCATCACTAGGCCAAGAATAACAATGTGAATTGCTTACAAAATGCCCCATTATCGAATATTTCACCCGGAGTCATCACCGATTTAAAACAGACGTCATCTAAATGCCAAAATATAATGTGTTTAAAAAAAATGGTAAAAATTACCCTTATCTTGAAGTAAACGCCATTTTTTCTCTTGGACACATTAAAACATATCATATTGAAGTTACAATTACAAGCTAGTTTTCTTTCTTCTCTACATTTTACATTGAATGACTTGAAAACTATGGTTAGATAGAAACTTAGAAAGTGTCTCACCCTGAACACTCATCATTTTCTGTATTTCAGGTCAGTTCAAGTGCATCTCCGCATCAAAGGTCGGCTGCAATGGATTTCCAGTGTACTCTATCTCTTTCCATCATGGTGCAATCTGTGAGGCTTTTTCCAGTTCATCTCATGATGTTATCTACCCACTTGAAACGTTGTTTGCCTCTTGAACGACTGCCTTCCACCCTACCCTCTAGAATGATCTTAAACAAGGAGACATTTCTTGTTATATGACCAAAGTAACCTGTCTAGCCCTGATTGCGGTCATTAATTTACTTTTCACTCCATCTGTTTCAATACCTCCAAATTTGTTTTCTTCTCTTTCCAAGAAATGCAACCCAATCTTCTATATACCCACATTTCGAAGGCTTCAATACTCTTTTCCAACTTGTAATTCATTGTCCATGTTTCTGTATTTACACTGCACTGAAAGCGCCGACCTATTTCTGTCCCATAATTGTTGAACAAGATGGCTGCAACATACGTTCCCCAGCATCAGAAACTACCAAACCAACCGCCGACACAGGCAGGGATACAAAAGGTAATGTTTACATCTTTAATTAACACAGCAACGAAACCTGTTTTGTGTAGTTTGGGTGTCATTATCTGTTGAAAATGAAGAAGGATGTTGTTTTTTCTTCTTCAATACAATCAGTGAATAGCAATGAAATAAATAGTAATTATAGAGAGTGACAGTGAGTGAGTAGTTCAGTAGGCTTACTAAGTTACTTCATTGTTTGTTGTCTTGGTCATTAGTCGACTGAACTTGGGGGAAATATATTTCAAATTTCAGTGTAAAAAAGTAGAATTGCATTATAATTTAAAAATAAGAGACTGCCGCCAGGGCTGGTTTTGTTAGAGACTTCGATTTTACTAATACTAGGCCTCAGGCCAGTCAGGGCCCTCGGCCTAATTTACTAACTTAACTAACTACTAATACTAATTTACTATTTGTATAATTTTACTATTTCTGAAGTACAGTGAACAACTCTCACTCTATTATTATATATTGAAATATTCAGTCTTTTTAATCTTTAATTCTTACTAACTACTAGCCTTCCCTAACCTATTCTAAGTAAAAGTTCTGTACCCATTTGCATCTGCATAAATAATAATATTATGTCAGTTTGTCACTGAGGGTGTCGGGGATCGTACACAATCACATCATTCTTATTCTAAATGGGGATCGACAGTCACAGTAATAAGTCCCCATTTGGTGTCCCCATTTACTAAGTTACTGATAAGCATTGCATTGCTGCACTACAGCCCAGAGGACTCCGGTCCACCTTCTCAAGTACCCTTTGGCGAGATGTAAGATGAGCAACTGTAACCTGCTATCAAAGAAAAGTAGAGTGTGAGTAGCTTTGAACAACATAACAATTAACATAGTCATATGGACCCAAGAGAGAAAGCGAAAGAGAGGTCGATGTAAGATAACTTATCACAGAACCATGGAAACTGATATTTTGTTCTGTTAAGAATCGTCATTGCACTCAAGGCAGACCCATAGGTGATCAGTCCCTCTCAGTAAATTGTGAATGTGTAGATACTGATGGCTCCTGTAGCTCGCTGGTTGTACACATTCCGGCTCTGTCTTCTCAGTTACCCCCCTCTTTCCTCTCAAGACATCACTCTCTGTCCTTTCAAGCGCCCCTCTCTCCTGGATCCACATACTATTTCAAAATCCTGCAGTCTGTGGATTGCTGGTTCATCGACTACAGTGTTCTCAACCAAAATATTGTCGTTGATCAATTTCAACATGTCACCTCTATCCATTGTCAATATCCTCACTGCTGGCGCCCCAGAGACCAGGTTGTAAGCTCTTTCATTCCGGCGAACTCCAGCATGGTCAGGACGGTAGATCCACACAAGTTCATGGATGATGGAGCCCTCTATGTCTACCATCCACTCATGCCACAGCCATCCCTTCTGTACTTTTCGAAGCAAGAATTGAGAGTCCACAATGATTATGGCCCTCATTAAAGATAGCCACATCAGAGTCGAAGTCACTGTCTCTCTCTCCATTCTGATACTTGATGTTACGTATGCACCACTCCTGTCAGCAACAACATTCTGTCTCTCACTCTTAACAGAGAAGCCCCAGCAGGCTTTTTTACCGTATAGTACAGATTCATTGGTATATTTGACGGCATCAGAATCCTGGACATTATAACTTATTAGTTGTTTAATCTTGGTGTATGCCTTTCCACTGCATCAGTTTCTGCATTCTCTTCCCAGAGTGATAATGACCTAGTTTTAGTCATTCATTTTATCTCCATTGTGAATCCATTCTTCTCCTTTGTTTATGTTCTTTACCGTTGTTACATGACCATTCATTCTCTCTTCCTGTGCCATCCATGACATCCCTCTCATATGCATACAGTGTCTAGAAGAGAGAAGAATTCGTGGTGACTTAATACAGGTTTATAAGATGATCAGAGGAATGGATAAATTAGACTATAACAAGTTTTTTTTTAAATACAGCCACTCACAAGAACAAGAGGGCACAGCTATAAGTTGACCAAGGAGAGGTCCAGATTGGATATTAGGAAGTATTTTTTTAGTCAGAGAGTTGTGAATGCTTGGAATGCATTGCCAAGATTTAAGAATAAATTGAATGCATATAGCTTGTAGAGCAAGGTGATGTAAATGTAACTGGTTGTATACAGACTCTGCAGAGTTTTCTAAACCAGTATAAAGACGTTAAGTTATATCTAGACTTTACAGAAAGCAATCCAAGCATGAATCGTAACTTTACAATGGGGGTATCCATGGTGCACTGGCGGACCAGTCACATTCCTTCATTCTGGATACGTTCCAGCCTTTCACACTGTGACCATAACAATGTGAGGATATCCAATCAATAAATGACACAACCGACTGATTGTAAATGGTGAGAATCAGCTGCTACTCCAGGTTGATAACTATCATTGTCTTTTGTGCGGCCAGACATCGCTTGCATCTCTGTACGACTTTATCAATGTGGTACTTATAAGACAAGCTGTAATCAAAGGTCATACTTCCAAGATATGTCAAGCTATCATGCCCCTCAATGATATATCCATCAAGGGTTATGTTAGGTAGGTCAGCCTTTACAGTTCTAGAAACTGATATGAAAATCATGAATTGGAGCTGGAGTGTCATTCAAAGAATGTCTACAGATCAAAGTGGAGGGAGTTTGCTGTTGCTTTGAAAGTGACCGACACAGGTGTGATGGTCACTGACTACAATCATTAACAATGGCCTGTGGATATTTGAACTTGAAACAAACTAAATAAATCAAATAACTTACCAGTCACAAATCTAACTCTTCTTGTATAGATCCTTGATGACAATACTCAACTCATACAGACCATCAGTGACTGTCAGATGAAGGGCAAGAGTAGTGAATGCATCCAGTAAGTATTATTATTCTATATAATTAATATATTATTCTAATTACTCCTAACACAATTCTTGTGATGTTGGTCATTCCCGTCCATTCCTATCAGCGTCTTAAAACTCATCTATCAGTTTCTTGTATGTTCTTATAGCGGTTAAGTTATCTATCCTTTAGTAGAAAGATCACAGTAAGAACACACAGAATCTGTTCATCTTCACTTCTTTCGCTGTATAACGTTGTGCCCAGAACTTGGGAAAGAAGAGTATGTCAACTGAATCCATCTATTATTGTTGGAAAAGGTGGATTGTGAATAGGGCTGGCAACCTCGTGTAGAAGAATAAATTATCACTGCAAGAGTATATACATGTGTTGGTGTTAGGGTTAGCACGCAAGTAACTTCATTTTTAGTCCTGATTCATTGTTTGCCCGTGATCTCTTAAAAACTAATCTTATATTTCCAATCTTAGCATTTAGTTCTCCCATCAACATGGTAGTTTTATCCATATTTTGACATATGGTCTACAGTTCTACATTCACCAAGTCTTCCTGTATAAAATTAGATAATGTTTGTCTTTATCTTCTATTTGACAGTTTTGAAAATAGTATCATTCTGGGTCATACTGCCTCCCATTCTATAAGTGCCTTTTGCTCCACTTTTGATAGCATTGTGGCCACCTAACTATGGTACCCTGAGGACAACATCATTTCCCCTGCTCAATTCCACCTTGTTTCAGTCAATTCAGGGGCTGAAAATGCAGCACAGTAAATGAGCTGACAGCAGCCAGTGACTCATAGTTGGGTGCTTGCATCAGGGTCAGCGAATCAGAGCTATGGCCCTATTTCTTGACCAAGCGGCAGACCTGGAGTCTGGCTGCACTAGTGTAGTCTGGCTAAGAGAATAGGGATTGCAGTGGGAAGGCAAACCTGGTACCAAAAAAAGCCAGCTGAAATCGGATGTGTCAGGTCGAAAGACGCAGATATCACAGCCACACTGTAAACTACATCACAACATCCTTTTAAGGATGAACGCAGATGAAGTCCCAGACTATTGATTTTATAGTTTCCAATCTCACCTGCCACCTGTCCAGCATTCCCCTGTTTGTATAGTGTGTGAATATTCTAGCTACTGAATCTGGTGGTTTTTCTAGATGAAAACTGGTTAGTCAGAGATGCATGTTCCTTGTGTCTAGCTTGTTATTAACCTTCATGGCAGTGGACCTTCTTCTGTCTTTGATAGTTGAGTTGTACATTTCCTTATAGCTGGCCTGTCCATATTTGTTAAAGTTATTGTGGCTTAAAATTTCTACAGTATGAGGTAGCCAGTCACACGCCCAGCCCTCCTTAGTTGACTCTTATGACATGCTTGGTAGGATTACAGTGTCACTATTCTTTGCTCCCCATTCAGGCGCAAGCAACACACTGTCGCAGTAACATCATAATTTTCCCATGTGCTTGCGATATTTATTCAAATTTGTTTACATATTCTGATATAACCAACTACCTGTGGTCGAAAGATGTATACCTTTGCCAAAAAGTAAATATTAAAAAACAAATTGTTTTTGTTTAATTTTATCTTTGTTTAAAATTTTTGCTTCTTTTTGGCTAGGCCAAGCATTTCAACCACGGAGTAGTTTATTTGTTGTTGTAAGATTAACATTCAGAGGTAGTAGTTTATTTGTTGTTGTAAGATTAACATTCAGAGGTAGTAGTTTATTTGTTGTTGTAAGATTAACATTCAGAGGTAGTAGTTTATTTGTTGTTGTAACATTAATATTCAGAGGTAGTAATGAATAACATTAACATTCAGAGGCAGTAATGAAATTTGTTGTTACCTTTGCAGTCACCAACAGACATTGTATCGCAATCTGGTATACCTGGCAAATCTGGCAGATTCCACCACAAATGTTCATGCACTACTACCTGTAAGTTAAGGTGTCAATGTACCTAAGTATTTTCTTCTTTGTTTGTTCTCAATCTCCCACCACCAAGCCCTAACAAGGGCTTTGCAAGTAGCAGGATGTTGTCAGGAGAATGGAATGCGTTGTGTTGTAGTTTACATCTTGACTGCTATATTTGTACCTTTTATTCCGACACATTCAACTTCAGCAGGAGCTATGTATTTAACTCTTTCACTCAGGGACGGCATGGCCTAGTGGTTAAGTGGCACGGCTCACAATCCGAAGGTGCTGGGTTCGATCCCCATCACAGCATCGGCCGTTACCCCGGGGAAGCAGCAAACCCTTAGAAAATGCAGGAGGAAGCAGACCCTTACATAAAAGGCATGCTGAAGTCGGATGTACTGGGCCGACAGGCGCAAAATAAAAACCACAGTGCAACGCACACCGCCTTGGGGATTAACCCTTAAAATCCGACACGCCAAATGACGTGTCGATTAGGCAGTCACGGAATAACATTAAGCCAAATAGCGTGTCTCGCACTCTTTGCAACGTTTTAAATGTATTTAATATGGGTTTAATCCACATCCAGCTAGTATAAACCCACAACAATGCCATTTCAGATTCCATTTCTAGAGCGTGAGTTAACATTATTATAAATTATGTACTACTAAATTAAAAAATAAAAATGTAAACAAAGCTATTTTGTCTACTTTTTTTTACTTGAAGAAATGGCGTCCTCCCTCCCCATTCTCGTGGGACACGATTTTCGGCAGTACGTGTCTCACAGATAATTCAACCATGACTTGAAATAGACAGACATGTAGATAAAGAAATATTTAGCATGGACAGTTCTAATTCAGAAGGAAATATTCATAATAAATTGTTATCGGAAAGTGCGTCAGTGATATTTTGTTTCCATGAAATGGGCGTTGTCGCTCGAAATGTACCAACACCAAGTTTTAAATATTTTTATTTCCTATCCAACATTTTAAACTACTGCAACATCATTTCCTGTTCCTGTCCTTTTAAGCATCTTACGGCGTGGTTTGGTAAGCTTTTGAGAATTAATTTGGCACATTTTGTTCAATAGTAGCGAAAGTAGCGATTTTTTTCAACTTTTTTTTTCATTTGAAGAAATGGCTTCCTCTACCAATTTTCGTGGCGCACGATTTTCTGCTGTTCAGACCACAAAGATGATTCAAATCTAGGCTGAAGAAGATACAGATGACATGACTTCTGACACTGACAGTGAAAGTTCTCATTCAGAAGAAGAAGGGGATGTTAGAAATATATCATTGTACAGTGCCACCAGGGATAGTTCGAGTGAGCAAGAGGAGGAGTCTCTCATCCATAGTAGAGGAAAGGGTAAAGGTCCTATGCCTAAGAGAGGACGAGGAGCAAGGTCAAGATCTGTACTTGATAGGAATCCTGGTCCTAGGCCTGGTACTAGTACCAGCAGTACAGTAGATCCATCTACAGTGTCTCCTGTCCCAATGGCAACTACTAGGGCAGACGCTCAGGTTAGTGATGAAGGGCAATGGAGGGAGGTATTTGAGGGCAGCACAGACAATACCTTTCGGTTTATTCCACCTCAGCCAAAAATCCCTGGTGTCAATCCTGACATTATTCCAGAGAATGCATCACCCTTATTTTGCTTTAAAGCTTTATTTACTGATGCCATTATGGAAGACCTTGTCAGGTCAGTAAATGATTATGCGGCCCAACGGTGCCTGGCAATGAAAGAAACAACTGCAGTACGGTCAGTTTTTCTAACAGGGTCACCAGTGACTGTGCCTGAGCTACATAAATTCTTTGTTGTCATTACTGTTATCGGCTATTTAAAGAAGCCTAAAATTAGTGACTACTGGGCACATGATGAGACTACAGAAACACCTTGGTTCAGGAAGGTATTCACGAGGGACAGGTTCCAAGCTTTGTACCATACAATGTTTCACGTAAGCAATCCTGATTCGCAGGGCAAAGCCAAAATTGAGCCATTTGTGCAGAGCTTGCTACTTCAATTTCAAAAATCCTATTACCCATTCAAGGAACTTTCTGTGGATGAAATGGTCATTGGATGGAAGGGAAGGTGGGCCCATAAGATGTTCAATGCATCAAAGCCAAAAAAATACCACGTCAAAACCTTTGGCCTCTGTGACAGCAACACTGCTTATGTTGTCAACATATTGATATATTTTGGCAGCAATACATCTTACAATCCAGATCTAGATCCAAGCAGTCAACAAGCCGTCAAAGTATTTGACAAGCTTTTAGAACCTTGTGGGAAAGGCCATCACATTTATGCTGACCGTTACTACACCAGCTATCCGCTGCTGCAGTACCTTACCAGTAATGGCCATTACTACACTGGTACGGTCAACATAAACCGCATAAATTTTCCACAAGCTTTCAAGACAACAAAATTGTCCTTTTTACAATTGAAATGGTTTCTCCATATAGAAAGAAAATTTCTCTACGTGATGTTCAGAGACAAGAAGGCTAAAAAACAATGCTTGCTTGTCTCTAGTGAAGCCTCGGTGACCACCAAACGTTTAACAAGTCGTTCTGGTGTAGTGAAGGGATAAACCATCAATGATTGATGACTACAACTACCGCATGAATGGGTGTGATAAGGTTGACCAGTGTGTCGCAACATAGGGTACCTTCACTAGAAGAACAAGGAAATGGTGGAAGAAAATTTTCTTTTGGATTTTTGAAGTAGCTCAGCTGAATTCATTTATTTTGCATGCCCTGACCAAGTCCGCAAACACAAAAAAGCAGCCCTATCTACAATTTAAAAAGCAATTAGTTACTGAGCTTCGCCTTTTTGCAGCTACAGAGACGCCTAGCTTGCAGGTGGAACCTTACATCAGCAGCCATGCAAACAGACACAGTGGAAAAAGACACATTATCAAAAAGTCAACACTGTGTAGTCAATGTATTGTTTGCAGTACTCCAAATGCTAGAGTTAGGACAACATTTTTTTGTCAAGGATGCCCAGACCAGCCATTTCTTCATCTAAATCACTGTTTTGAACAGCATCATTTGAAATAAATGTAAATTAAAATCAGCTGTACATAGATAATTTTTTTTTTCTTAGAGAATTTGTGCCATTTTATTTTTCAATTTACCAAACACTGCTGAATGGTCATAATAATGTTATTTCTGATCCAAGAGTGATGAAACTTCTCAATATTGGGTAAATATGGATATATTATCAAAAGAAAGAATTTTTGTGTGTCAACATTGTGAAGGATTCATTTGAATGAAATGGTAAGTGAAAAAATGTTTACAAATGATTAATATTTTAAATTTTTGTTTACACATTACATAATTTTTTGCATGCAACTTCACTGTACAGACATCTTACAGACACTGTTTCTAAAAAGAGCAATCATTCCTGAACATTTTGATATATAAAACATGATCACACAATAAAAGATAACAGATATATGAATAATTTTGTCACAGCAGTCAGGTGTGAACATTTTTGTAGAAAAATAGGCGTGTAAAATCGTGGTTTTTGGCTGCGTATACTAAGTGTTAAAGAAATAAGGCGACCGGCAAAAAAAAAACAAAAAAAACAAACAAACTCTTTCACTCCAGAATTATTTAGCACACTGTGCCGAAATTGTTTTTTGTCAGAATTAAAAACAGTGGAGTGTAGCTCTTTCATTCTAAACTATGTGGAATTTATTTAATTTAATATGCACATATATAACAAAATGATGTATAGAGGACAGAGAAATATAATTGACACTTTGTATGTCATTAACAAAAAACATGCAATTAGTATAGAAGGTCATGTCAGGTCATCCCGTAACCGGTGAGATCGTTGGGGCACACATGAAGACATCCTCACAACCCCACGCCACCCCTCTCTGTCAGATGCCGCTGCCTGTGACTCTTCTGGTCGGAGACTGGACCATTCTTTTATGTTGTCATCCCATCTCTTTTTGGGCTGGCCTCTTCGTCGTCTGCCATGCACCTTTCCGTGGAGGATTATATTTGCAAGACCATTTGATCTCGATATGTGACTGTACCAAGTGAGTTTCCTTCTTTTGACAATTGCCAAGAGGTCTTCGAAAGGCCCTATTGCTGTTGTAATTCTATCTCGAATTTCCTCATTTGTAACTCGATCTTTGTACGTGACGTTTAAAAGTTTTCGGAAACATCTCATCTCCAATGCCTGTATCCTTTGTTGAAGGTCAACTGTAACTGTCCATGTCTCACACGCATAGAGGAATATTGACAGGGTAGATGAAAAATGATTAATGTTAAATGAAAGCGCAATTGAAAAATATAGTCCAAACATCAACTTATCGAGGTCCAATTAATACTGTAGTTATTAAAATTGGTATCTCAGCCTCTGATCATCAAAGTAATCCATTTTAGAAATCACACAATTTAAAATATGTCAAATTTTAGCGTAAGAAATAGAACATTTTAACTGTGACCACCAAGATATTCACATTAACAGAAACAAATCATAAAATAATTTTGAAAATTTCATTGTAAAATTATTTTCCACACAAGGCTCCATGTCATAAATGAAAATAATAACACAACTTTCCATAGCTTATTGACAATTCAATTACATGTTTTTCGGCTTATTAGAGCTAGATACATGACCAAATGGGAAACAGAACATACTGGCTACACAAAAAACAATGCCTATTACCAGTTTAACAAAAGAGAAGGTCGTGGTCTTCAGACTTCGCACTGGGCACAATAGACTGAGGTACCACCTATTCAACAAGTTGAAGATAGGTGGCACTGACGAATGCACGTGAGTACCGGGAAAATGACTTCTGAACATTTGCTGCAAAACTGCCCGACATACGAGGATCAGAGAGAGCAGATGTGGCCATCTCCAGTGGCAAAACTAGACAAGTTCTACGGCAGTGTCGACAGCCTCAGGATGACCGCTGCTTTTTTCGAAAAAATAAAGGACGTCTGACAGCGTAAGAAGAAGAAGAATAATAATTTACATGTCTTTAAAAATGATTTTGCTTGCACTTGGGTGTGCATATATTGAAACAGGTTTGATGGAGAGAGCAGATGGGGCCATCACCAGTGGCAACACTAGATAAGCTCTATGGCAGTGTCGACAACCTCATGATGACCGCTGCTTTTTTCAAAAAAATAAAGGTTGATGTCTGACTGCGTACGATGAAGAAGAAGAAGAAACAGGTTTGATGAACCAGGCTGGAGCAACACCCCCTCATCAGCAGTGTTTGGTTTATCTGACATTTCTGCATCGCTTTCATAATTTGGTGACAAACTATCCATGTCACTTCTCTTCACTTTCCATGATATTTTGCAATAAACCAAACGCTCAAGATACCTAGAACTTGTAGGCAAATGACTAGCCATAGGCAACAAAAATATTTGGGAAATCATAGTTCTCGTTGTTACACTACAGAAAGTATTCAAGCACACAAAATATGTCTATCAGCAACCAAAATTCTGATGAAAATGTCTGCATAATTTTGAAAGTCTAAATGAATGTATCATTTAATTTTTAAATTAATTATAGGCAACCTCGGCTTTACCACATGCTCTCCTCCCAGCACAGAACCTGTACTACATTATCTCCTCCCTACAAAATCTCTACTACATTATCTCCTCCATACAATATCTCTACTACATTATCTCCTCCCTACAAAATCTCTACTACATTATCTCCTCCATACAACATCTGTACCACATTATCTCCTCCCTACAACATCTGCACCACATTATCTCCTCCATACAACATCTGTACCACATTATCTCCTCCATACAATAGCTGTACTACATTATCTCCTCCCTACATCATCTCTACTACATTATCTCCTCCCTACATCATCTGTCCTACATTATCTCCTCCCTACAACATCTCTACTACATTATCACCTCCCTACAACATCTGTACTACATTATCTCCTCCCTACAACATCTGTACCACATTATCTCCTCCCTACAACATCTGTACCACATTATCTCCTCCATACAATGGCTGTACTACATTATCTCCTCCCTACAACATCTGTACTACATTATCTCCTCCCTACAAACATCTGTACTACATTATCACCTCCCTACAACATCTGTACTACATTATCTCCTCCCTACAACATCTCTACTACATTATCACCTCCCTACAACATCTGTACTACATTATCTCCTCCCTACAACAGCTGTACATCTGTATAAATCTGCATTGTAAGTTACAATTAATGATTCTGAAATGCAGGCACCAGGAAACCAGATGGGAGCTGGCCCTGTGGCTCAGATCAATCAGATGAGACCTCCAGGACAAGGAAGCCATATTGGTACAGGTAAACCTGGTTTTGTTTTCCTAGTCTTTTATTCTCTTTTGCACAAAGCCCTACAGTGATAGAATTTAAGTGTTTCCTGTCTTGGAAATCTTCTATAGATCATAATCATTTGTTTAAATTTTTAACAATTCTTAGTTTTTATATAGCTGATATTTTTCTTGCCTCATGAGTCATGCTTATGGTGATGTTGGACAAGAGTTTTTGTTTTGTAATATATATTGTATCGATCTTTAAACATAGCCCTAGCAAACTTGATTGGAGGAATCTCAATTACAGTGATGTGGTCATGTCTGCAAAATTAAAGAAGATTCACTACTATGACAGTTCTGGGAGGTCAAGAGGCAGAGATCCAGACCCCTCAAGATGGCCCCAAGTTGCTTGAGGGACAACAAACTCTTTTTTAAGAAGGGTTGAGGGCTAGACTAGAATTGAACAGGAAGAAGACAGTGGATAAAACAGTCTGGAGTTTCTCTTTACCCCAGGTTGGAGGAAATGTCATTAAGTGATAGTTACTTGGAATCTGGTATTAAAACAGTCAGATGTATGCCTGCTGCCAGGTAGCCAAAGGCTATCTGTATTATGTTCTTTTTGAGTTTTTTTTGTCTCCCTGTGACTTACTCGGCTTTAGGAAAAGTAGGTGGTGTATTGGGTAGGAATTTCATTATATCTGTCCCAACAATTGCCAACAGCCTACCCTTTTCAATTTTCAGCTGCCAATGATTCTTTTATGTGCTCAGCATGTACGGAGTCTATCGTCCATCTCTGATAGGACTAGGCGCTAATCTCACCTCGCTTGACACCAGATGATGCTTGTGAGTTTTGAGCGCTCACTGTTTCATGCATTTATTCATTTTGTGAGATGCAAGCACCTTACGTCTCTGCCATAAGAGGCCCCTAGTAATATTTATTTTAGGTTAAATAATTTATCCTTCAGTTTGGCTCCCTATCAGTAACTATGCCTCTTGTTATGAATAATGATAGGGTCAGTACAGCAGATGTCTTTCAGACAGCCTATACCACAGTAGGGGCCCTCATACAGGCAGTCTGTGTTGAGCATGTATTTGCTCTGTTTGGTTTACATAATGGGAATGCCAGCCCCACTCACAACTCTCATTAGTCATCTTTTATCACATGCGATAGAGTGCAGTATTCTTATTCCTATTCCCTAATGCTATATCCACACAGGGTATGCTTTTCTTGTTGCAGTTTAAATATTGACTTGGTGTTTATCATTTGACTAGACTTGGCTTTTATTATTTGATTAGCCTGCTCCACATATGATTTAGATGTTCTCCACCGGCATGTACAATAATTAAGGCATTCAGCGCAAAAGCGGACACCCCAGAATGCACGATGAGAAAGCATAACTTTAAAGCACTTTTACTCCAGTTTCTCCTAGATATAGCATTATCGCCATACCTGTTCTGTTCTGATGTCACAGGTTTGGGAAGGAATTGATGGAGCAAGAAAATAGTGCGCTCACCTGAACATTCCAGACAGAATGAGATGTGCGAAGTTTTTAAATGTTAAATAACTCTGGAAAGGAACGACACAGAGAGCAAAAAGTAGTTGTGCAGACCTAGAAAGTTAAGACAGAACGATCTATGAAAATTGCAAGTTGTAAGAGCTTGCCATTTCTGAGTTACTAACAAGATTGACAAAAGACAAATAGACACATGTATTTTCTGTCTTTTAGTATAGATTAAATTGCTCAGTTTAATATTTACTGAATTTTTCATGCATCTTTCTTATTTGACTATTATCTTTTTGTAGGACCAATTGCTAACCAAGGCTATACACAGCAGCAAGGAAACTTTCCAGTACAAAAGCAAAATATGATGGGCCAGCAACCAATGATATCACAGAATCAACCCATACTGGCTCAGAATCAACCAATGATGTCTCAGAACCAGCCAATCATGTCACAGCAGCAACCAATGATATCACAGAGTGGAATGGGGCAGCTTTCACAGAGCAGTATGGGACAAAGTGCTAGCCCAATGATGGCACAACAACAGCCAATGATGGCACAACAGCAGCAGCCAATGATGACACAACAGCAGCAGCCAATGATGACACAACAACAGCAGCCAATGATGTCACCCCAACAACCTATGATGTCCCAGAATCAGCCAATGATGGCACAAAATCAGCCCATGATGGCACAGAACCAGGCCATGATGCCACAGCATCCGCCTGGCATGGTGCCAGCTGGCCCAAGCCAGATGATGGGCACGCGGCCAGGAGGTCAACAAACTGGATATCGCAGAGCTCAGCCAGGTAATAGATTTACTAACATGTCAACTCCTTCTTTTTCAGCCTCACACTGGTTGTGCTCTCAGCCTCACACTGGTTGTGCTCTCAGCCTCACACTGGTTGTGCTCTCAGCCTCACACTGGTTGTGCTCTCAGCAGCATGAAAGGATACAAAGACTTCTTGAGCTTCATATGAGACCAGTATAATGTTCAGAACATTTCCATAATTTTCTTGATGCCTATCTTTTGACAAACGAATATCCGCTAGTGACTTGCCTGGTCAATCCCAGCATCTGTTAGCCCCTGGAATATACGATTTAGTGTGTATTTGTTGAATAACTATGCTCCACTGGGAGCTGAAGAGATTGTAACCCTTTACAGTCCTGCTTGATTAGATTTGTCATGAATCTAATTAATTAGGCTGGAGTGTAAAGTACTAAGACACGGATCAAATCAATTAGGATAGACTGTAAAGGGTAAAGTTAACAAAAACAAGTCAAGATCCCGTTTCACGCCATGCAGTGTATGGGAAATATGGTGTTAGGCCCATATTATTTGATGACCTGGTCAGTATCACGCTGGCCGCCTTTACTTTCCACATTTTTTCTGGTTGTAAATTTCTGTGGCTGGGTCAACTACTGAAGCTGGTTTGCAAATGAAAAAAAAACCTGTACTAACTCGGGATTGAACCTAGGTCATTTGGCTGTGAAGCCAGTGATTAAAACAAATCTAATAAATTTAGCTGGACTGTAATTGTTTGGACTGGTTGTGTAGATTGATCATCTGTTGGTTGTGTTTAGAATATTAGTTCTTGGCTTAGGGTGACAGTGCTGTGTTAGTAAGTAACATGGTGTTACAGCAAGAAAGGTTTAACAATTTGTGTCTCTACTGTGGGTGCCACGTAGCGCAGTGGTTAGCGAGCTGGTTTCACATCTGAGTGGTCCTGGGTTCATTTCCCAGTTGAGGCGGAAATGTTTTTTCAGACCGCAACAGCTGTCGGGTCGGCCCAGCCTTAAATGGATACCGGTTCAGTCCGGGAAGTAAAAGCGGCGAGGGAGAGGAGATGGCTACCACCTTCATATAGCCGAGCCTTTGAAATGTGAGATCGCTAACACCTCACATCCCTACGGCAGTAATCCTATGGGTTACTCAACTTTACTTACTGTGGGTGGAAATCTGAACACTGAATTTTTCATCCACAGGCCCACAGTACAATAATCAGCAGCAAGGGTATCCTCAGCAGCAGCAGCAGCCATTTAGTGGACCACAACAGCAAGGCCAGCAGCCACCTTACTCTCAGCCTGTGCAAGCGTCCGCACCACAGCAAGGCCAGTATATGCCAAACCAGCAGAACCAGGCTAATCCTCGAGGTTACGCCCCTTACAATAGGCAACAGGGTATGGTCAACACAGGAGGGATGCTGAGCCAACCACAGGGAGGTATGGTTGGGGGGCAGGCTGGGGCACCTCAGATGGGCATGGGGCAGCAAGCCAGTATGGGAGGCCAGCAGGGTGACATAGGTCAGAAGCAGATGAGTGGTCCTCAAGATATGCCCAGTCAGATGACTGGGATGCAAGGTCAAATGAGTGGCTCTCCCGCAGGCATGGCTACTCAGATGGGGGGGCCACAAGGCAGTATTCCTGCTCAGATGGGGGGCCCACAAGGCAGTATGCCAAACCAGATGGGAGGACAAGGTAACATGGGGAATCAGATGGGACAGATGCAAGGCAATATGGGAGGTCCCCCGGGGAGTATGGGAAACATGCCCAGTCAGATGGCAGGGCCACAGGGCAGCTTACCTAACCAAATGGTAGGCCCTCAAGGCAGTGTGAACCAAGGGCAAATGGTTGGTCCACCTAATAATATGAGCCAGGGTCAAATGGGTGGCCAGATGCAAGGAGGTTATGGGGGTTATAACCAAGGTCAGTATTAAATCTCTGGTGTCTCTTCAGTGTCTTCTTCCTTAGTATCTGCCATAACCATCATGTCTGTCCTCACCTTTCTCTATACCAGTGCTTCCCAAACTTTTCAGTGTGACAGACCAGAAGGACCCAATGCCTAATTAATTGATTTTATTTTAATCATCTCAAATTTGTATTAAAATATGTTTAGCCATTTCTATAACTCCATTACCATTTAATGATAGTTGTTGTTGTTTAATGCCCACAATGAGTAAGTTTACGCCTTTGTGCGCCCCTGAAAAGGACGTTAAGTGGTGAGTTGTAGTAGCTTTCCTCACATCCTGATGAAGATGGACCGCGGTCCTCCAGGCGGTTGTGCTATGCTTGGCTTCATCTGCGTGGCGCTCACTACTACAAGGATTACATCAATCCACATCTCGTCAATCAGGCTGCCCTGAAAATAGCCTGTTTCCAGGGAACGCTACATAGAAGAGAGATTGTAGACTTTGTCATTATATTGACCTCGACGCAACGCCTTGGTCAGTATATTGTGATAATAGTTATAAGCCTTTTTTGCTACGGCTGTTTACACAAATTTGAATAGTTGTTATTTTTTAAAGTTTAAAAAAATGACAATATCAGACATATTTGAACTTTATAGAAAATTATATAGTTACATTGGAAGCAGCTGATATAACTACTTGTTTTAAACTAGTTAATGTCAATAATAAATAGATTATCACCGTTAGAGTAATGTGCTATCTACGTAAGTTAAAAAGAAACGTCATGTTTACTAATGCAGAAGGTGGGTTTGTCTATGATTTACAAGTTTGTGAAGTCTTGACTCAAGAGTTGACAGTGATACACACAGGAGAATGAATATCCATACTGTTCATATACTTTGTCTTAATAATCATTTATAAAACTATCACGGAATTCACAAAGTATCAAAAGTTCCTTTAATTTTTGTATGAAAAATATGATGTAAATCATGTTTTCATAAAGATTATTGTGTTTTTAAGATTAAGACCAAAACGAGAAAACATCCACATTTTGTGTCCAGTTTCTTTATGGACCGGCGACTGATGGCCGACAACATGGATAACTAATTTTGGAAGCACTACTCTAGGCCATCCTTATTAATGACAGTGTGGGCTCTGTGGCAACTCTGGTTTCATTTACACATCATGGCTGATCATGTTATTCTCTGCCTTTCTGTGTATTTGCCATAGGAAGTAGTTCCCACAATATTCTAAATGCTATCATCTACCTTATGGTCTCTACTGGCACTAAATTCATCAAAATATTGTAGCGGAACTGACCATCATCAGGCTAGTCAGTCCGGAGACTGGGGTTGAAGTCTTCTGATCATGTCACTGTCCTCTGTTAGTCAGTCCAGAGACTGGTGTTGAAGTACATATTACAGTCGTTGGTCATGACAGTTATATGTTTTTATACACCCTACATCACTACAGTTGTTGGTCATGACAGTTATATGTTTTTATACACCCTACATCACTACAGTTGTTGGTCATGACAGTTATATGTTCTCATACACCCTACATCATTACATTTGTACGTTCTCATACACCTAACATAACTAGTTGGTCATGACAATTATATGTTCTCATACACTCTACATCACTAGTTGGTCATGACAGTTATACATTCTCATACACCCTACATTACTACAGTTGTACATACACACTACATCACTACAGTTGTATGTTCTCATACACCCTACATCACTACAGTTGTACGTTCTTATACACCATACATCGCTACAGTTGTACATTTGTACGTTCTCATACACCATACATCACTACAGTTGTACATTCTCATATTAAATTTGTTGCACCCTGCATCTCATTTCTTGAAAGTAGCGACACTGCCTCGATCCAGTTTTTATTCATTACTTCTCAAGTGTCATGATGTTGAACACACCATCTTTTCTCACCACACCTTCCTGTCCCTAGTTTATGACTAGGTGGGTTATTTTTCATACCTATTGTTTATCCTGTCTCTCCATTCCCATTTCTTTACCTGTTGTAAACAGTTAGGGAAATCACTAGGTAGGCAATAGTTTTCATATTTGTGAATGTATGGGCTTTAGAGGAATGTGTGTTGGCTTCGCATACACAAGGACCAAGTACAATACATACCATTAAGGACTGGGTGCCAGTGTACCTCGGATGAACACAACAAAATACAGTACAATAAAATAAGTTCCATCCTTAACTTGGCTCCAGAGTTGTGTTATTCGTTACTGTGAGTTCTGGTATTGTGGATTGAGTGACTTCGCCCTACTGTGAGCTGTGTTACTTGGCTTGTTGTACTGGGAGTTATGCTACTGTGGGTGAAGTTACTGTAATTTGTGTTACTGTACATTGTAGTACTGCAAGTAATGGTACTGTGGGTCAAGTTATTGTGAATATTGTACTGTGAATTGTGTTACTGAAAGCTGAATTACTGTGGTTATCATGTGCTTGTGTGTGTTTTACATGGATCAAACTATAAAATGAAGTAACACAAACCCAGTTTGAATGGTTATAGAAAGGAAAGATATAATTTTCTTAGGAAAAAGAAAACAGCATTAGTTTAATACATGTTTAATGTATGTCTGTACATCACACATTGTAGATATTTAGTGGAGAAAAAAGTATACAAGTTACAAAAATATGGCTATGGCGAGTGTATAATTTCAAGCACCTGTAAAACTCCAACGGAAACATTCTTGTAAGTTTATAGAAATAGAAAAAAAATATGCAGAGCATCATTTTTATGTCGATCATGGTAGCCACTTTAGGGTAGAATACTCCAACTCATGCCTTTTGCACACTGCTACATTCAAAAGCCTGAAGAGTTAGTTGGATTCAGGGTTTGAACGAAAGCTCCAACTATATACAGGAATACACGTGTGATAACTAGCTTTCTTGAGGATGAGAAGAAGTAAGGTAGGCAGGAGAGATGAGTATACAGAAATCAGAATGCATAGGAAAGTTTTGTCATTTTGTTTAGAGTAAGCTCTGGGTTATATATACAAAGATTCTTATATTTTATATCAATGCTTCTGGAGGGATGGCATAGGTGGATATTAGACAATCTATGGCTCTGTTCATGGTGGAGTTCACTGACTGATATCAGATATAGGACTCATAGGGGCTTGTGTGGATCTACGGCTATGTTCATGGTGGGGTTCACTGACTGATATCAGAGGACTCACAGAGGGATGTGTGGATCTATGGCTCTGTTCATGGTGGGGTTCACTGACTGATATCACATATAGGACTCATAGAGATGTGTGGATCTACGGCTCTGGTGGGGTTCACTGACTGATATCAGATAGAGGACTCACAGAGGGTTGTGTGGATCTATGCTTCTGTTATGTTCACTGCTATGAAAGAGGTGATTTGGCTTTCAAAGAGTTCACATCAGGAACATCGAAATAAATCAAAGACCGGCTGTTGTATGAAACTTACAAGCGAGCTACAGTATGTTGTTGAGGAACCAAGACTAGCGTTAGGGTCATAAGAAATATACTAATTAAGACCAGCCTCAATATGTCAAGATTTACATTGTGATCCTCATAGTGAGAAGCCTCAAATTGCACTACAGCCAGGAGAACGCCAGCCTCAACTACTCTTCAGGATATAAAAAGAGCCACTGTAAGCTGCTACTCAAGAAATGTTATCAAGAGATAACAGCACGAGTAGCATCAAGTAACAGAAACCGTATGTTGTTCAATATTTGGATTGGTGCAACAATTCACATTGTAGCAAGATCAATTATTATTACTGTAAGTCTAAGCTAACAGTCAAGGGATTGAAAATACAGTGACACTAATAGATTATAGTTCGTCTTTTAATTCATAAACAAGGTCCGAAGCAATTCAAATTAGACACTTTGTTGAGTGCAGGAACACAAGAAAGGTCATGCAAAACTGTTGTTCAGTTATAGGTGTATCACGATATTATAGTTCATGGGGGTTGTTATTGTGACATATTGTTGTTTTTACAAAACTTACATTGATATCAATTTCAAAATTAGTTTGAAGTGTACATTTATAACAATGCAGAGGATTACTGTTTTATTATACAAGTTTTTCCGCAGGGAATCTAAGATGAGTAATTTATATTGCGATATTCATGACCCATGACCCAGAGAAACGAACTCAATTGGCGCTTAGTCTGGATAGATCATCTTTTTACCTTTTCATTGGACAGGACTGAAGAGTGCACTCATCAAGCAAGGTTTAAGGAGACGGTGTAGGCTAGTGGTTAAGTGACATGGCTCACAACTTGAAGGTGCTGGGTTCATTCCTCATCATATAACTGGCTGTTACCACGGGGAAGCAAACCCTTAGAAAATGCAGGAGGAAGCAGACCCTTACATAAAATGCATGCCGAAGTTGGAGGCACTGAACTGACAGGCGCAAAAATAAAAACATAGTGCAATGCACACCGCCGCCTTGTAGAATAGAGAAATTAGACGAGCGCCAAAAAAAAAAAATAATATCAAGCAAAGTAAGAAAAGGAAATTTGACGGTTTCGACAGAGATGTAAAAAAACAGGAGATTTTTAAACTTGACAAAAAAACAACTTGTTACTTTCCGGAAACTAAAATTAATATTGCAATCCGACTGCAGTATGTAATTTCCATAAGTAGTCTTTGGAAAATTGTAAGAGCCGCCGGCTTTACATTCAGAAAATCTTCAGGTGGCAGAAATATTATATGTGAAAAGCCACATTTGATAGCTGCCAGAAGCAAACACATGAGACAGATAAGTGAACGGCGTAGGCAATACTATGGTATTGTATACTTGGACGAATCATATGTCAATGCTTACCACCACATCTATGGTAAAGAATGGCAATCAGTTGATGGTGAACAGAAAAGACAAATTCCAAGCAGCAAAGGGCAGCGCATAATACTAACGTATGTCGGAAGCAGTGAAAATGGACTTTTCAATGACGCTGAACATATTTTCCAATAAAAAAAGTACAGAGGGTAGAAATTACTACACTGAAATGAATGAACAAATTTTAAGGCACTGAATGACAGATGATCTGCTTTCAATTCTTGATAGACTGCCATACATAGTAATAGTAATGTGTCCTATCGCAACTTAGTATCAGAGGAAGACAAAGTACCAACTGCATCAAATACAGCAGCTAAAATTATGACAGCTAAGGAAAAATTGAATTTTGACGACATGTATTTGAAGCCTGAGTTATTGCAGCTTGTGAGGTAGACAAATGTGTATCATATTGACAAAGTCATTGAAGAGTACGGGCACACTTCTCTGTGACTACCTGCATATCGTGCGCATCTAAACCATATAGAGGTTGTGTGGGCTAAATTCCAAGGACAAGTTGCCGAACAGAACAGGATATGTGAAATGTGTGATGTTGAAGTGCTGATCCGTAAGCACTTTTAAAAAATAGACATTCAGTTCTGGAAGAAGTGTGTTGAATATGTACTCCGGGAAGAAAAACAGTACTGGGAACGAGATGGATTACAATTTGTCCAGCCAATAACTTTTTTTTTGGGTGCGTTTGCCTTATTTTTCTATTCCCCATGGCGGTGTGCGTTGCACCACGGTTTTCATTTTGCACCTGTCGGAACAGTGTGTCCGACTTCGGCATGCATTTTATGTAAGGTTCTGCTTCCTCCTGCATTTTCTAAGGGTTTGCTTCCCCGGGGTAACGGCCGGTGCTGTGATGGGGATTGAACCTAGATCCTTTGGGTTGTGAGCCAACTCACTTAACCACTAGCCCACACCATCCCCTCCAGTCAGTAACAATTATCAGCCTTTTTGAATTGACTAATTCGGAATGATTAATATCATCTTTTGTGGACATACTGATTAGCAGACGTGGATGAATAAGCGTTTATAAAAACAATTAAGTGTACATACAATGACAACAAAGACATTTCAGTATTCAATTGCTGTAAGCAACATAAAATTAGCTGTGCAGTTGATACAATGTTGGGGCTAATGGTGACCAAAGGGCAGTACTAACTGTTGCATATTGGTGCCATTTTTAGCATTGTACATAAAGGGCAACATAAACAATCAATTGATCTATCAAGACATTAAGGAGATACGCCTATGAACAAAATACGATGAGAAATTAAGCTGTGTACCGTAAAATCTTAAATTTAATTCCATTTTTTTGCAATGGTCCTAACAGATCAAAGGAATTCGCTGATGTGCAAAATTCTTAACATCCATGGACTAAATAATGTTAATGTTTTAGTGTCATGGATATTACAAAGCTGCATGAGAAAAATAGTTTGGATATGACATGCATTTTTGTAGAAAATTGCTTCGAATTTTTTTTTCATGAATTAAAAGACGGACTATAGTCAACTGTAAATAAGTCACCACATCGATCACAAAGACAAAACCTTTTTCTGATCACTCGAAACACTTGTCTTTACGATCATTGTCTCATCTTTGTTTACAGTCAAGTTTTACATCGTTGCTATGGGAGAAATATCAATGTTTGTTGATGTCAGAACGCCTAAAAGGGAGGGATTGCAGACTATATTGAAAGCAATGCAACAGACTAGAGCAAGAAACAGTAAAACACCATCTTCTGGATGACCCATTATTGGCAGATCTGTGGAAGTAACTACCGGTACTACTAACTATTACGGCAGTCCAACACATTATATGGAACCACAAGACAATAGAATAAAACATGTACGTTCCACTACTTGGTACATGGAAGAGAATCAACACACCTCAATCATTATATGGCGACACAAGACGGCAGAAGAAAATGTGTGTTCCACTACCGGTATATGAAAAAGATTCTCCGTTCTCAATAGAACAAAATGCGTTGTCGTAGTTTACAGATTGACTGCGATTTGTGCACCCTTCAATCTGACTTCAGCATCAACCCGCCTCCATCACCCATTCATTATATGGAGACATAACGGCTGGAAAAAAAACCATGTCCACTACCTGGTACCGGGGCATAGAGGATGTAGAGTGGAAATACTTTATCCTAGGTATTGAAAAAGTCACAAGAAGAAAAACCCAACATTAATATGCTTGACTGCTCATATAGGTTACTAAATTCTTTTTTTCTTAGTCGCCCCTCTTCTACCCCAGGAGGTGTAGAGGTCTATTTTAGTATATACGGTATTTGCAATTGAGTGTGCAGACAATTAGGTGATTGCTTGTTGTGTCTGCATGATGGAGGGGCCACCTCCTTTTGACCTTCAGGCAGACCACTCAAGTAATCCGCCTAGGGGACCATGTCATGGTTGATGGCAGAGTTCCAGGCAGGGTGGAAGGAGACGTATCTCAGCCAGACCACTATTGGGTAGGAGTTTCGTTAATCTTTATAATTTTGATAAACAGTGGCTAACATCTTGATTTAAACAAAATTTCCAACTGTCCAAAGAGTTCTTTTACATGGGACCTCAGAATTTGGCATCTGCCTCTGATAGAACTAGTTTCCTGACTATCCATTTATTTAATTATTCATATAAATTTGGTGACTTCATATTTCATGATCTGCAACCTTTCATCCTGTGTGGTCGTGTCAACACAAAATGATGATACGATTAGCTGACTGCGAGATTACTAACTGTGAAGAGTTTCATCTGAACAATATGAGGAAACATGAAGCCAGATCACATTTATGTGTGACTGATTGGGACATGTATAATCCTATATTATAAGGAGCTTGTGGTGCATATTTGTCCTGGAAAGCCCTACAACTGCTATTATTAATACATATGACATTTAAATATGTGTACAATGATCCTGTAGCTATTATTAGAGTGTGATTCTTTTTTTTTCAGGTAAATACGTCTCGGATTTTTTTTTTTTTTTGCGTTCGCCTTATTTCTCTATTCCCCAAGGCGGGTGTGCGTTGCACTGTGGTTTTTATTTTGTGCCTGTTGGCCCAGTGCATCCGACTTCAGCTTGCATTTTATGTAAGGGTCTGCTTCCTCCTGCATTTTCTAAGGGTTTGCTTCCCTGGGGTAACGGCCGGTGCTGTGATGGGGATCGAACCCAGCACCTTTGGATTGTGAGCCGTGCCACTTAACCACTAGGTCACGCCGTCCCCGTGTCTAGGATAAACTTGTTCGGCTATTTGGGAGTAGAGGCGTCACTCATTTATTTAACAGGTTAGGAACCACAACACTGTCAAAATGCAGAACCAATACTTACTCAACAATTTAGGGACCACATCACTGCCTGAATGCAGAGCCCAGTCTTACTCTACAATTTAGGGACCACAGCATTGTCGGAATGCAGAACCCATACTTACTCGACAATTTAGGGACAACAGCACTGTCGGAATGCAGAACCCAGTCTTATTTTAGCTTTCAAATGCATTTTGGACGTAGAAAAATGTACAATTTCTAAGAGATGCAATGTGAATGACATATGTACACGGACAGAACGAAAATCTGGCACTGTGTCAGTTGGGAAATGTGGTTGGGAAACAAGTGAACAGTTGTGTAAACATGAAATAACTGCATTGAAAGAGTGGCTCGTACTTCGAATGTATGAGAGCGGGTGGTGGTCTTCAGACTCTGAACAGGCCACAGTAGACTGAGGTACCATCTATTCAATAAACTGTAGATAGGTGCCACTGACGAATGCACCTGTGGTACTGGAAAAATTACACCTGAACATCTTCTGCAAAACTGCTCGCCATTCGAGGACCAGAGAAAGCACATGTGACCATCACTAGTGCCAATATTAGACAAGCTCAGAATGACTGCTGCTTTCTTAGAACAAATTCAAGTCGACTTTTGACTTTGTACAAAGAAGAAGAAGAGTAATAGTTGAAAAGGCTCAAAAGAACAGATTGCCTAAGAGGTTACGCCTACACATCATTGCCTGTCATGAACATGGTTTCCTACTAGTTATAACAACAGTACCGTCATCCATATAATACACGTAGGCAAAGATATATCTACGTTCGTTCAAGCAGCCATTATATCTTACATTAGAAACAAACAAAAACTAAACTCTCGGCCAAGCATTCAACCAAACCCATATGATGGATGCCAGATATCTCTGGATAGATCAGCTGCGTACACCGTATTACTGAGGCATAATTATTTATAAATAACTGCCCATACCAGATTTAAAACAAAACTATCACACCCCATTGCAACATTATGTAAATTATTCTGTGTGCTCACGGGTGATGAAATCACGCACACCTTCCACATACATTTGACCATCAGTTAGGCTATGCGGGGATCCACTGTGAACAGCAACGATGTCGTGTTGCATAGTTGGTGCCTCGCTTCTCTCAGGGGGCGGTACTCATCTGTTGAAATAAAGAAAAATGTCTTGCGGGGACAAGTTTCACATGAAAAATCACTTTAAAAAAAAATGTTGCTGTCTACAATTTGAATGTACCAACAAACTATGCGAGATACCATAGACAAAAGCCACCGCCCATATGACAGCAACACTATGTGCATCAAGGAAGGAAAAAGCATGTGAGATATGTCCCAAATGAAACATACAGATGATTGGATTGACGACTATAGAAAAAAATGTAGTTCACATTACGTGGCCTGGTTTTTCTACCCTAGGGCATAGGTGTCCCCAGTAGGTACTTGTAATCAATTTCTAAAAAAATATGTGATTATTTAACCTGTTGTGTTGGTGGAAACAAACAGGTGATACATCTATTGTGTTGGTGAAGATAAACAGATGATACGTCTGTTGTGCTGCTGAAGATAAACAGGTGATACATCTGTTGTGTTGGTGAAGACAAACATGATACGTCAGTTGTGTTGGTGAAGATAAATAGGTGATATGTCTGTTGTGTTGGTGAAGACCAAATCAGTATGTAGTCAAGGGGTTAAGCCCCAATATCTTGTTCGCGGACCGGCAGGAAGTATTTGTGGACCAGCGGTTGGAAAACGCTGAAATAGAGTCAACACTAGCTCACTGAAGCAACTACTACAGAAACAGATGAATGCAAGTTATAACCAGATTCTAGTGTGATCTACGAAGAGTCCAAAAGGTTTATTAGGGCTAGATATATGGCCAAATGGGAAACAGAACATACTGGCTACACAAAAAAGGATGCCTACTACCAGCTGAACAGAAGAGAGCAGGTCGTGGTCTTCAGACTCCTCACAGGCCACAACAGACTGAGATACCATCTATTCAATAAACTGAAGATAGGTGGCACTGACGAATGCACCTGTGGCACAGGGAAAATGACCGCTGAACATCTACTGCAAAATTTCCCAACATATGAGGACCAGAGAAAGCACATGTGGCCATCACCAGTGGCAACACTAGACAAGCTCTATGGCAGTGTTGACAGCCTCAGGAGGACAGCTGCTTTCTTCTAACAAATTCAAGTTGACGTCTGACAGCGTACGAAGAAGAAGAATGCAAGTTATGTACAGTATGTTCATGAGCATTCTCTCCTCCTCGCTTTATCTGCATAATGTAAACATGAAGCTTAATTTTTAAAAACCAACTGACCGCTGTTGTATATAGACCAAAACTGATCATCGTTGTCGTACAAGTGGAGAGCAAAGTTGGTCAAAGTCTTGTAGGGAATCCATGTGTCCTTCATGCGGTTCAGCTTGTCGTCAACAGCAGAATCCTACAATATCAAACATATGATCAGAGGAACGGATAAATTAGACTATAACAAGTTTTTCAAAATACAACCGCCCATAAGAACAAGAGGGCATAGCTACAAATTAACTAAAGAGAGGTCCAGATTAGATATTAGGAAATATTTTTTTAGTCAGAGAATGGTGAATGCTTGGAATGCATTGCCACAGGAGGCAGTGGAGATGGAAAATTAATGCATTTAAGAATAAATTGGATGCGCATAGCTTTTAGAGCAGGGTGATGTATACAGACTCTGCAGAGTCTTCTAAACCAGTATAAAGACGTTAAGTTAAGATCACCAACTATTAGGTTCTAACAGATCTCTTCCCATCCAGGTTTCTATGGAATTACTTAACTTAGTCCTGGTTGTCCTTAGAACATAATGGCTCAATGATAATTTCCCATTGATTCCATTTTTGGGCCATCTTATTGTATTTTGTCTTCCAAACTATTTTTGTTGAAGATGTTTTGTCTGCTATGAACAGACCACAGTCAGGCCATGACCAGACCATCACCAAGCCACGACACAACTAGGCCATGACAAGAAAACAGGCAGACCATCATCAAGCCAGAACCAGACCACCACCAATCCATGACCAGACGATCACCATATAATGACCTTCACCAAGTCACAATCAGGCCATGACCAGAACACAGCCAGGTGATGCCCAGATCATCATCACCAGATCATGACTAGACTATCACTAGATCACGACCAGACCATCACCAGATCATGAATAGACTATCACTAAATCACGATCAGACCATCACCAGATCATGACTAGACTATCACTAGATCACGACCAGACCATCACCAGATCATGAGACTATCACTAGATCACGACCAGACCACCACCAGATTGTGAATAGACTATCACTAGATCACGACCAGATCATGACTAGACCATCACCAGACTACAGCCATATCATGACTAAACCTCAGCCAGACCATCACCAGATCATGACTAAACCATCACCAGATCATGACTAAACCATCACCTAATTGTGACTAAACCATGACCATACAATCACCAGATCATGACTAAACCTTCACCAGACCATGACCAGACTAGCACTAGATCACGACTAAACTATCATTAGATCATGACTAAACCATAACCAGATCATGACTAAACCATCACCAGATCATGACTAAACCTTCACCAGATCATGACTAAACCATCACCAGATCATGACTAAACCATCACTAGATCATGACCAGACCATCACCAGATCATGACCAGATTATCACTAGATCATGACCATACATTCAGGGGACGACCAGACCATCATGAGACCATGAACAGAACATTGCCAGATCTTGACCAGACCACAGCCAGATCACGACCAGACCAGAACCATACTAAACCACAACTAGACCATGGTCAGACAAGACCCCAACCAGTTCAGCTGTGGTTATTAACAACCTCTTAGTTCAGTATGTCCTGATTGCTTTTTATTGTGCTGTGACCATGTTATAGTATGTTGTTGGGTTCCGTGGTCTTGTAGTGTTTCTTGATATTGTCTCTAGCTTGTTTTCGCCATGAGAAGAACTGTTAGCCTGGTAAAGACTGTCCCAGAGGCTCATGATTTACCTTCAAGACTAACTGTTGGTTGTTGTGTCTTTATGACTTGTTTGGTCACCTTGTCTACTGTCAGCTCACTAAAGAACTTATTCAGATGTGGAATGGATCTTCGTGTCTTTCTGTGATCATGTCACTATTAGGTCTGAAACTCTTGTTTTATGTTTGGAAGTCTGGTAGCCCTAAAAAGAACTTTTTTTATCTTTGTGATCTGGTATGCCTGTTGCTCCTGCTACTCTAGTAGTGATGGTTTCCCTGTGGATTTCAGTAAAGATCATGTATGGTTATGTTCTTCTTGATGGTGTGTCTTATCCCTCTAGTTGTTATCTACCTGAAATCTAACCGTATTGGCCATTGCAATGTCCATTACCATTTGGTTTATTACTGACATTATCATGTTATTCTGTTGCTAGTGTAAACAAAATAACTGAAAGTAAAAACTGTGACCAACCTTGACAAAGACTACACCATGATTGACACACTTGGAATCCAGAAGTTGAGCTGCCTTGTCGATGTACTCTGACTGAAGGTAGGACTTGCTTTTGATGTCTGCAAGTTCCATCCAGTTGAAAGTGTTCTTACCTGGATGTTGTGGGGACATAGCATGATTGATTATTTCAGATATGAATTATTTTGGCTAAATATTACGTAATACAGAACGAGAGGGACAAGGTTCATATATCTCATTTGTCTACCGATATCATTAGATGCCAGGGGAAGGTACAATCTTCTTTTGTGCTATGTTCTTTTGATTGTTTTTGCCTTCGCTTATTTCTCTATTCCCAAAGGCGGTGTGCGTTACACTGTGGTTTTTATTTTGTGCCTGTCGGCCCAGCGTATCCGACTTTCGCATGCATTTTAAGGAAGGGTCTGCATTCTCCTGCATTTTATACGGGTTTGCTTCTCCGGGATAATGGCCAGTGCTGAGATGGGGAGTGAACCCAGCACCTTCGAGTTGTGAGCCGTGTCACTTAACCACTAGCCCAAGCCGTCCCCTCTTTCGTGGTTCATTTGCTTGACGACCGTTATTTTCAATCCATGTCTCTGAAGTATTTCTTTAGCAGTCTTTTGTATGATATTATATTTGCTCTTCTTCTTCTTCCTCTGCGCACGCTCTCAATCTCTGGCTACTAATACCTGAACAGGGCTTTGCAAGTAGCAGGATGTTGTCCTGAGAACGGAATGCGTTGTGTCGCTAGTTTACAGTTTGACTGCAATATTTACACCTTTCGGTCCGACACATCCGTCTTTGGCAGTTATATTTTCTCTGAAGTCTTATTGTTTGTGTTATAAGTTTACTTAACTTAACATCATTAAACTGGTCTAGAAGACAACGCAGAGTCTGTATACAACCAGTTTCTGCTGCTCTTGTCTTGTCTTTCCCGTTTCTCCAAGAAGTCACAGGGACATCACTCAATGTGTGAGCGCCTTGGACATCTTGCTGGCTGGGCTGGGCCCAATCTGTTTCGTGTAAGTTCATTATTGGCCCGTGTGCACATTTCCTAGCCTGTAAGCTAACATAACGAAGGGCGCCAATCTCGCGAAGTTCAGCCGTGTGCACTGAGCCGTGGAAATACGACACTTGGTAACCGAAATCCTTTTTCAAATAGCCAAAGACCATACCAGGATAATTTGAGGGAAAAACATTACAAAATAAACAAACTACGGTAATTCAAATGGGAAACCGCAACGTCGTTTCGGTGGACACATACAAGTCGTTGACTAGTGTGAATTCCAGTCAAATCCGTGGCCTGGCGGCATCCATGATGGACTAAAACACGAAAGCAAAGTTAGACGAACGGCACATTAGGTGCCATCTTAGCTGCTCTCCAGCAAGTAAGAGTTGGAAGGTATTCTGACCAGATGTCTAAACCATTGTATTCAGGAGGCAAATGTTTAAATACTTCAATGGTGCCGAAGGAATATGTCGACAGAGCCAGTGACTCAGAGCTGGCTGCTTGCGTTAGGGTTAGATAACTATAGCTAACTAAGGCCGTATTCCGTCTCCAAGTGAAACATGCTAAGATCACGTATCCTAATTAGGAGCACATGGATTGAAGAGGGATGGCTAACCAGGTCCAAAAAATGAAGTGCTGAAACCGAATATGTCGGGTTGAAGGGCGCAAATATCGCAGTCTCGCACAATGAATACGTAAAAGAACCATTGGCAGTTGGAAATTGAAATAAATATAATTCTGAAAAATTATGACATTCCTACCAAATACGCCACCTACCTGACCCCGGGCCTAGTAAGCCACATGAAGTATTATCGCAAAAAAGAGACCTACTATGAATAGCTTTGGCTATCCAGCAAGAATGTTCCCGTCTGTTTGAACACCAGTATTCTAAGTAAGTAAACGATGTATCTTAACACACATACATTTACAGAGAGACATACTGCAGCATCCACAAGACTTGATACACCTACCCATCTGAGGCAAGTATCTGATGTCCATGGAGAAGAGTTGAACTCCATCGCTTGGTGGAAGGAAGTCATGCTGCTTCAACTCTGGTTCGCTAACGTACCACAGATTGGCCAGGCGTTCATTTGGAAAGGCAAACACAACAAAGCACCAGTCGTCTCGCTGCAGCCATTCACTGTGGGGCGGGGCCTCAACCACGCATACCTACAAGTTGAAGGTTTTTGTATCAGAGTTATTCCCTAACAGAGACAGATGAAGTGTCCCGATGATAAGAATGTCATTGACTTCTTGAGAAAAAACTATTGAGAAAATCACATTAGCAGAAAAATATTTCTAGGCGTTTGCTGTGAACAAGAAAAGTGAAGAAAATACACATCCTGCAAAAGTGATAGAGAGGCATAGGAAGACTAGAGAGCGTATAATTATTTAGCTCTCGCTGGACTTCCTATGTACCGCCACATCTCAGAGAGGGAAGTTATTTAGCTCTCGCTGGGCTTCCTATGTACCGCCACATCTCAGAGAGGGAAGTTATTTAGCTCTCGCTGGGCTTCCTATGTACCGCCACATCTCAGAGAGGGAAGTTATTTAGCTCTCGCTGGGCTTCCTATGTACCGCCACATCTCAGAGAGGGAAGTTATTTAGCTCTCGCTGGGCTTCCTATGTACCGCCACATATCAGAGAGGGAAGTTATTTAGCTCTCGCTGCGCTTCCTATGTACCGCCACATCTCAGAGAGGGAAGTTATTTAGCTCTCGCTGCGCTTCCTATGTACCGCCACATCTCGGAGAGGAAAGTTATTTAGCTCTCGCTGCGCTTCCTATGTACCGCCACATCTCGGAGAGGAAAGTTATTTAGCTGTCAATTGGATTCCCATGTACTGCCACATCTCAGAGAGGAAAGTTATTTAGCCGTCAATAGGATTCCTATGTACTGCCACATCTCAGAGAGGAAAGTTATTTAGCTCTCGCTGTGCTTCCTATGTACCGCCACATCTCGGAGAGGAAAGTTATTTAGCTGTCAATTGGATTCCCATGTACTGCCACATCTCAGAGAGGAAAGTTATTTAGCCGTCAATAGGATACCTCTATCAAGCCATATCTCAAACAAATATTTATTTAGTTGTCAATAGGATTCCTCTATCAAGCCATATATCAAACTAATATTTATTTAGCCGTCAATAGGATTCCTCTATCAAGCCATATCTCAAACAAATATTTATTTAGTTGTCAATAGGATTCCTCTATCAAGCCATAAATCAAACTAATATTTATTTAGCCGTCAATAGGATTCCTCTATCAAGCCATATCTCAAACAAATATTTAGTTAGCCGTCAATAGGATTCCTCTATCAAGCCATATCTCACACTAATATTTATTTAGCCGTCAATGGGATTCCTGTGTCAAGCCATATCTCAAACTAATATTTATTTAGCCGTCAATGGGATTCCTCTGTCAAGCCATATCTGAAACTAATATTTATTTAGCTGTCATTTGAATCTGTCTGTCCAGCCTCATCTTGGAGAGAGAATAGTTAGTTTACATTTATCAAGTAATATTTCACTAACCTCATGCGTGTCAAGGCCCAAGTCGGTCTACTGTCTGCCCAAGTCGGTCTGCTGTCTGCCCAAGTCGGTCTGCTGTCTGCCCAAGCCGGTCTACTGTCTGCCCAAGTCGGTCTGCTGTCTGCCCAAGTCGGTCTGTTGTCTGCCCAAGTCGGTCTGCTGTCTGCCCAAGTCGGTCTGCTGTCTGCCCAAGTCGGTCTGCTGTCTGACCAAGTCGGTCTACTGTCTGCCCAAGTCGGTCTACTGTCCGCCCAAGTCGGTCTGCTGTCTGCCCAAGTCGGTCTGCTTCTGCCCTTTTTAGATTGTCGATAAGTTAATGGGGTGAAACACTTTTTTGATTGGGAGGCGGACTACTTCTGATGATCAATCTTGTGATTCTCTCCTTATAAAGTACTTTGAGAAGAGTTATCAGAGTGATGAAACAAACTGATCAAGATCTCACAGTGCTCCTGGAAACAGGCGGTGTCACAACTATGTGGGGCTCGGCACTGTAATCCCCATACTGGTGAGCTTACTAAAGATCCTTATAATGCACTACTACAGCCAAGATGACCCAGATGCACTTTCCCAAGTATGTCTTGTGAAGAACCACTGTAACCCCCTACCAAAAAATACCCAAAGTTAACTTGTCCCAGAACGAGCAGTTTCGAACATGGTTTCCTATCACTTCATAAACCTATTTAATATTAATGTGGCCCTAGGAGGAGAACGACGATGAAGACACACAGAGAGAGAGAGAGAGAGAGAGTTTAATGAGGGAGAAATACCTTGCTTGCAACGCCAACGATATGCCCTGGTCCGTACTGTTTGATACGTCCAGACATTCGAATGAGAGCGTTTCTCATGCGGCGATCCATCTCGGCTTTGTAACGCATGAACACGATCACTTGGCCATGAGCGGCTGGATACTGAAAGATCAATAATTAGATATGCTAATCAATCAAGTCAAATCAAATCGACATATTGTGTCAGGCGACCACACTAGCCGCATGATCAAACTACAACTACGAGGCGTGTTTAAATGAGACCGGACCTAACTGCACAAAATGAACATACGTACGATGTGCATGATGACGGCACATACCAGCGTCAAGTTTGCAAAATGACATTATTCTCCGACTCATAGTTTCCTCAGCAGACCGTTGAAAACATGGCGGGTGTGATACGGAGTCCATCCAGAGTTGATCAGCGAGTGATGATTCGGTTACTAACAGCTGAAGGATGTCGACTAGTTGACATTCATCGCAGAATGCAGGCAGTGTATGGAGACAACAGTGTGTCGAAGACAACAGTGAAGAACTGGACAACAATGTTTAAAGAAGGACGCGAGGTAACGAAACATCTTCTGAGACCAAGTCAGGCGCATATTGTTGCATATAATTCGAGTGGACCGTCACTCGAGCCTATGTTCGCCACACTTTTGTTACCATACACTGCCTGCATTCTGCGATGAATGTCAACTGGTCGACATCCTTCATCCGTTAGAAACCTGATCACCTCTCGCAGATCAACTCTGGATGGATTCCGTATCACGCCCGTCATGTTTTTAACGGTCTGCTGAGGAAACTATGAGTCGGATGATAATAAAATTTTGCAAACGTGACGGTTGGTATGTGCTGTTTACATCAGATGTGACGTCATCGTGCGTATCGTACGTATGTTTCTTTCAAATAAACCACAGAACACCAAATTAAGTCCGAACGGCAAATACCTGCAGCCAAACGACAACCCAAACTACCTGGGAGTCACATTTGATCGGCGCATGACATGGAAAAGTCAGATCGAGAGAAACCGAATGAGAGCCAGATAAAGAATGGCAATCATGAGGAAACTTGCTGGCACAAGCTGAGGAGCAGACGAAAGAATACTCAAGAAACTGTACACTGGAAGAGTGAGACCAGTTCTCGAGTATGGCATTGCGGCATGGACAACAGCAGCAAAGGCGAACTTTGATCAAATTAGCAAACTTCAAAACCAAGCCATGAAAGTTATAACAGGAGGCATGAAGTCAACGCCAATTGTAGAACTTGAAAAGATTACAAAACTGCAATCCATGACCGACAGAAGAGACTGCAGAGCCCAGCAGCAATCAGAGAAACTCAGAAGACTGACTGACCATCCAATGCACAAGAGACTAAACAATTTCGGAAATGGGAAACTAAAGCGTAGAAACTTTGCAGAAATAGCCAAAGAAAAGATGAGCGAAGACCCTATGAACACCGTAACAACACCAAAGCCCATCCCTACTGCACGCAAACCCACATGGAAGCAGCATAACATTCCGGAGGTGGTAGAAAATATACCAGGTATTGGAATCAAGAACAGCTAGACTGAAAAAAGAAAGAAGAGACATAACCCCGAAGTACATAGCGGAAAACTACCCAAGCATGGACTGGACCCATGCATATACCGACGGTTCTGTAAATAACACAACACAGAATGGAGGGGCAGGGTTATTCCTGAGCCTAACAAATTGTAGAAAAATAACACTGTCAGTGGCAACTGGAAAATACTCAAGCAATTTCAGAGCGGAGGCAGAGGCACTGAAGGCTGCAGTAGAAGCAGAAATGATGCCAAAAGAGCAAATACGAGTGTCAACGATGTAGTGAAGTCCATGCAAGGTCGCAGTATGACAATACAGGATAAGACTGGGGCATGTCTTACAGAAGACCAAGAGATAACATGCTGGACGAAGTATTACTTAGAACTATACAATCACAAGTGTCGGGTTGAGCCAGAAAAAGCAATCCTCCAATTACCTACAGAAACTGACGAAAATCAACCGATAACTAAAGAAGAGGGGGCTGCAGCGGGGAAGACGATATATTCCTAGAAAGAATTATGAGTGATACCCTTGAAGATCATGTTGGCCCTGTAAGCATAGGAGATAGAACAATTACCAACTTAATCTTTGCGGAGGACATTGACGAGTTGGTGGGGACGGAGACAGAACTTGGAGAATTGATCCGAAGACTGGATGTAACAGACTCGAGGTTCTGTCATGGAGATAAACGCAGAAAAGACAAAGTTGATGAAGGAATGTGATCAAAGCAAATGGTCAGCAGCTTGAAACAGTGAACCGTTTCAAATATCTGGGCTCAACGATCAGGGATCAAAACTAGAGGTCCTGGCCAGAATAGCACAAACAACAACAGCGCTTGTACGATTGAAAAATATATGGAAAGATAAACGACTCTCCCTCGCCATAAAGTCAGACTAATGAGCTCATTGGTTCTTTCAATATTCGTCTACGCCTGCGAAACATGGACTATTACAGTAAACCTCCAAAAAAGAATCCAGGCCATGGAGATGAGATGTATTAGAAGACTCCTAAATATCACCTACAAAGGCCTATCACAAATAAAGAAGTACGACGTAGAGCAGAGAATGCAAGTAACTGTACGACGACCTACTCACAACGATCAAAAGGACGTCCGAGAAAACGATTGGAAAACAACATCCACGAATGGACTAACCTACGACTCCAGGAAGCAAGAAAAAGCAACCACAGACAGAGAGTGGTACCGCGATATTGTGGAGGTGTCAGCAGGGGTTCCCAACGATCTCAAGAGATCATGGGATGAACTGAAATAGAGCCTGTACCTGGTTTCTTTGCTGTTTGGACGCATGTGATAAAACTGCGCCACTATTTGGATGCTCAAATCACGTGTATATCTCTTATTTTCAAGAACAAACCCGACAGTAGTGTAACTATTATGAAACATACCTATACTTACTTAACACTTTCATTCATCCGAGTTGGAAAGAATGGGACCACTGTCACCTTCTAAGCATGTCATAAAATAACTAATAATGGTCGTGCATGTGACAACCTCATCATGAAAAACCATTGCTTTTGAAACCACCACTGCAAATGCATGGATGCAGATCTCTTGTAAAGAGGTTATCAGTAGTTGTGATCCTATGCTTCCATTGAGCCAATATATGAATAAATGATCCTTTCTCTAATCTATAATCTGAAGTTTGGCCGAAGCGTTTTTATTTTTTGTGATGTCAGTGTTATCCGTGTCACCGTGATTGAGGCATCAATTGTCTGTACTCCTTCTCCGCTGACAGCCCATCCTGTTCTTGTATGGTTCACTCAATCTATCTTCACTCCATTTATGTCGTTAGACTTCGTGGGGAGGTGTGACCTCCTTTGTTTAATTTTTTTTTAAACAGGTGACTTATCAGGTCAATCCCAGCATCTGTTAAAAAAAGTAAAGTAAAGTATCCCATAGCATTACTGCCGTAGGGGTGTGAGGTGTAAGCGATCTCACATTTCAAAGGCTCGGCTATATGAGGGCGGTAGCCATCTCCTCTCCCTCGCCGCTTTTACTTCCCGGACTGAACCGGTACCCATTTAAGGCTGGGTCGACCCGGGAGCCATTGCGGTCTGAAAAAAACATTACCGCCTCAACTGGGGAATGAACCCAGGACCACTCAGATGCGAAGCCAGCGCGCTAACCACTGCGCTACGCGGCTCCACGTCTGTTAGTCCCTGGAATATACGATCGCCTATTTTTGAGACTGGTGGAGGTGTAAGCGTAAATTAGGGCAAGGTAAACCTCCAGCCTGTCAGGCGCCATCTAAGTCGCTCCACTAACCACATAACCAAGACCGGAAGTTATAGCCACACAGTCCCCTTGTTTTGCGACATATTCTCTGTGGGGCGAATATCCCAAGAATAATTTGAGTAGATTTTTAACTTGAATTTTGTCCGAGCAGCGGCCGTTAGGCCCACTCTTTTCGATTTACAACTACTAAGGTATTTTTCTAACGTGCGCGTCACTGCACACGGGTGTCTGATCTCACTACTCAGAGATCAAGGAAAATATTTATCGGATGATTCACGTGAACAAATTCCGGTGCCTCCTCCGTGATTTAAACCCGCGAGCTCCAGCACCCGAGGCGAACACCTTACCTCGAGACCACTCAATCAATCAATCAAAACCTTTGAGCTCCCTATGGGACCCATGAGTTTAATAACAAATACACACTACGTCCTCCTGTCCTGTGCCATCCGTTCCAGATGTGTCAACGCCTTCCCTATTTCCTGTATGTTGCTTCGACTTCACTTCTCCATGCCTGTTTTGGTCTGTCACTACGTCTCTCGCCACAGAGACTGTCTTGTGATGCTATCAGCAGGTTTCCTTAATGGGTGTCATATCCAACATTATCGCCTTCTCACGACATGTTCCAATGAAAGCTGTCTGCTTCTCTCCGCCAGTTCCACATTAGTGATCATATCATGCCATTCACAACACTGTATTCGGTGAAAGGAATTCATTTAAAGATGTACCTTTTTATGTATTGTTTTTGTTGTTCTTCGTGTTTCAGTCGTACAATAGAACTGATTTTACACTGGAGTTGAAGATTTGGATTGGATAAAGATTGTATGTAATTTATGTTGTTGTCCATTCGTCCCCCAATACAATGAAAGCTCATCTCGTCATTTGTATCCTATTTACATACAGATCATCAAGTAGTGTTGTCAAATTCCGTTCAGTTCCATTTTTTGTCTTCATAATTCAGCCAAGAGCTAGAAGAAAGAAAAGTGGAGATAAGAGACATTCCTGTCACCACACCAAGCTCAAAGAGTTCAGAAAGCTGACCTCCATGTAGAGCTCTACATTTCATATATTTTTATGTTTTCTTAAATATGCAAGTGAACTTCAGAGGCACTTCTTGGTGCCTGTGTGATTCTCTGTCTAAGCTGTTACATGCTCCACGAATAAAGTGATATTCCATTCCATACATTGTTCAACTATCATTCTTAGTGCAGCTATTTGGTCTGTACATGACCTAATTTGTTGAGAGCTTGCCTGTTCTTCTTTCAACCATTTCTCTATGACCTCTGCTAATTTATCTACTATGATCAAGTTTAATATTTTTCCCGGCACATAAAATAATATTATCCATCTATCATTTGTCTACTGCTGCAGATCTTTGTTTCTTTGGTAGCTTGTCTACATAACCTTCCTTCCAATACGCTGGTTTCTTCATATAATTTCCCAAACTTGACCAAGTAATTTGTATAATATCTCTGCTCGTGTTGATGTCTGCTTTTTATTGCATCTGATATGATACCATCTGGGCCAGGGGCTTTATCATCTCACAGGAGCGTTAATGTTTACCTAATTTCTTGTTTTATTGTGTTTCTCGCAATTATCTTGCAGTTCGGTTTCTGCGAATGAATGTCTGTGGGATCGTGTGGAGCTAATCTATTTGAAAGATCAACTAAATAATCTGCACATCTCTTCACGTGTTCTTCTTCTTCTTCTTCTTCTTCTTCTTCTTCTTCTTCTTCTTCTTCTTCTGCGTTCGGCTTTTTCTGATCATGTTAAATCTTCAGTCCTAACGCCAGGATGAAGTCCGTAGTCCTTTCCAGGTCTGAGCGGTGACCCCATAGGTTTTGTCTCAGTTCTGCTCCATCTGGCATCTTAGTTCTTTGTAGGCCGGGCATTCTTGAAGTACGTGTTCATGGGTCTTGACTCCTGTCTCGCATGGACATTCTTGAAGTACGTGTTCAGGGGTCTGGACTCCTGTCGCACATGGACATTCATTTGTTTGGCAGATTTTGAGCCGATATAGGTGGCCCAGTAGTCTGCTGTGGCGTTCTCATGCGGAATATTGCAGTTTGCTACTGTCTTTGTAGCTGGTGTATTGTGTCTGGACTGTTACTCTCTCCCATTTCTTTCTCCCATTTTATGTTATACTGGCTGCGAATTATGGATTTTGCCCCCTTATATGGCCCTTTATGGGTGTATTGTTCCATTTTTCCACCTGCTTTGGATAGTGTATCGGCGCTCTCGCTTCCCGTAATTCCACAATGAGAGGGGAGCCACTAGAGTGCGATTTTTGAGATCTTTTGTATGGCATTTAGCTCTGTTATTATTTTATGTAATATGTCCTTATTTGTTGTGTTCTTTACAGATTCGAGTAGTGCTTTACGGTTTGTGAAGATCACAATCCTCGCGTATGTTTGAGCTTCCAATTTGGTGACAGTTTTCAGTGCTTGGAGAAGTGTCATTGATTCTGCCCTCAGGCTAGAAGAAATAGTCCCCGTTGAAAAGGACTTATGGGTTATCATTCCATTATTTTGTCTGACAAAGATGCCTCCACCACCATTTTTTGCCGCCCCTTATGCAGATCCATCTATGTACACATGTGTCCATTCTTTGAGGCTGTATTTGCCTTTAATCATCTCTTCGAATGTTCATTTTGTCTTTAATAAAGCCATTTACTTGCTATATTTTCCTGTCAGTTTCTTTGTTCTATTGTACATGAATTCCATATTTCCTTTCACTGCAACTTCTCTTGTCAATTCATCAAAATATTGTTTCTCGTCTTCTGATGCTCTTTCTTACTTCTTTGTTGGCTTCATTGTATATTTCCTGAGCCATGGCAGTTGGTGCATGATTTTCTTCCGATCGCAAACCGGCTCCTGTGGTCGACCCAGCCACATATATTGGGTACCAGATCATATCTGGGAAGAAAAGGAGGCCGACGTGATGCTGACCACATCATCACTATGTGTCGTGGGTCACAAAATAAAAATGGCATGGCCTAACACCATATTTCCTATACGCCGCATGGGGTGGCGGGATCTTAATTATTTTTTTTTACTTGTCAGCACAAACGTGACACATATTACTGTCGGGGATGTAGCAAGCTAATGATGGACTCAGACATCACAAACGTGGCATGGACTATAGACGTTGATGTAGCAAGCTAATGATGAATTCAGACATCACAAACGTGGCACGGACTATAGACGTTGATGCAGCAAGCTAATGATGAACTCAGACATCACAAACGTGACACATACTACGGACGTGGATGTAGCAAGCTAATGATGAACTCAGACATCACAAACGTGTGACACGGACTGGACAACAACCTCTTGAGCCCCAACGGCTTGGGTGTGCTGTCTCCCTTGCTCGTGTTTGCAGTCAGGTCTGCACTCTCTTGAACACATGGTGCCACTGTTTACATCCCAGGGGGAACAAATATACATTTAAAAAACAGTGTATAGTCATTTGAATGTTCAAGAAATCTTCTGACATGACATGGAAACATGACACGTGACTAGACATTCACCGCGGAGCTATTTATAAAGACCATCCACACAGTTATGACATTTATTTACGCTCCACTAGCGTATGACCACCTCTGTTAACCTGTACTAACCTCACTTCCTCCCCCCCCCCCCCCTTCCCAACCCTTGTGGACGTCCACTTCACGTGGCCTTAGTTAAACATCCAGCGGGGTCAAAGATGCAGCAGTGAATGAGCGAACAGAAGCCAGCGACTCTTAGCTATTTCCAGATGAGTCAGGGCGGAAGACGCAGATGTCGCAGCCACGCTGTAAACTATGGTACAACATGACAACATCCTTTTCGAAACGAATTCCGAAGATACAGAAACAAATCAGCTTAAATATTGTTATTCTCTACCCATACGGGATCAAGATGCTGAACAGCGCATGCGCTGCAGCAGTCAGCGACCCATAGCTGACTGATAGTGTCAGGGCCAGCGAATCAGAGCTGCCAAGACCCTTCTACACTCCCACGAGGTGATCCTGGATAACATACTGCAACAGAGATGACTGGCTATGGAGAAAGGATCGAAGAAGGAAGGCTAACCAGGTACTCAAAAATGCCTGTCAAAGTCGGATGTGTCGGACCGAAAGGTGCAAACATCGCATGCGAGCTGTACGACACAACGTATTCCGTTCTCTGGACTACATCCTACTACTTGCAAAGTTCTTTTCGGGGCTTGGTAACGGGAGATTGAGAACGAACGATTAAGAAAAAGAAGAATCTACCTATACTTAAAACGTTGTTTAGTTCCATAATAATAATAATAATTCGTCCACCGTCGTCGATGAGGACCGCCAACATCTTCGCATGTCAAACTGCATCCTTGAGTATGTGGGTGCTCTTGTGACTGATCAAGCTAATGCGAGCGCGGAAAGTTCTATGACACGTCTGGCAAACATAGTCCGTAGCTGCCTCTGGTATTCCCTCTGTTCTAAACTTCCAAATCGAGCGTTTTTCCTGGGCTACATGAACACTGATACCATCGCTGATTTCAAAATCGTTTGTGATGGCACTATTGCAGATTGAACGATTTTGAGCGGGATCAAGATGCCGAGCAGCACATGAGCTGCAGTGGTCAGCAACCCATAGCTGACTGCTAGCGTCAGGGCCAGCGAACCATAGCTGCCAAGACCCTTCTACACCTCCACGCGGTGATCCTGGATAACAGGCTGCAGCAGGGCAGACTGGCTAAGGAGAAGGGATCGAAGAGGGAATGCTAACCCGATACTCAAAAAATACTTGCTGAAGTCGGATGTGTTGGACCGCAAGGTGCAAATATCGCAGCCAAGCTGTAAACTACAAAACAACGCATTCCGTTCTCTGGACTACATTCTGCTACTTACCCTTTCAGTGTTTGGTAGTGGGAGATTGAGAACGAATGAAGAAGAAGAAGAAGAACGATTTTAAGCCAGATTTTCCCAAGTGTTAATGTCGATTTGACATCACTTAATGGATTCCTTCAGGCCCTCCATGCCACCGTTCTATTTCACTCAGTTCACTATACGAGAGCCTCTTTGGAATCCCTTCACTGGATATTCGAACAATGTGGCCGGGTTTAGGACGTTGAGTGGCGCATGAGCTGTAGCGATCAGGGACCAGAAGCTGTCTGCTAGCGTCAGAGCCAGCGACCCAAAGCTGACTGCTCGCGTCAGAGCCAGCGACCCAAAGCTGACTGCTCGCGTCAGGGCCAGCGACCCAAAGCTGACTGCTCGGGTCAGGGCCAGCGACCCAAAGCTGACTGCTCGCGTCAGGGCCAGCTACCCAAAGCTGACTTTCGCGTCAGGGCCAATGATCCAGAGCTACCAAGACCCTTCTCCACATCAACGTGATGGTCAATGATAACAGGCTTCAGCAGGGCAGACTGGCTTAAGGAGAAGGGATCGAAAAGGGAAGGCTAACCGGTACCCATAAACGCATGTTGAAGTTGAATGTATCGGACCGAAAGGTGCAAATATCGCAGTCAGTCTGTAAACCACGATACAAAGCATTCCGTTCTGCGGACTACATCCTGTTACTTGCAAAGCTCTTTTTAGGGCTTAGTAGCGGGAGTTTTGGAACGAACTACCAAGAAGAAGAACAAGGTGGCCAGACAATCTCAGTTGTTCGTGTGTGTGTGTGTGTGTGCACAAGGGGCAATACTTGGCATATTGGCTCTGGATAGCACTTCATTATCTCTGATATGGTCCTCTCAGTGAATAGGCAGAATGCGTCTCAGACAATGCATGTGGAAATGTCTCCTGGCGTCACCAGCGTAGACAGCCCAGCACTCACTCACATAGAGCAGAGTGGGAAGAATGGCGGCATAGTACATCTTCAGATTAGTGGTTGTACTGATTCCTCGAGGTCCCCACATTGTTGAGCACATTCGACCAAAAGATGGGCTGGTCTTTGTTGTTATATTTGCCAGCTCATCGGCAATAGTCACTGAACTTAGGAAAGGGCTTCCGAGATAATAAACGTTTCAACCGTTTGTAATGTATGCCCCCACACCGTAACCAATAGCTATTTATAGGCTGTATCTAGTGCTAGTTGGTACATGACCTCAGTTTTCTTTGTGCTAATGCTTCACAAGCAGCAGAGATCCGGTCCATGACCTCCTGCTGAGCTGTTGTCGGGAGCACAGTCATGCGCAAACAAGAGTTTGTATATCGTCATGCGCACCACCTTGGTCTTCGCCTTCAGTCTGCGGGGATTGAATTGACCACCATCCATGCGGAACTTTATTGGTATGCCATACGCGGTATCTTCAAAGGCGTCTGTCAGTATAGCTGAAAACAACATGCTGAACAAGTTCGATGCAAGTACACATCCCTGTTCCCCGCCGTTGTTCATCTCGATGTACAAGTTCCGCCTTTGTCAAATACAAATGTGTGCATGCCATCGTGGAGCTGTTTCACCAGAGTTACACATTTTCCAGGACAACCGAGTTTCGAATTCCAATATGATCTGCCATAGCCTACCTCTGCTAGACCGTATCAAATGCTTTTGTGAGGTCAATGAACTTTGCATACAGACCTTGATTTTGTTCTCGACACTTCCGTAGCTGACGCACTGCAAATATCGTGTCTACAGTTCCTCGACCAGCCCTGAATCCACACTGACTTTCCGGAAGACAATGGTCTAGCTCAAGATGTTTGTTCAGACGATTGAGCAGTACCCGCGCGAGGATCTTGGCAGCTATAGACATCAGCGAAATTTCGTGTGCATGTTATTTATTAATTTTGAATCGAGGATAAAAACGCATGTCGCGCAGAGATTTTCAGCAAGTAGCCCCTTGGTAATCAGACCAGCATCCAACCCGCTCCACCTTATGCTCGTACTAGATAATAAAGTTGTTTCTATGCTCTTCATTCTTCGCTTTCTTTGCCGTGGCTTCTAAAAAATATTGGTTTGTAAAATTGTCCAAAGATATGAACTTAAAGAGATTGCAAGGATCACTTATTTATATAGAAAAAAAGGCAAAATGAGTCACATAAAGACATTTTCGTCTGCGGTTTTTTTCGTTAGGTTTCGTTAGGTTTTCGAGAGGTGAACAGTTCTCTTCCTTGTCGACTACCTTTGCCTCCTATTACGTTAGTCACGTGTCGAATCCATTTACAGAACAAAGTAAACTACTGACAATGTATGTTGGATGGCAGTAAACCACTCTGTACGGCACGCTGCTAAATGGCTTAACCATTTGTCTCGTTAGAACTGTGTTTTACACCGAATTGTGTTGGATGTCGTCTCTGACGAAGACATTTTGGTCGTAACGCAAATTGTTGTTCTTTTCTTGCCCGTGTAATGCTGACACATGCCGTTGTCAGTCGTTGTTTATTTGGTTGTTAAATAACAAGAGATAAGACCGATGTGAGTTGCGCGTTAATTGTATTATCGATGAACTGGCAAATTGAATAGCAAACCACATCACAACTTTTGGTCAAATACGCTAGGCATATATGGCGAGCTGAGTCCAGGAAAACTTTCATGGAGACGTCCTCCCCCCCCCCCCCACCCCAAACGGTAAGAATCGACCCAATCCGTTACGGGATCCTCACCGATGCTACGCAGTTCGTCCATTGTGTTGAGATTCTCCAGAAAATGTGAAGACGAACATATTGGTTAAACCATGTGCAATGACGTTGTTTCTTCGACTAAACTAAACAAAATTTTAATTACTATCATATTGACACTAAAACATAAGAAACCCTGTTTAAACTGGGTAGATGAGGTGAAAAGGGCATTCAGCTAGGGCCTCGTGTCCGGGCAGCCAGGGCATCGCAGTCAGCAAGGGCCTCGTGTCCGGCAGAAAGGGCCTCGTGTCCTGGCAGTAATGGCCTAGTGTCCGGGCAGCAAGGGCCTCGTTTCTGGGCAGCAAGGGCCTCGTGTCCGTACAGCCAGGATAGACGAGCAATAAGAGAGTCTTGAACAGAGAGAGATAATGATTTAAGAGCAGCACTCTGTCAACTATGCCAGCAGTCCGCACCAAAAAGAGTAGTGGTACAGTGGGTTCCATCCCACTGTAACATCCAAGGCAACGAGGAGGCAGACAGACTGGCAAAAGAAGGTCCAAGACTACCACAACCAGATACTAGTGTGACATACGAAGAGTCAAAAAGGCTTATTAGAGCTAGATACATGACAAAATGGGAAATAGAACATACTGGCTACACCAAAAACGATGCCTATTACCAGTTGAACAGAAGAGAGCAGGTCGTGGTCTTCAGACTTCGCACTGGCCACAATAGGCTGAGGTACCACCTATTCAATAAATTGAAGATAGGTGGCACTGACGAATGCAGGTGCGGTACTGGGAAAATGACCGCTGACCATCTGCTGCAAAACTTTCCGACATACGAGGACCAGAGAAAGCACATGTGGCCATCACCAGTGGCAACACTAGACAAGCTCTATGGCAATGTCGACAGCCTCAGGATGACCGCTGCTTTTTTCGAAAAAATACAGGTTGACGTCTGACAGCGTACGAAGAAGAAGAAGAAGAAGAAGAAGAACAGAGAGTATTCCTATACCAGCAGGAGACCATGTTTGATAGTCAAGGAATGAAACTTAACCAATACACGCTTGCGTTGATATGATTAGTTACAAGCTCACAGACAGTCTCAAGGATGTTGTAAGACATTGGATAATGTTGGTGGTCCTCATCTACGAGTATGTACATTATTACTATTATTAAATAACATTGTCAACAGACCTCGACTGAGTGTACACCTGGCCATAGCTATGAGAATACGCGACCACCGGGCGAAACTAGGTTAGTACATCCATTAGGATAAACTGAGTGTGTGCGTGTGTATATATGTGTGTGTTATCAAAGTGCTTTCAATATACTTGCCTTAGTGATTGGTATCGCCGTTTTGGTTATGTGCTAGACACAGGCTTTCGATTTGTTTTGTTAATTATCAAGTTTCTGAACTTGACTTTCCCATGGTCACGTTTGTATGTTGAGAGGGTTTGCGTGTTTCAATATTACCAAGAGTTGTGTCAGTAGGGGCGGACGCTTCCAGAAGGGTCAGCCAAGCTGGACAGGTCAAGAGAGAGAGATCGGACTAAAGACTGGGATCTAGGCGCTGATCAGCGTATGAACCGCAGCGGTCAGCTACCCATAGCTGACTGCTAGCGTCAGGGTCAGCGAACCAGAGCTGCCAAGACCCTTCTATGCCTCCACGCGGTGATCCTGGATAACAAGCTGCAATAGAGCAGACTGGCTAAGTAGAAGGGATCGAAGAGGGAGGGCAACCCGGTACTCAAAAATTGCTTGCTGAAGGATGTGTTGGACCGAAAGGTGCAAATATCGCAGTCAAGCTGTAAACCACGACACAACGCATTCCATTCTCTGGACTTCATTCCGCTAATCGCAAAGCTTTTCTCAGGGCTTGGTAGCGGGAGATTGAGAGCGAACAAAGAAGAAGAAGAAGAAGAAGACTAAAGACAGACAACTGACCTAGAATATAATAGGTTTGACGTAGGGTAGGCCAACCACCTAGATCGATTAAAATAAAGCTGGTTACGGAAACATTGACAACGAAACAAAAGCGTCAAGTTGATCAAGCCTCGGGACAGGAAGGACCTCAGAATGAGGGAGGCAGAACGAGCAGCTCAAGACCGAACTTGCTTGAGGAGGGTTGTCAATGGTCTATGGCACAAAAGAAGCGGCGGACATTGATGATGATGTGTTTGTGGAATGTGCTCGAGGTTAGAAACAATATGAAGTCCATAATGCTGTGTTGATCGACCTAAGTGAGTAAGTCTATAGTATATATGTCATAACTCATGATAAGTTAAGGATGTCATATTTTGGATGTCTGCCTGATGTCTATCCGGAGTGATAATTCATTACATAACGTGTTTCTGTTGTCTGGTGTATATGTTTTTACGAGTTCTGACAGCACACTTGTCTTTGCGATTGTTGTCACTACATTGAATATTTACTATTACTAGGCACATAATTTCCATTTGTTTCGTTTACAATTCTGTTTTCCAAATGTTTGATTATTGTCCATGTTTCTGCACGATAAATTAATAAAGAATATACAATGATAAATATATAAAATGATAACAATATCCGACTGTTGATAAGACTAGACACCTACCAATTTCGTCAAATCAATTTGGTCTGTATTTTGTTCAGGGAGTGATTTAGCGCAGAAGTTGCCAACGATGTCTGCAACTTGCCTAGCAACGTGACGTAACTAGAACATGTGCTATTTATTGTGGCTAATTTCGTGCGTTCACACAATTCATTCTGTTCAGATGTTATTCGTTCAGTTCTCCGGACGTGCGCATCTCAAGGTGGGAACATAAGGGCAGCGAGAGGCAGGCATCAAGCGTGATATGCATGTACAAACGATGATTGACACCGGTTTGAGGTTGAGAATCGTTTGATTCTCCTTATAGAATGCCTCAAACCTCATGGTGTAAACACCATTTCATTCGTTTGCAATAAAGGCATCAATGCTCTTTCCTCTCGTACGCTTTCTCTCATACTTTTCCCTTTTTCTCTTCCATTTCTATTTGCTGAAGTTTTTGTGGACTGAAATTTATACAGGATGCATCCCACACCCCCCCCCCCCTTTCCACCCCCCTCTCTTTTACGATAAGCTAGACACGTTTAGTGTTACAATTCTTTGCTCCCATTTCGGGTTCAGGAAACAACTGGGCAAATGTTTGTAATACTCGGTCAGATAAAACTGTTACAATGTGTCTTTTGTTGCTGGCTGATAAATCAGGGTGAGGCAACTCTGCTATTTAGAGTGAAAGGTGAAGGTTGCAGCTGATCGAACCGTGACGTATGATTTCAAAAGCAGCCTTGAATGTCGGAATTAGATCTCGTAACACCTCGACATTCCGGTGGTTCACTGTATTTTATACTTACTTACTTAGTCGCTCCTCTTCTACCGTGAGGTGTAGAGGTTTTATATTTTATAGAGGTGCACAATAGTCATGGATGAGAAAATCTCCGAAGACGTCGATGTATGTATACCGTTATTTTGGGCACACATGCAGAATAATCTAGAACCAGAACTAACTAGACGTCCTCGTCTTATCGTTCGCGCAGACAGTCCTGAGTAGTTGCCAGGATCGGATCATACGATCTTCTCTCTTCAACTTCAATGTACTATCTGTAATGTGATATGCTGCCGGAACATAGACACTTACAAAAGCAATGGAGTACAAACTATGAGCAGCCCAGGCCTCTCTCGAGATACGCATGATCGACTTTACTCTCTAGCGCATTCATAATCTCCACAATCCGAGCTACTACAATATCATTGGATCGACTTTACTCTCTAGCGCATTCATAATCTCTACAATCCGAGCTACTACAATATCATTGGATCGACTTTACTCTCTAGCGCATTCATAATCTCCACAATCCGAGCTACTACAATATCATTGGATCGACTTTACTCTCTAGCGCATTCATAATCTCCACAATCCGAGCTACTACAATATCATTGGATCGACTTTACTCTCTAGCGCATTCATAATCTCCACAATCCGAGCTACTACAATATCATTGGATCGACTTTACTCTCTAGCGCATTCATAATCTCCACAATCCGAGCTACTACAATATCATTTGATCGACTTTACTCTCTAGCGCATTCATAATCTCCACAATCCGAGCTACTACAATATCATTGGATCGACTTTACTCTCTAGCGCATTCATAATCTCCACAATCCGAGCTACTACAATATCATTTGATCGACTTTACTCTCTAGCGCATTCATAATCTCCACAATCCGAGCTACTACAATATCATTGGATCGACTTTACTCTCTAGCGCATTCATAATCTCCACAATCCGAGCTACTACAATATCATTTGATCGACTTTACTCTCTAGCGCATTCATAATCTCCACAATCCGAGCTACTACAATATCATTGGATCGACTTTACTCTCTAGCGCATTCATAATCTCCACAATCCGAGCTACTACAATATCATTGGATCGACTTTACTCTCTAGCGCATTCATAATCTCCACAATCCGAGCTACTACAATATCATTGGATCGACTTTACTCTCTAGCGCATTCATAATCTCCACAATCCGAGCTACTACAATATCATTTGATCGACTTTACTCTCTAGCGCATTCATAATCTCCACAATCCGAGCTACTACAATATCATTGGATCGACTTTACTCTCTAGCGCATTCATAATCTCCACAATCCGAGCTACTACAATATCATTGGATCGACTTTACTCTCTAGCGCATTCATAATCTCCACAATCCGAGCTACTACAATATCATTGGATCGACTTTACTCTCTAGCGCATTCATAATCTCCACAATCCGAGCTACTACAATATCATTTGATCGACTTTACTCTCTAGCGCATTCATAATCTCCACAATCCGAGCTACTACAATATCATTGGATCGACTTTACTCTCTAGCGCATTCATAATCTCCACAATCCGAGCTACTACAATATCATTGGATCGACTTTACTCTCTAGCGCATTCATAATCTCCACAATCCGAGCTACTACAATATCATTTGATCGACTTTACTCTCTAGCGCATTCATAATCTCCACAATCCGAGCTACTACAATATCATTTGATCGACTTTACTCTCTAGCGCATTCATAATCTCCACAATCCGAGCTACTACAATATCATTGGATCGACTTTACTCTCTAGCGCATTCATAATCTCCACAATCCGAGCTACTACAATATCATTGGATCGACTTTACTCTCTAGCGCATTCATAATCTCCACAATCCGAGCTACTACAATATCATTTGATCGACTTTACTCTCTAGCGCATTCATAATCTCCACAATCCGAGCTACTACAATATCATTGGATCGACTTTACTCTCTAGCGCATTCATAATCTCCACAATCCGAGCTACTACAATATCATTTGATCGACTTTACTCTCTAGCGCATTCATAATCTCCACAATCCGAGCTACTACAATATCATTGGATCGACTTTACTCTCTAGCGCATTCATAATCTCCACAATCCGAGCTACTACAATATCATTGGATCGACTTTACTCTCTAGCGCATTCATAATCTCCACAATCCGAGCTACTACAATATCATTTGATCGACTTTACTCTCTAGCGCATTCATAATCTCCACAATCCGAGCTACTACAATATCATTGGATCGACTTTACTCTCTAGCGCATTCATAATCTCCACAATCCGAGCTACTACAATATCATTGGATCGACTTTACTCTCTAGCGCATTCATAATCTCCACAATCCGAGCTACTACAATATCATTGGATCGACTTTACTCTCTAGCGCATTCATAATCTCCACAATCCGAGCTACTACAATATCATTGGATCGACTTTACTCTCTAGCGCATTCATAATCTCCACAATCCGAGCTACTACAATATCATTGGATCGACTTTACTCTCTAGCGCATTCATAATCTCCACAATCCGAGCTACTACAATATCATTGGATCGACTTTACTCTCTAGCGCATTCATAATCTCCACAATCCGAGCTACTACAATATCATTGGATCGACTTTACTCTCTAGCGCATTCATAATCTCCACAATCCGAGCTACTACAATATCATTGGATCGACTTTACTCTCTAGCGCATTCATAATCTCCACAATCCGAGCTACTACAATATCATTGGATCGACTTTACTCTCTAGCGCATTCATAATCTCCACAATCCGAGCTACTACAATATCATTGGATCGACTTTACTCTCTAGCGCATTCATAATCTCCACAATCCGAGCTACTACAATATCATTGGATCGACTTTACTCTCTAGCGCATTCATAATCTCCACAATCCGAGCTACTACAATATCATTGGATCGACTTTACTCTCTAGCGCATTCATAATCTCCACAATCCGAGCTACTACAATATCATTGGATCGACTTTACTCTCTAGCGCATTCATAATCTCCACAATCCGAGCTACTACAATATCATTGGATCGACTTTACTCTCTAGCGCATTCATAATCTCCACAATCCGAGCTACTACAATATCATTGGATCGACTTTACTCTCTAGCGCATTCATAATTTCCACAATCCGAGCTACTACAATATCATTGGATCGAGTGATGCGGTTGTTCTTGCAAACAAGTCAAAACATTAGTATACAGGGCATGTGCTCAAAAGATAGGAAGAATGTTAGGGCACGTGAATTACAAAAGGGAGTCCACGAACGGAAAAAGCCAACTGGGTTTGACCTTCAACGCGTTGGTAAAACTCCCATGCAACATTCACGATAATAGTTGTCGCTGAAATGGGTGACTTGCGCGGTTATTTGGATTAAAGGGAGGAAGAAACTGCGCCTTTTTGTCAACCTCACTCACAGAGCCTAAGCTACCTTTTGCCAGTGGCAAGACATTCATCGAGACGACTGGAGATAGCATAGGATGCAGATTTTGCCTCAGGTTTACCACCGAAGCCTTTCCGTAAACATGTAACCCGCAGGGTAGAAAGGTGGGATGGCATCTAACGCAGTTTGTCGTGCCTTTTCGATAACCACAAGAGGTCGTATGGACAACACTCAGCGTGTGAGTAAGTCTGGCATCTCACCCCAGCTGTATTCAACTCATCATAGTAGCATCTAAAATTCCCACACACCAAATTCGCGAAGGTGAACCGGCAGAACTAACCCGTGAAATACGTCACATGTATAAGCGTAGTGCCATTCAGCCGGCGTCCAGACCAGGATAAACGGATGGAAGAAATCACAAAAAAAGAACGAAAAAACAAGTCCAGATGGAAAACAACACCACGTTTCCGTGAACACAAGTGTAAGTCGTCGACTAGTGTGAATTCCAGGCAAATCCGTGGTCTAGCGGCATCCATAATGATCCAAAAGAGTAGAGAAATGTAGACTCTCAGCCAGTTATGGCGCCATCTTTGCCACATTTTTGCCAGATGTGCCAGATACATAATAAAAGAAAGCGTAATGCCGACTGAACCTTCATAGCTCAGGATACAGATGGTAGGAGACGAAGTTTGGACTCGCAACGGCACAACCGCCATTGTGTAACTGGTCGTTAAGTAATCAAATAAGTGCAATAAGAATTGTGGACTGGATGTAGAATAAGTTCTTCATGACAAACGCGCTCTGCTATAACCAAAGAGACTGTGTGCTTGGAAGACTTCGACAAAAAGAATGTTCAGCACTCATCATCATCATTAGGCGTCTCAGTCTATGCAGACCATGCGCGTGGCACCCTGTGAGTAGCCTCTCCAGGACGAAAGCATGAGCGTTGAATATGGAGACCCTGAACCACCCAAACTGTAGGATTTCCCTCTCGGCCTCGATGGTGTAATCCAAAGGACTGCAAAGCATGACAATTTGGCACCAGCTCCACTGCAGGAGCTGCCGGAATGAGTTCGCACTTTAAAAACCATCCGCCTTGGTGCTACCACTCCGGATTTTCTGTCTGGGTCTACTCCCGTAGCACTACCCTCTCCTCCTGAGGTTTCCACAAGACGGAGTCGTTGCCCGTGAATGTTAGCTACTCGAGACATCCGATGATACTCTCATCGTGCCAAGACTAGCCAGCACCCTGGTACTTGTGAGTTTAAAATCAGAGTTCTACCTCTCCTATGCGAACTGCCTGAACAGGCTAACAAGCTTCGTCTACCCAGGTTTAGAGTCAGAGTTTACCGTCTCTTAGAGTGGCTGCCAACCAAGGTTAATGAGCCCAATCTGCCCGCCCAGTTATACCACCGGGTACTCGGTCGCGCCCCACAGTAGGCTCTGTAAGAAACAGGGAACCCCATATGAAGGTGCTACTAGGGACACAATAATGTAGGAGAGGCCATTGTAAAAGAAACTCCTGCTCAGGAAGCCGAACAGTGAATCCAGTGCGATCTCTAAACCTGGAAATGAGAGGCTATAACAGACGCTTCACTATCCTTTAACGAGCGGGACGTCCAGCCCAGACCTCGCTACCCCACAGCACTAACAAATACCAAAATGGGAATATGGATTGAGGTAAGAGTTAATGTTGTCCCGGTGTGACAATCTGCGACATCGTTTATTAGAACATACTGATCCGACAATTCTGGTCAGGGTCAGGTAACTGACCAATCCCTGCACTTCTTCCATGCAGTTCTTCTTAGAAACAGACCGCTTAATTCAGGTTAACGAGGTAGGGATCAACATGATCCTCGTAGTAGTTAGCGTCATGCATACGAAGTCAAGCATAGCACAACTGCTTGGAGGACCAGCGGTCCACCTTCACCAGCATGCTCGGGATGTCAGGATAGCTACTGAAACCCGTCACCTTATCCCTTTTCGTGGAGCACAAAAGAGTAAACTTACTATCTTGGGCATTCAACAACAACAACAACAACAACAACAACAAGCAATTATTCTGGCTGTTTTCTAAGCTGCTTGTATTTGCGTTTTCACTATTGACGAGTTGTCTCTGATTGGATGTTTGCAGTGGTTCCTCCTACATTCTGGGCGAGCTGAAGAAGGTAGACCTTGCTCCTGATGGATAGAGTGCTATGTTCTGTTTCTCAGCAGGTTCACCCCTATAGAGGTCTCAGTATTGATCACCCGCCTCATTGGCCAGGTTGCTGCAATACAGCCTGTTTCCAAATGAACGAAGTGGACGAGCTGTGGGTTCGGGGCTAATATGTTTCACTTGACATAGACGAAGTCAGTATGTTGTACCAGACCATGGGGTGAGATGGAGTCTTTGTCAGTATGTTGTACCAGACCATTAGATGAGATGGAATCTTTGTCAGTATGTTGTACCAGACCATGGGGTGAGATGGAGTCTTTGTCAGTATGTTGTACCTCACCATGGGGTGATGTGGAGTCTTTGTCAGTATGTTGTACCTGACCATGGGGTGAGATGGAGTCTTTGTCAGTATGTTGTACCTGACCATGGGGTGAAGTGGGGTCTTTGTCAGTATGTTGTACCTCACCATAGGGTGAAGTGGGGTCTGTGTCAGTATGTTGTACCTCACCATGGGGTGATCTGGAGTCTTTGTCAGTATGTTGTACCTCACCATGGGGTGAGATGGAGTCTTTGTCAGTATGTTGTACCAGACCATGGGGTGAGGTGGAGTCTTTGTCAGAATGTTGTACTTGATCATAGGGTGAGGTGGAGTCTTTGTCAGAATGTTGTACTTGATCATAGGGTGAGGTGGAGTCTTTGTCAGAATGTTGTACTTGATCATAGGGTGAGGTGGAGTCTTTGTCAGAATGTCGTACCCTGACTCTAATCTTGCCTCACCAACCAGTTAATCAAACATGGTAGTACTGGCATGCTATATTTGACAAAACTTACTTTTGGTGTGTTCCGTTCTTCCGCGGGGTTCTTGCAACACGTGACATGATAACCCGTCTGATATCTAGACAGAAGGCAGAAAAACAAGGATAAAATGTCTAATCAATCTAAAAAATAGTCTAAGAAAATACGTCTCCACCCATTTTTGGTTTCACTGGAGGCTTGCCTTTCTGGATTCTAGTTAGTTGCCCATCGCAAAGGAAGATGGCGACACCATCTGGCGGTTTTTGTCTGGATGATGTACTTAGATTATAATGAGGCGTTAGTTGCGCTGGTCATCAAACTCACTCTCTGGTCCCGAACTACTTTGGACCAGTAGCAAAACATAAGTTAAGACGACTGGAGGTAATTCAGGATCCAGACACTCTGGTCCCACATCTTTGAGATCAGAGGTCGCTTGAAACATGTGGAACTCGAACCCACGCCTTTTCCGTTTATCGCTTTGAGAGGCGAGTGCCTTACCTCTCGACCACAGCTGACGAAGTCACACCTCTCTCAATCTCTATATAGTCTTTCAGGTTTTGTCTGGACACATTGTACGTATGTGTATGCGTATGTGTATCTGTTTGTGTGTATTTCCCTATGGTAGCTTTGCAACACAATACTTTTGTCCATCCTGTCTGTACATGGAGAAGAGTTCATACCGAGACAAATCCCCGATATGCCCAGTCAAACTGGACACGGGAACAAGATGCTGAGCAGCACATAAGTTGCAGTGTTTAGCGACCCATAGCTGACTGCTAGCGTCAGGGCCAGCGAACCATAGCTGCCAAGACCCTTCTACACCTCCACGCGGTGATCCTGGATAACAGGCTGCAGCAGGGCAGACTGGGTAAGGATAAGGGATCGAAGAGGGAATGCTAACCCGGTACTCAAAAACTGCTTGCTGAAGTCTGTGTTGGACCGAAAGGTGCAAATATCGCAGCCAAGCTGTAAACTACGACACAACACATTCCGTTCTCTGGACTACATTCTGCTACTTAAGCCCTTTCAGTGACATGACCTCTTCCCCTTCTCTCGCTCCTCTTACCTCACTCTGTTTCATTTGACTCTATCCTACAGTTACACTCTTGCACAACTTTCACACGCGCCCTCATGGTGAGGCCCTTCCATTGCACTTTGGTTGGGCTATCTTCTGAGGGCGCACAAACCTAGCATAGGTACATACAGACGCATACATGCATCCAAGCACTGGTTTATGCGTCCTGATATCGCCCAATGGACTACGGTCTGGGGTGGAAAATGGCGCGCCTCCGCCAGTAGAAACTAGTGAGGCAAACATCTAAGCAACAACAAAAAAAGCCCTTTCACTGTTTGGTAGTGGGAAATTAAGAATGAAGCCTAATTCAAGTCATTAAATAGGTCACATATGGTTATTTAAATAAAACATAAACTAAATGTGATATGAACTGTAAAACCATTTGTACAACCACATTTGTATTTCACGGCAACCTCTTTGTCTGTCACGAAACGTCTCCTACCGAGGTAGGGGGGGGGGGGGGATTATAGCGTAGTCTTGACCATGCGATCACTTTATTGCAGTTGATACACTGTCTTTCGTTACTAGCCTGTCAGCTCAACTGATCCCCGCCACCGACCGTACATATACTTCTGTCGAAATCTAAAACAGGGCGACCAGTTTTGGCTTCATCAACAATGTTTGAGAATCCGCGAGGAGATTTATTGACACCAGTTATGCATCGCTTTGAGCGACAAACACTTTTCACCGTAAACAGAAAGCATTTCTTTAAGAATATCCATTGAAGAACGTTTTTTTGCCAAATAAACAAATAAACTCTGAGAGCATAGGCACTATTTGGTATTTGAGCTGCGCACGTGCAGGCGACACTTAACCCCATGCTACCTATAGTAATCACAAAGCTTGAGGTCACTAACACCTAACTACACCTTTAGAAACCAATCTGACGAAGACGGATGTGTCAGACCAGAAGGTGCAAATATTGCAGTCAAGGTGTAAACTAGTTACAAAACCCTGGACTACATCCTGCAACTTGCAAAGCCATGTTCAGGGCTTGGTAACGGGTGATTGAGAACGAACGCAGACGAAGAAGAGGAAGAAGAAGAAGAAGAAGGAGGAAAAGGAGAAGAAAAAGAAACAACTAACTACATTTTTCAGTTATCACATATATGTTTGTGAGCTACTTACTGACTTACCATCGTAGTTGGTTCTCCTTTCCTAATATCAAACCAGCATCCATTCACAGCTGGGCTGTTGTTGTTGTTCGAGGCTACTCGTGTGCTAAGTTAACTCTAGATGACGTGTCTTTCGTAGCCAGTTACAGTGACTCTCCTTACATCTCGATTTGTACTTGTGAGGTGACTACTGCCCTCGGATGATGAATGTCGATAACGTAGATCGAACCAAGTAACCTTGCTGTGAGAAAGGAGAGCTCTACCAGGCGCGCCACTGTCAAGATTTATGATATGATAAGCAACATTGTAATATATGACACCTACTTCTGATCCCAGCGAAAACAAGCCAACCAGTCGTTTCCCCTTGTTTCAGATAAAGGAGTTATTTCTTCAAAAATGTTATTCTTAAAACTGGATTGTATAGCAGGAGTGCAATGCCGTGAGTTAGAGAGGCTTCTACGCTGGAGTTTTTAATGGGTTATATAGCAATATAGAGCATTCTCTCTCTGTCTCTGTCTCTCTCTCTCTATTAATATATATATATACACACACAAGCACACATGCACACGGGAAGCACGATGACGTCACAGTTCGCGTAATAAGCCATGGCCATCTGGAATTTCTAAACTACAGATGGTCATGAATAAGCACAGTCCAATGAACAAGCGATCACGTATTCATTCCTCTTGTACGAACAGTGTGATACCGAATCCGTCCAATGTGGTCAGCGACCGGTGATTTAGTTCTTCAAAGTCAAAAGATGTCGACCATTCGACATTCATCGCAGAATGCAATCAGTGTTTGGTGACAAATGATTGTCGATGACGACAGTGAATGATTAGGCGCTGATGTTTAGGGAAGGGCGTGAGATAACGAAAGAATTTCCTCGCTAGATCAAGCTCATGTTTTTGTGACAGAATAAGTCATCGACAAGATTGATGCAGAAATACGGGTGAACCGTCGTACGAGCTTACGTTTGCTTTTATAGCAGAGGAATGCGCTGTGTCGTTTCGAACAGTTGAAGTGGTTGTTAAGAAGTGATTGTCAAACTGTATAAAGCATTAGTTAGACCTTCATTGGAGTACTGTGTACAGGTGTGGAGCCAATATCGCAGAAGGAATACAAACATGTTGGAAAGGATACAAAAAAGAGCGACAAAACTGATAGTGGGATTCCAGAATTACAGTTATGAGGAAAGACTCAGAAAAACCGGCCCACTGTGTCTAGAAAAGATAAGAATTCGAGGTGACTTAATACAGGTTTATAAGATAATCAACGAAAAGGATAAATTAGACTGAAGCAAGTTTGTTTCTTCCAAAATACAACTACCTACAAGAACAAGAGGGCATAGCTACAAATGAACTAACGAACTAAAGAAAGGTCCAGATTATATATTAGGAAGTATTTTTGTAGTCAGAGAGTGGTGAATGCTTGGAATGCATTACCACAGGAAGTAGTGCAGGCAGGGACAATAAATGCATTCAATAATATATTGAATAGACATAGTTTTTTTAGAGCAAGGAAATGTAAATGAAAGTGGTTGTATACAGACAGTATAAAGACGTTAAGTTAAGTTAAGAAACTGAAGTATCGAAAGGTGTATTCACAATGGGTTTCATGGATGCTGACCGACCACCACAATGAAGAACGCTTGGAGTGAAGTTTGAACCACTTGAGGCGTCACGAACCGGTGCGTGGCACATTTATGTTACGAATAGGGGCAGGCACTGAGTTTCCAAAAAGGAAATGCGATTGCATACCAGCTGTCACCTTTATTGAAACACCCTAACATAAACGTTCCATAAAAGAATGCTAATACATGCCAACTCTCTGTTCCTAGTGCCAAAATTGGACTTTAACAAAAACTCAGGAGAGAAAGATCACGCCAAGTGAAATGAAATGCCTCCGGAGAACAATCAACGAAACTAGGAGAGATAGAATGGCAATGAAGATGTGAGAAGAATAGTTGAAGCGAGACCCTGTTCTGAATATATTGATGGCGTGAGAATCAATTGGTTCGGCCACCTAATGAGAATGCATTCTGACAAACTACCGCTGTGCGCCTATAACGCACGACGTTTCGGGTTTTCGCAATCGTGGCAAACCGAGAATAGGAAATGTTGCGAATATCGAAATCGTCACGAAATTACCACTTCATCGACACGTCTTAGCCCTGGACAGAAAACTACGGCTCCCCACGCCGCGTACGGCACAAGTGACAAGACACGACTGAGTCGCGGTGCCACCACTTTGAGCCGTGCAGCTAAACAGTGAGTATGCAATGGAAACATCCAGAGTCACACAACAACAAAAACAAAAACAGTCACAGGTTTCTGCTGGCAAGGTTTTGCTGACCGCATTTAAAAAAACCCATAAAGGGCTTTTATTGGCGAACGATGAAGAGCATGCCGTGAACCTCAATGCCATCCGCTACAAGGACACACTAGACAAGCCGTGTTGCTGTTGTTGTTGTTGAATGCCCACAATGAGTAAGGATGATTCTTTTGTGCGCCCTGAAAAGGACATTTAGTGGTGGGTTGTTGTAGCTTTCCTCATATCGTGTGTCCTCCATGTGGTTTTGCTATGCTTGACTTTATCTACGTGTCGCTCACTACTACAGGGATCACGTTGACCTCGCCCGTTATCCAGGCTGCCTTGAGAACATCCCATTTCCAGGGAGCGCTACTAGGAAGTCGAGGTGAGGGTCTTGGCCAGTATGTTTTGTCTGACCCTGATTGACATGTCTGATCAGTATGTTTTGTCTGACCCTGATTGACATGTCTGATCAGTATGTTTTGTCTGACCCTGATTGACATGTCTGATCAGTATGTTTTGTCTGACCCTGATTGACATGTCTGATCAGTATGTTTTGTCTGACCCTGATTGACATGTCTGATCAGTATGTTGTGCCTGACCCTGATTGACATGTCTGATCAGTATGTTGTGCCTGACCAGACGTTAGTCGTCCTCCCCTTGCATTTCCTCTTAAACGACATACTATTTTAATACACACAATTGAGTTGTAAATTCAGATGATAGTGTCTGTTTACAACAAAAAAAGATGTCTGCCATGTCCTGATTTTTGCCATAAGCCGGTTTGTGTTTGTGTCTCTTCACGTGCCACGTGATTAGTCCCTTTTGCTGTCCATGGCATTCTCAACATCCATAACCACACCATAATCTCCCATTCCTCCATCACGGGGAATTGTTTTCATTCCAAGAATTTCGCTAATTCCATCCGATCATAAAATAATTATATTTCTCGTGACACAATATCAGACGGACAAAGGCGACAGAGATGCCCATCAGGAAATACGGAAAGGCATTTTAGACGCGGCCATCAGGGAAGAGGCTTATCGAGACCTTATCTCCGAGGCAGAGGTCGCAAATAGCCTAGTACCAACAAAAACACTGCCCCGTGTTCTGATGGAGTACAGTACTGCCATATCAAGCAGTTGGATGATACAAAGAGAAGAAATATGGGAAAGGAGTTCAATCACACTATAGAGAAGGCAGCTGTGCCTGAGAACTGGCTTCATAGCTATCTGTGCCCACTGCTTAAACCTGGTAAGGACTCTACGCTTTTCTGCAGATATGGAAAAATATCCATACAGAATGTAATGGCAAATTGCTCGAGAAGATAGTGGCCAGGAAAATAATGGCCTACCTTGAACGGGAGCAGATTCTACCCGATTACTGGGCAGCTATTGAAAAGGGGGAAGAATGGGTCCACACTGGTGAAAGATTGATAGAGTACCAGAGAGTCATCATAACCTTCGGCAAGGAATGCAGAGAATGGATCACCGGGAGATCAGACCACGAGGTGAATTAGCTGATAACTAAAAACACGCAGAAGAGTGATGCCGTCATATACACCGACTGATCAGTGCTGCGCAGTGGGACATCAGGCTGGGACTTCTCGGCTGGGGTGAGAGGACAGGTCGTTGCTGAGCGCAGTAGGTCATACATGTCAACAACCTCCAGTTTGAGAATGGAGACAGAAGCAGTGACTTCAGCACTGAAGTGGATATCTGAGACTTCCATACCAAGGACAGTCATCGTGACAGACACCCAAGCCGTACTTCAGAAGGCACAGAAGGGATGGCTTAGGTACGAGTGGATAGCTACTGTTAAAACCTAAAACCTTCAGAGGTTGACATGGATCTACTGTCCTGCTCATGCCGAAGTTCAGGGCAATAAAAGAGCTGTCCTCATGGCTTCACAAGCTCCCATCAAGGGCACATTAGTGATGGATAGACGTGAGATTTTGAAATCAATCAATGACCTCCTGTTAGAGGAGGACACTGCATTTGATGAAACAGCAATCTACAGACTGCAAAGTTTCGAGATTAATCGAGGTTCGAGCGGAGTATTGCGCATGAGAAGAGGGAGCAGGAGAGTGTACAACCAGCGAGCTACAGAGACCATCAGCATCCATACCCTACGCCATTTGCTGAAAAAGACTGTGAACACCTATGGGTATGCCCGGAGTGCAGTTACGTCGACTCTTATGAACAGAAACATATTATCATTTAAAATATTTTTTGGTCCAATTACTGTGGCGTATAATGTTCAGCTTTCCCACAGTGGGTCCTGGAGCTTTGGTCCAATTACTGTGCCGTATGATGTTCAGCTTTCCCACAGTGGGTCCTGGAGCTTTGGTCCAATTACTGGGGCTTATGATGTTCAACTTTCCTACAGTGGATCCTAGAGCTTTGGTCCAATTACTGTGCCGTATGATGTTCAACTTTCCTACAGTGGATCCCGGAGCTTTGGTCGAATTACTGTTGCGTATGATATTCAATCGATAGACAGTAGATCACTGAGCTCCAGATTGGGAAGGATAGAACTGGTCCACTGCACCTTCTTGCATATTGCTAAGACGACTAAGTAGAGTTGTATATGTGCCTAGTAACCTCGTCATGCAAAACAGATTGCTATGGAAACTACTACTGATGTCGTTGTTGAAGGGATGCCTACAATGGGTAGATTTATATGTTTGCTCGCCCTGAATAGGACGTTTAGTAGCGGTTTGTTGTAGCATTCCTGATATCTCGAGCGTGCTGATGAAGGAGGACCATGGTCCTCCAGGCGGTTGTGCTATTCTTGGCTTTATTGCTCACTACTACGGGTATCACGTCGATCGCTCTCCTAGTTAGCCAGGCTGCCATGAAAACAGCCCGTTTGCCCGTTTCCAGAAAAGACTGCGGGTGAGGCGAGGTGAGGGTCTTGGTCAGTATATTTTGCCTGACCTTGACTAACATGTCTGATCAGTATATTTTGCCTGACCTTGACTAACATGTCTGATCAGTATATTTTGCCAGACCTTGACTAACATGTCTGATCAGTATACCTTGCCTGACCCTGACTAACACGTCTGATAGGTATATTGTGTCTGACCAGACGTTAGTCTTTCTTCCCACCACTACTGATAAAACCACACAAAGTGTTTCGGCGTAGTCTTTCTAAAGGCGACCAACTGCTATGGTGGCCATTATACTCCCGCTGGTGTGAAAAAGCGAGAAGAAGAAGAAGGCATCACTCCAGATTTCTTGAGATATTCCGTTAATTGTATCACACCTGATCTCGTCTGTAGAAAATCGAACCTCGCATCTAGAAGTCCACCAAAACAGTGCCCCAGTTACATAGGGTTTCGAGAACACATCCAGATGTTCATGTGCAAGCAGCGGAATAATAACATTCATGTTACCGATGTCTTGTAAAGAATGTGAAGACCAGACTACACTGCAGTTATTCTTGTGGATTTAAATGCTGACTGCACATAGTTTACCTGTTCTTTATTCTTCGAAGTCTAAAGAGTAGATTTGTAGGTCACACAACAATAGTTTCTAGCCCATAATATCTTAGCGATGAAATAAAGAAACTGCCTAGTATATTAAATTGGCGGTTACAGTAAACACATATTTACTCACGTTTTCGAATCAATCAGAATTTCCGCCAAAGAAAATATATTTCAGTTATTTCAGAAGGAAGCAAATCCTGTACCCTCTCGAGCGATATTTGGCTCGCCTGTGTGTAGGTAGGTACACATCAGGTTTGTTGACTTTCGTCGCCATGGTAGGGCGAGCCGCCATTAGTAATCGATCTCTTCACATTGATACGGTTCTGTATTGACAGGGTAACTTGGTCGTAATGTGTTTAGCTAATGTCAACAAAGAGTGTTTTATTTTACGTAGACACATATGAATGCATCTCGTTCGACCAGATTGAATGTATGTATTTATATAAAGTATTTAGTGAGATCCTCAGACGATGTGTGCCAAAAATAGCATTTGATGGAAATACGCGAGGGTTTCAAAAAAAAACTTAAATTAAATTTTTGGGGTAAATGTATTTTGAAAAAGGAAAACACAACTGTATCATTTTTCAACATAGTACCCATTGCGTTCGATGCAAGTCCCCCAGCACCTATAAAGCGCATGGATTCCTGTAGAAAAAAATGATGTTACTCACGTGTGTAACCACTGCAACCTGAAAGTCTTTCCTTCCAAAGCCTCTTCCAGTCGTCCAGATAATTGGACATCACTTGGGGCTAGGTCTGGTGAGTACGGTGGATGTGGTAGACACTGAAAGTGGAGTTCCTCGGTGGTTGCAGCCGTTGTCCAGGCAGTATGTGCATTGTCATGTTGCAAAAGAACACCTTTACTTAGAGGTCCACGTCGTTTGGATTTGATTGCGGGTCGAAGATGATTTCTGAGCAGATCTGTATACGGGACACTGGTGACAATGTTCTCCCTGGGCATGTTGTGCTCTAAAATAACGCCTCGTTCATCCAATAAAATTGCCAGCATAACCTCCCCTGCAGATTGCTGTCTGCAAACCGTTTTCGGTTTCTGTGAGAAAGAATGGCACCATTCCTTGCTCGCTCTCTTCGTTTCAGGGTCCTGGTAGTGAACCCAGGTTTCATCTCCAGTAACAATTCTTGCTAGGAAAACATCACCTTCTGCTTCAAAGAGCCGCAAATGTTCCTGATAGGCATCAGCGTGCCGTTGCTTCAATTCTGGAGTAAGCTGTCGTGGTACTCACATTGTACACACATTGCAGACACTTTGTGCCACATAATGGATGTGGTGTGCTGAACCTTGACTGATGTCCGGATGTGCGGCAATTTCATTTACAGCCAATCTGGGATTTTCTTTTATAATGAGGTCAACGGTTGCAACCGTCTCTGGGGTCATCATTACCCGGTGTGTCCGATTCAATCGTGAACAGTCTGTCATAGAACTCACGCCGTTTTAGAACTTCCTACTCCCCTCATACACTTGCTAAAGTAAAAGACATTTATCACTGTACAAGACCTTCCTTCGCCGATACATTCTATAGGTTTCACTCCTTCGCTGCTAAAAAAACTAATAACAGAACGCTGCTCCTCTTAGGTGTGTGTCAATAGTGGGGCTGTCATATTTTAACTCCAATTATGCTGTCATGTTGTTTGTCTGCACAGTGATGACACGTGCAGGATACTCTTGGCATCCTTAGCAAGGATATGGCTTGGCTTGGCGTCATTCATTCTCAATCTCCCACTATCAAATACTGAAAGGGTTTAAGTAGCAGAATGTAGTCCAGAGAAGGAAATGCGTTGTGTCGTAGTTTACAGCTTGACTGCGATATTTGCACCTTTCGGTCCAACACATCCGACTTCATCAAGCATTTTTTGAGTACCGGGTTAGCATTCCCTCTTCGATCCCTTCTCTTTAGCCAGTCTGCCCTGCTGCAGCCTGTTATCCAGGATCACCACGTGGAGATGTAGAAGGATCTTGGCAGCTTTGGTTCGCTGGTCCTGACGCTAGCAGTCAACTATGAGTCGCTGACCACTGCAGCTCATGCGCTGCCTAGAAAGGAAATTAGCAAGTTACAATGAAAAGGCAGGGTTTTATTAATTTCTATCCCACTTTTAAGTTTTTAATTTGAAGCCCCTTGTAACCGAGCTTAAATAAATTACCAAATTCTGATCCCATATTCCGAATAGGGACAAGTTAAACAGTGATACATCAAAAGATTGATACAGTAGTGAGAAACAGTAGAAGAAAAATACCACAGCCAAATTACAAAGAAGATGGTGACGATGGATATCAATCAGAAACACAATTGTCCAATAATGAAGCATGAACATAAATGTGACATTATTAAAACACATAAATAAAGTTCAATGACTGAACACTATTAAAATCAGAATGGAGATTCATCTCAGATATAAAGTTGATTTCGTAGAAACTTTAATAAATACATTAGAATGGAGATGTAGCTCCGAGATCAAATTAAATTCATGGACACTAATAACAACACGAAAAAGATGTCGCTCAGAGATACAGTTAAATTCATGGACACTCTAATAACAACACGATAAAGATGTCGCTCAGAGATAAAGAGCATAAAAGTCGGCCCAAAAGACACAGTAACTTCAGAAAATGAAGGATATCAAAATATAACATGTATTCATTGGTCAGGAAGAAAACTCATACTTTGTGGTTGTCTAAAATCAATAAATCAATCAATTCCCGTCGCCCCCCTTGGTGCATACGCCATTGACAACAACTTGTCAACATACACAGTCCTGGGCTGCTCTTTCAGCCTCTCTTCGGGTGTAATCATTTACTCTTAGTTCCTTCAGCCTCTCTTCGGGTGTAATCATTTACTCTTAGTTCCTTCAGCCTCTCTTCGGGTGTAATCATTTACTCTTAGTTCCTTCAGCCTCTCTTCGGGTGTAATCATTTACTCTTAGTTCCTTCAGCCTCTCTTCGGGTGTAATCATTTACTCTTAGTTCCTTCAGCCTCTCTTCGGGTGTAATCATTTAATCTTAGTTCCTTCAGCCTCTCTTCGGGTGTAATCATTTAATCTTAGTTCCTTCAGCCTCTCTTCGGGTGTAATCATTTAATCTTAGTTCCTTCTCACATTCTCTTCAACACGTATTGTTGGGCCTACCTCTTTCTCTTCACTTGAGGATTCCATGTAAGAGCCTGTCAGGCTATGTTGAAAGGTGCCTTCCGCAGCGTATGTCCTTTCCATCCCCATTTTATTATCTTAAATTGTTGTTCCAGTAGATATTGTTGGCTCCTTTCCAGCAGGTCCTCATTCCTCACAATGTCCTGCCACTCCAAGCCAATTATCCATCTGTTAACGAAGGACTTGAGTCTTTGTTGTATATTCTTGGTCGTTCTCCGCTCCATACAGCAGTACCGACTTGACAGTAACGTTGGATATTTTAATTTTGGTGTGAATCTTGATTTCTCCGGATCTTCATATATTGTATAATGTCAGGAATGTCCCTTTTGCCCTTTCAATTCGGGTCCTTACATCTGCATCTGTACCTCCTGGTGTGTCAATTGTGTTGTCCAAATAGGTAAAAGTATAAAATTCTTCCAGCTCTACCTCCAGCATGAGTGGTTCTTTGTTGATAGTGTTGAATTTAAGTATCTAGGTTTTCTTCATGTTGATATGAAATTCCAATTTAGCTGATTGCTCTTTCACCGTATTACATTTTTCTTGCATATAACTATGACTATGAGTGAAACAAGTATCAGTTCATCTGCGTAGACCATGTCCTCCAATTGTGACAGTAGTATCTTAATCTTAATGCATAAAACTGAGATGATAAATAAATTAGGACCAAAGGCGAAAAAGGCACTTTTATGGTTTGTCAACAGAAAATGGAATGAAAGACAGTTGCCATCAATATGGCTATCAGCAACTATCAAACCCATACTGAAGAAAGGGAAACAACCAGGAACACCTGGAAGCTATAGACCTGTGTCGCTCATCTCATGTTTTGGTAAAGTGGTTGAAAGAATGGTTAACAACAGACTATATTGGTGGCTGGAAAGCAACAACCTCCTTGATAGAAACCAGCAGGGTTCAGACATGGACACCGCACCCCTCTTTAGGTTTACACAGCATGTGATGGATGGATTCCAAGATGGAAAATCACACTAGACCTGTTCATTGATCTACAGCAGGCATTTGCCAGGGTCTGGAGGAAGGGCCTTTTGATAACAATTAGGAAAATGGGAATAGAAGAAAAGATGATCAAATGGATACAGGCCTTCCTGGCCAACAGAACCATAAATAGTAACTTTGCAGGGGCAACATCAAGTAAAAGAACGTTAGAAGAAGGACTGACACTGGGCTCTCCTCTAAGCTGCACCCTTTCCATCATCTACATAAATGACCTCACTAGACATCTAAACGTGTCAAAAGCATTGTTTGCTGATGATCTTGCTATTTAGACCGCCGAGAAGTGTCCCAAAAGCAAAAGCCAATATCAACATAGCTCTATTAACAATTTCAGTATACTACGAACTGTGAAAATTAATCATACATACACAGAAAACCATATACACTATTTTCTTCCGCCGCCATAAAGAAGCAAAGAGATCCATTAACATCAAAATGAATGGGGAATTACTAGTAAAAGAGGATAGCCCAGTTTATCTGGGAGTAACACTGGACAGACAGTTGACATTTGGCAGCCACGTCTGCAATGTCAGAAGTAAAGCAACCAAGCAATTAAATTTAATCAAAAGACCTGCTAATACACATTAGTAAAGTAAAGTAAAGTAACACATAGCATTACTGCTGTAGGGTTGTGAGGTGTTAGGGACCTCACATTTCAAAGACTCGACTATATGAGGGCGGTAGCCATTTCATCTCCCTCGCCGCTTTTACTTCTCGGACTGAACCGGTACCCATTTAATGCTGGGTAGACCAGGGAGCCGTTGCGTTCTGAAAAAAAAAATGTCCGCTTCAACTGGGAAATAAGACCAGGACCACTCAGATGCGAAGCCACAGCGTTAAGCACTGCGCTACGCGGCTCCCTAGTACACATTGGGGAACTGATAAACAAACCCTTCGGCAACTATACCTTGGATATGCACGACCGGTGATGGACTACAGTCTTCTCATACAGACCACTTCTTCTTCTTCTTCTTCTTCTTCTTCTTCTTCTTCTTCTTCTTCTTCTTCTGGGAGGATGCGATGTATTTCTCTTTCGGTCCGACACGTCCCATATCAGCAGTTTTTTTAGGGGGACTGTGTTTTCCTTTCCTCCTCGGTCCCTACTTCCTAGCCAGACTGCATGTTTGTAGTCTGTTTCCAGGGCCGTCCAACGGCGGTGGAATAGGGTCTTGGTATTCTATGGGTCGCTGACCCTGATTCAGTCAGCCAGAAATGAGTCGCAGGCTGCTGTAAGTTCATTCCTACTTCATCTTCGATCGCCAAGTGTCTGACTTGACTCAGTTGCTTCACTTCAGTCATACAATTTTGTCTTCTACCATATGAGTGGATGTCTTCTCTCCTTCTACTTTTTTATTATAGTTTCTACAGGATGGTGTGGGGACTACGAGGCTAACGCCTGGTCAGGCAAAACACACTGATCAGACAATGTTAGCCAGGGTCAGGAGAAATATATTGGCCAAGACCCTCACCTGACCTCCTCGTTGGTCTTCCTGGAAACAAGCTGTTGTCGAGGACAACAGCCTTCTAACAAGCTGAGGTTTGATGTGATTCAGGTAGTAGTGAGCGACACGCAGAGGAAGCTAAACATTGCACAAATGCCTGGAGGACCCTGGTCCACTTTCATCAGCACGCTTAAGATGTGAGAAAAGCTACTGCAACCCGCCACTTAACGCCCTTTTCAGGGGGCATTCGCAAACAACTACAAGAGGGTGTAGCCTGGCTCTATGCCCAAACCTAATTTGTCATCTCTTTCACCATGCTTGGCAGGTTACAGCGTTACTATTCTTTGCTTCCCTTCCACGTCCCGGTAACACACATTAAATATGTTGCGCCAACTAACCGGTTACTGGGAACAGAGACGGAGGAGATCGATAATGGAAGAAAAATACTTTGCCGTCTAACTTCTGAGAGGGTGGTTGGGAACTGATTACCGGCCCTGGGGACGTAAGCTGTGGAGACTAGTGATTACATTTGCATATAGCCAGTTAAGGTGGGGTGGTACATTTTTTAAGTTAAAGTGGGATAGTGCTATATAAGATACATCGGGGTCGTATTATAAAAGATCAGATGGGGTAGTACATATAAGTTAAGGTGAGGTAGTACCATAAGTTAAGGTTGGGTTGTCCCATATACGTTAAGGTGAGGTAGTACCATAGGTTAAGGTTGGGTGGTCCCATATACTTTAAGGTGAGGTAGTACCATAGGTTAAGGTTGGGTGGTCCCATATACGTTAAGGTGAGGTAGTACCATAGGTTAAGGTTGGGTGGTCCCATATACGTTAAGGTGAGGTAGTACCATAGGTTAAGGTTGGGTGGTCCTATATACGTTAAGGTGAGGTAGTACCATAGGTTAAAGTTGGGTGGTCCTATATACGTTTAGGTGAGGTAGTACCATAGGTTAAGGTTGGGTGGTCCCATATATTTTAAGGTGAGGTAGTACCATAGGTTAAGGTTGGGTGGTCCTATATACGTTAAGGTGAGGTAGTACCATAGGTTAAGGTTGGGTGGTCCTATATACGTTAAGGTGAGGTAGTACCATAGGTTAAGGTTGGGCGGTCCCATATACGTTAAGGTGAGGTAGCGGCTAGTCCTCTATAGACTAATGTGGAAAAGTTCAATATAAGGCAAAAATAAGCCGCTTTTACATTCAACAAATATGATATAGCCTCTGAACGTGGACTGCAGAACATAATAATCGATGATTAAAAAGTTGTGGAATTCATTGACAAATTCGAACTAAAGCTTGAGCAAAATTACAGCAGCCGTGCTGGAAAAGCAAGAGAAATATTTGTGTCACAAGGTTTGGCTGACAATTCAGCCATTGCACACATTTCGTCGTCAGAATCATCCAACATTGTTAAAGACAACAGAACGTTGCTCGCTACGGCTAACAAACTGGGGCTAAGAAATCACTGTGAGATGTGGGCACGCGCTCTGTTTACCGTTGCCAGAAACACGTTCACACTAAAAAGTTGTTCGGATGCCTTTTTAAAACGTCGGTTTTCAAATTGATCTTTAATGTCCAAACTCTTGCCAGGTTAGCAGCAGTATCGCGGATAGAATCGTACTCGTTCTGCGTACTTTAAAGTTTTAGCGCGACGACTTGATCATTTTAGCTACTTTACTCAGGTTGAATTAAGAAGATTATAGTAGTTTTTAGATGTCGTTGGTTGCTTCCACAATAATTGTTATCATCCTGTAAAAACAAAATTGGAACATTCTACCTTCTTGATAACAAATGCATTAGCTGGTAAAAATGGCCGCTGTGAGGAAATTCCGCAAAATGATAGCGAAAGGCGCAGAAGCATTCTTACATTGGTAACCATCTGGTTGGACACAATCTCTGCAGTGTAATATTTGAACCAAATCCGCACTGTGATGAAAGCATAGTCCACCGCTGTATACTGTGACCAAAGAAAACGTAGATCTGTTAAAACAACGCTAAAGAAATTCGTATGATACGACGCTATTCAGAAAGCAGGTTTAAATTATGAGCCGCGCATAGCAGATCAGCGCCTGCATTCCTGAATAAATTACCCTATCAGGATCTCTTTCCTGCGCGGACGGCCATTAACAAAAGCATCTGTATCTTAGACGTTATGGCTTTGATTGTCCTTCGTATCCCTGAGTCATACAATAGAACAGATCGGAGATTGGGTTGGAAAATGTTCAATTTATGCAGGAACTAATCACTTTTGATCTTCATAAAGTCTAAAGCGATATTCTCCTTATCCGGGGTTCATCTTCAGATCAAGTCCCCGGTTTCTCTTACAAAAGAAGACTGTTGTTTGTAAGGATGATCTTCATAAGGGATCAAGATGCTGCAGTGGTCAGCGACCCATAGCTGACTGCTAGCGTCAGAGCCAGCGAACCATAGCTGCCAAGACCCTTCTTCACCTCCACGTGGTGATCCTGGATAACAGGCTGCAGCAGGGCAGACTGGCTAAGGAGAAGGGATCGAAGAGGGAATGCTAACCCGGTACTCAAAAAATGCTTGCTGAAGTCGGATGTATTGGACCGAAATGTGCAAATATCGCAGCCAAGCTGTAAACTACGACACAACGCATTCCGTTCTCTGGACTACATTCTGCTACTTAAGCCCTTTCATGGTTTGGTAGCGAGAGATTGAGAACGAACGAAGAAGAAGAAGAAGAAGAAGATCTTCATAAAGTCCAAAGCGATATTCTTCTTATCTGTCGTTCATCTTCAGATCAAGTCCCCGGTTTCTCTTACAAAAGAAGATCGTTGTTTGTAAGGATGTTTTATCTCCGTACAATGTACAACTTTTGTCTCATATCTGTCTCCAGAGGCCAGTATTGGTCTCTCTTTCTGCGTGAGCATGCAGCTTTGTAAGATGTGTTCCGTGGTCTTGGTATGCTCCCAACATGTGCACCCATCATTTGTCCCAATCTTCATGTTGTTGTAAAAAAGATCCACGAGTCTGTTATGCCCAGTTCTAAGTCTGAAGATGATCACTTGCTCTTCTCAAGTTTAAATTATAGTAGTGGTCTTTTTTCGGAAGTGAGGATCTTGATCAATCCATTTGACATCGAAGTTGAATTTAATTGCGGTATTTGTCTGATTATACGCGATCGTCAGGTATGTTTTGTGGAAGCTCCTTCACACTTTGCTAGTCTGTCTGCAGATTCATCGCCTTCAATATTGGAGTAGGAGTTGATCCACAACCTTGGGTGTTCCGCTGAGCTGTGTCAGGGAGTAGATGCATTGCTCGAGATCTTCATCTTTATATTGTTTAACAACTGCTAATACTGACGATGCATCAGTTGGAAATACTATGTTTTCTTGCTGGATATGTTCATCTTGGATTGCAAGACGAGTAGCAGCCTTCGTTGCCTCTACTTTGGCGCTGACGTTATTAGAGTATGTTCGCGTTGTTAGCACATTATACTTTTGTCGTTTCCCTTTCATTAGTCTGTAAAAGTCTCCTCCACCTCCATTGGATGTGACTTTGTTAGTTGAGTCATCTGTAAATACGCGTATCCATGTTTTTGGTGCGTAGATTTTCCTAAAATATTCTTCTGAGATAATTTAATTTGCGTTTCTAAATCTGTCTAAATTCCTTTCGTTACTATTCCCTCTGTGGTTTCTACCATCCCAGGGAATTACCTGTCCCATGCGCACCACACTGAAGTAATGCGACAGCTTGAGTGCTGGAAGATCCTGGGAGCTATGTCGGCGGGAGTCTTTGGCTCCTACTAGATTAAACCAATCCAAACCGGTTCCAAAGGGACAGGCCAGACTAAAAATGCACACATATCTACCAGATTTTATAGGGTGGGATAATAACTAAACCTTCAAAAACAACTTGGTTATACAAACCGCAGCATAAAACCAAAATACCCTTAGTACTGATCTGATTCCCGCGAATCTTCCACAAACAAGGCAACATGGCGCGACCTGGTGAAAGCCAGCCAATGGAAATCAGGTTGCTGACAAATCTTCTGACAAAAGATGTAAAAAAACAGGATAGGGTCCTGGAGCGTGAAACGGGAAAGGATGTGAAACATCATAACCCTGCATAACATGGAGAAAGCTGCGAAACCTCACAACCCCCACGCATAGGCCTATATGAAACGGGAAAGTCTGTGAAATATCAGAACCAAGTATGAAACGGGAAAGTCTGTGAAATATCAGAACCAAGTATGAAACGGGAAAGTCTGTGAAATATCAGAACCAAGTATGAAACGGGAAAGTCTGTGAAATATCAGAACCAAGTATGACACGGGAAAGTCTGTGAAATATCAGAACCAAGTATGACACGGGAAAGTCTGTGAAATATCAGAACCAAGTATAAAACTGGAAAGTCTGTGAAATATCAGAACCAAGTATGAAACTGGAAAGTCTGTGAAATATCAGAACCAAGTATGAAACGGGAAAGTCTGTGAAATATCAGAACCAAGTATGACACGGGAAAGTCTGTGAAATATCAGAACCAAGTATGACACGGGAAAGTCTGTGAAATATCAGAACCAAGTATGAAACTGGAAAGTCTGTGAAATATCAGAACCAAGTATGAAACGGGAAAGTCTGTGAAATATCAGAACCAAGTATGACACGGGAAAGTCTGTGAAATATCAGAACCAAGTATGACACGGGAAAGTCTGTGAAATATCAGAACCAAGTATGAAACGGGAAAGTCTGTGAAATATCAGAACCAAGTATGACACGGGAAAGTCTGTGAAATATCAGAACCAAGTATGAAACTGGAAAGTCTGTGAAATATCAGAACCAAGTATGAAACGGGAAAGTCTGTGAAATGTCAGAACCAAGTATGAAACGAGAAAGTCTGTGAAATATCAGAACCAAGTATGAAACGGGGAAGTTTGTGAAATTTCAGAACCAAGTATGAAACAGGGAAGGCGACTAATATTGCCAAGAAAATGAAACGATGCAAGTTGAGTTTCCTTGAACTTGTATAGGTAAGATGTAACGGTTTAGGATTCACCACACTAAATACAGAATAATTCATCATATATTGAGGTCATAAAGAGGAAGACCACGTGTACACAGAGTGGGCTCGCCCTCGTGTTGTTAATAGAAGCAAGGGGGACAATAATAGAATGGGAACCAATATCACCCATAATAATAACAGCAAGATGTCACTCAAAAGGGAGAAATGCAACAATCATGATATGAGCCAACAAACAAATGTAATGAAAATAACAAACATCACATATATTGAGGCTAAAACGATAATTAACGCAAACTTCAGGGTAAAATGGGTTGATCCCGGGTTTCCGAAAAGAAGACAGCTACTTTAATTTAATTAGAGAAGAGCAAGTCATCATCTTCAGACTGATAATTGGGCATAACAGACTCAATGGTCATCTTTACAACAAAATGAGGATTGGGACAGAAGACATGTGCCCATGTGGGGAGCATATCATGACCGTGGAAAGCTGCACGTTCACGCGGGAAAAGAGATAACAATACTGGCCTTGAGAAACAGATATGAGACAAAAGCTGTATGGAGATAACACAGCCTTACAAACAACGGTGTCCTTTGTAAGAGAAACTGGAACCTTGTTCTGAGAATGAACGAAGAAGAAGAAGAAAAATAACAAACACGAATTCTTCTATATGCGCCAAGGAACTCTGGACAAGGCTTCGGGAAGGGATATCAGCATATGTATGTTGAGATATAAATGCAAAAGTTGAAACAAACAATATAAATTCTGAATTGATTATGGACAAAAATTACACGTAAGACAGAAACGAAAATGGGGAAAACCTTGCCAATTTTATGACTTAAATTACCTGGTCATTTAAGGCACTACCTTGTCGCCAGAGAAATACATTTAGGCCACCTGGTGTTCATCACGATGGGCACACTAAAACCACATTGACCGTTTCGCAATATATCGGAAAAGTTGACGCTGCTTACACGATGCGAGAGTAAAGAAAGGGAAAGACGGTGACATTCTTCTTTTTCTTCTTCTTTGTACGGTGTCAGACGTCAACTTTAATTTGTTCGAAGAAAGCAGCTGTCATCCTGAGGCTGTCGACACTGCCATAGAGCTTGTCTAGTGTTGCCACTGGTGATGGCCCCATGTGCTTTCTCTTGTCCTCATTTGTCGGGAAATTTTGCAGCAGATGTTCAGCGGTCATTTTCCCTGTGCCACAGATGCATTCATCAGTGCCACTTATCTTCAGTTTATTGAATAGATGGTACCTCAGTCTGTTGTGGCCTGTGCGGAGTCTGAAGACCACGACCTGCTCTCTACTGTTCCTGGTAAAAGGCATCATTTTTTGTGTAGCCAGTATGTTCTGTTTCCCATTTGGCCATGTATCTGTCCCTAATAAACCTTTTGGACTCTTCGTAGGTCACACTAGAATCTGGTTGTGGTAGTCTTGCACCTTCTTTTTCCAGTCTGTCTGCCTCCTCGTTGCCTTGAATATTACAGTGGAATGGAATCCCTTGTACCACTACTCTTTTTGGTGCGAACTGCTGGCATAGTTGACAGAGTACTGTTCTTAAATCAAGACGGTGGTATTCAAGGAAAGATAAACAGACCAACATTTGAAGCAGCAAAGGTGGGATTGTAGATTAGTGTGTACAGAACAAAGGAAATAATTAACAAACGAAGATATCCCATCAAGATTGATGGTCAGATAATTGAAGGGGGGCACAATTTTGAGTATCTGTGAAGTAGCATTGATAACTCTGGATGGACAAATCAAGATGTTAATGCCTGTAGCAATAAGGTTAGATTTCCTTTCAACCCCATTCGTTGAAACGCCGAACTCGGCGGTATCTCCATAGAGTAAGATTATGCGGTTTAGCACGACTGTAAAGTTGGTCCTGCTATATGGCACGTGACCAAGGATATTACATCTAGACTGCAGACTTTCGTTCCCAAATGTCTTCCCTGGATGATTCATGCTAGAGGGCCAGAGGTAATGAAACAGACAAATATGTAGGGTAGTACACGGCAGCGACCAATATATCTGGACGTTGGATAGGGAGAAAAAGTGGGGAGGGATAGGATTAACGTCTAGAAAGAAGCCGGACAGCATAACCGAATATGCAGTGAAGGGAATGGGAATGTGCAAAACACATGGCGGCCAAGGGTCGAGAAGAAAGTCAATTCAATTGAGGTCTCGTTGACAGAATAGGAAGAGATGGAGAGCATCTGTTGGGGCCCTGTGTTCCAAGGGGAACCAGGCGGATAAATGGTGATGTCAATGAAAGAGAATTTCGCTTTTTTCCGTGATAGAATGTGTGATCTTTATTTGAGATTTCTAGCTACTTCTTGGCTTCCGACTGGACCAGCTCTTGCCAGATCATCTTTATATTTTTATATGAAGTGGTTTCTCTTTAATCTCTCTCTTCCCGTGCCATTTATTCCTTCACATATTTAATTATATGGCATTCGTTTGAACTTCTCATACTGGAGTGTTTGTTAATGGCTGAACAGCTTCATACTTCGATTCTTGTTATTTTCTCGATTACATTTATCGGGGTTGTTCTCATATCTCAGTTGATGGTACGCATATAATGGATGATACCACTTGCATGCCTTTTTGGATTCTTATGTCGATATGCCTTTCCGTGTATTCGATCTTGTCAACATTACCCCAAAGTTATATACACAATTCGGGATCAAGATGCTGAGCAGCGCATGAGCTGCAGTGGTCAGCGACCCATAGCTGACTGCTAGCGTCAGGGCCAGCGAACCAAAGCTGACAAGACCCTTCTACATCTCCTCTCGGTGATCCTGGATAACAGGCTGCAGCAGGGCAGACTGGCTAAGTAGAAGGGATCGAAAAGGGAATGCTAACCCGGTACTCAAAAAATGCTTGCTGATGTGTTGGACCTAAAGGTGCAAATATCGCAGTCAAGCTGTAAACTACGACACAACGCATTCCGTTCTCTGGACTACATTCTGCTACTTAGGCATGTGTCAGGGTTTGGTAGCGGTAGATTGAGAACGAAGGAGGCCAAGCCAGCCAACTAGAGAAGAGCAAGTCATCATCTTCAGACAGAGAACTGGCCATAACAGACAGATGACAGGTGCCCATTTGGGGAGCATATCATGACCGTGGAACACATCCTTCAAAGCTGCATGCTTACGCAGGAAAAGAGAGAACAATGCTGACCTCGTGAGACAGATATGAGACAGAGGCTGTATGGAGATGAAACAGCTTTGCAAACAAGTGTGTCCTTTGTAAGAGAAACCGGAACCTTGATCTGAGGATGAACGAAGAAGAAGATATTAACATGTCTGAGGTAACAGCGTCGGGAGATAAACATGAACCAAACATGTGCATTACAAACAAAAATTAAAAAGTGAGTTCAAGATCATTAATTGTTACACCCAATTAATTTATTAAAGCTCCTATCTTCTCTGAAAGTACTGGGGAGGCTTGAGAAATGCCATATTTGGTCTCGAACTCGATGAATGGAAACTCCCAAACTGCACCTCCACGAAGGTAGAGGATGGACAACGCATGCAATGCAACAAACGCAGTTGGGGACCCAGTATCCACCGGTATAAATGGACAACTCTACGGATGAGTAGAGAGGGCACTCATTTGCCCTGTCAGCAAGAATATGCAGGCAAGGTTAAAGGTCAAGGCGTGTGGGTGTGGCAAGCAAGGGGAAACCACCACATTATCGTTCCTAAAACGAAAAATAATGGATAATATTCAACCAAATTAAACCAAATACCGGCAACCACGGGACTTTTGAAAATCCAGGTGTCGAACTCGGCAGGGGAAGAAACAAGGCTTCCCAGGTAGTCATCCAGGTGTCGAACCTGGCAAGGGAAGAAACAAAGCTTCCAAGGTCGTCATCCAGGTATTGAGCGTGGCAGGGGAAGAAACAAGGCTTCCAAGGTGGTCATCCAGGTGTCGAGACTGGCAGGGGAAGAAACAAGGCTTCCAAGGTGGTCATCCAGGTGTCGAGCCTGGCAGGGGAAGAAACAAGGCTTCCAAGGTAGTCCTCCATGTGTCGAGCCTGGCAGGGAAAGAAACAAGGCTTCCAATGTGGTCATCCAGGTGTCGAGCCTGGCAGGGGAAGAAACAAGGCTTCCAAGGTGGTCATCCAGGTATTGAGCGTGGCAGGGGAAGAAACAAGGCTTCCCAGGTGGTCATCCAGGTGTCGAGCCTGGCAGGGCAAGAAACAAGGCTTCCAAGGTCGTCATCCAGGTGTCGAGCCTGGCAGGGGAAGAAACAAGGCTTCCAAGGTCGTCATCCAGGTGTCAAGCCTGGCAGGGGAAGAAACAAGGCTTCCAAGGTCGTCATCCAGGTGTCGAGCATGACAGGGGAAGAAACAAGGCTTCCCAGGTGGTCATCCAGCTGTCGAGCCTGGCTGGGGAAGAAACAAGGCTTCCCAGGTGGTCATCCAAGTGTCGAGCCTGACAGGGGAAGAAACAAGGCTTCCGATGTCGTCATTCAGCGAAATCCTTGTAAAAATCAAGCAACATGGAATGTGAGAACGATGATGAAGATAGGGAAAGTGGAAAATATAAAGTCGAAGATGAGAAGACTAAAAATTAACATTCTCGGTCTGAGTTAAACAAGATGGAAGGAGAGGGCGAATTTCAGAGTGAAGAATATCATGTAGTACACTCGCGCAATGATAATGGACAAGGAGGAGTAGACATTATTCTAGATAAAAAGGCTACAACGGTTCTGGTGGATATTGAGGTGATCAACTACCGTCTCATCATGACCAGAATTCATACGCCCAAATCAGACACGGTCATAATCCTATTATATATGTCAACATCTGCACATAGAGACGAGGAAGTGGATGAGATTTATGAAAGACTGGAGGAGTTGTTGAGTGAAACTAAGGTAAAGGATAATGTTATACTGATGGGAGTCTGGAACTTGTTAGTGAGAGAGGGCAGAGAAAGGAACATGATAATGTTATACTGATGGGAGTCTGGAACGCGTTAGTGAGAGAGGGCAGAGAAAGGAACATGATAATGTTATACTGATGGGAGTCTGGAACGTGTTAGTGAGAGAGGGCAGAGAAAGGAACATAATAATGTTATACTGATGGGAGTCTGGAACTTGTTAGTGAGAGAGGGCAGAGAAAGGAACATGATAATGTTATACTGATGGGAGTCTGGAACGTGTTAGTGAGAGAGGGCAGAGAAAGGAACATGATAATGTTATACTGATGGGAGTCTGGAACGTGTTAGTGAGAGAGGGCAGAGAAAGGAACATGATAATGTTATACTGATGGGAGTCTGGAACGTGTTAGTGAGAGAGGGCAGAGAAAGGAACATGATAGGGAGATATGGATTTGGGATAAGAAATGAAAGGGGACAAAGACTAGTTGATTTCTGTGAGCAGGAGAAATAAACAGTATCCAACACGTGGAATGAAACACCGTATAGGAAAAATATACATGGACATCCCCAGAAGACAGATGGAGGAGCCAGATTGATTATATGTTAGTGAAATCTAGGTTTAGGAACCAGGTAAACAAATCGGTGGCCTACCCCGGTGCGGATGCACCTGGTAAGGATGAAATGCCAGCTGCAATGGAAGACGCAAGCAAAGCAACCAAAGAGATGCAAGTGGAATTTAGAAGTCCTGAGAGAGGAGGACAAGGGGGCAAACTTCCAAAAGGAGGTCGAAATGCTGATACGAGTATCACAAACCACACAAGAAGAGGTCTAAATGCTGATATGAATCTCACAAACCACACAAGAAGAGGTCTAAATGCTGATATGAATCTCACAAACCACACAAGAAGAGGTCTAAATGCTTATATGAATCTCACAAACCACACAAGAAGAGGTCTAAATGCTGATATGAATCTCACAAACCACACAAGAAGAGGTCTAAATGCTGATATGAATCTCACAAACCACACAAGAAGAGCCAGAGGAGCAATAGCAAAGGCTGAAGAATAGTGTGACAGAGGCCACAGTAAAAATAGTCGGGGAAATGGAAATTACAGTAAAGAAGCCCTGGATCACTTCAGAAATAATACACGAAATATGAGCGCCAAAAATGAAAAAAAAAGTGAAAATCAAGGCAGGCAGAGAGACTTACAAGAAACTAAACAATGAAATAGACAGTGAATGCAAGAAAGCAAGAGAAGAGTGGTGGGAGAAAGGCTGTGGAGAAATCGAACAAATGGAAAAAGAAAGGAGGTCGGACCTGATGCATAGGCAAATAACACAAACCAGCTCACAAAATAAAGGAGTTCAGCCACGTGCCATACAAGATAAATTGTGTAATATCATTACAGACCCAGATAAAAAGAAAGAGAGATGGAGAGAATACGTGGCAGAACTATATGTAGAAGAACATAACTATACCGCTCAAATCTGAAATACAACAAGTGAGAATGAAGTAGGAGATGAGGACACACAGATAAGTCGAGAAGAATTTGACTAGGTCGCTCGCACGATCCTAAATGCTAATGCAGCAGATATAGATAACAGCAGTAGGTATAGATGACAGCAGTAGGTATAGATGACAGCAGTAGGTATAGATGACAGCAGTAGGTATAGATGACAGCAGTAGGTATAGATGACAGCAGTAGGTATAGATGACAGCAGTAGGTATAGATGACATACCAATAGAGCTTCTAAAAGCGGCAAGTAAACCTCTGCAGGGTCGACTTTTTCAGGCTGGTACAGGCTATCTATGGCACAGGAAATTGGCCGGTGGATTACTCTATAACAGTAATAACCCCACTCCCAAAGAAATCCAACGCATCTGAATGCAACAATGTCAGAAAAATAAGCCTGATATCACTTTCTTCCAAAATATTCCTGGCAATAATCAGAAAGAGAATAACATGCCACATAGATGGGCTGTTGAAAGATAATCAATTTAGGTTCAGAAGAGGATCAGGCACCAGAGAGGCAATTGGCACATTGAAGTTCCTTGCAGAAAAAAATGATCGATTGAGGAAGACCCCTGTACATCTGCTTTATAGATTATGAGGGCGTTTGATAGAGTGTCTTGGAAGAGGCTTTTTGAGATCCTCAAACATGTCCAAATTGAAGAACTAATCCTCCGGCTGATGCAGAACCTATACACAAACCAAAAGGCTATTATATCTCTAAGAGAAGGATCCACGAACCCGGTACCTATAAGAAAGGGAGTAAGACAATTTCACAAGACCTGTTTAATGCGTACTCAGAGTTCAAAGGTGATGATGACTGAAGCAATGAAGAAAGGCAATCTTGGATTAAAGGTAAAAGGCGAGCAACTGGAAGCAATACAATCCGCTGATGACCAAGTCATTATAGCAGAGACAGAGGAGGATCTACAAAAAATGCTCAATGAAATTAGCAACACTGCAGATATCTATGACATGAAAGTGAACATAGAGAAGACTAAGACAATGATCATAGTCAAAGAACCAGCCAGTGTAAGAGTTCCATCAAAGGGAAAGAAGTCGAGCAGGTATTCCAATTCCCATTTCTTGGTCAAACCATAACAGAAGATGCACGATGCAATAGAGAAATACGATCTAGAATTGTAATGGTAAAGAAAGTGTTTAGAGAGAAACAAAGAATCCTTACAACCCATAACAGAAGATGCACGATGCAATAGAGAAATGCGATCTAGAATTGTAATGGTAAAGAAAGTGTTTAGAGAGAAACAAAGAATCCTTACAACCCACAACAGAAGATGCACGATGCAATAGAGAAATACGATCTAGAATTGTAATGGTAAAGAAAGTGTTTAGAGAGAAACAAAGAATCCTTACAACCCATAACAGAAGATGCACGATGCAATAGAGAAATGCGATCTAGAATTGTAATGGTAAAGAAAGTGTTTAGAGAGAAACAAAGAATCCTTACAACCCACAACAGAAGATGCACGATGCAATAGAGAAATGCGATCTAGAATTTTAATGGTAAAGAAAGTGTTTAGAGAGAAACAAAGAATCCTTACAACCCATAACAGAAGATGCACGATGCAATAGAGAAATACGATCTAGAATTGTAATGGTAAAGAAAGTGTTTAGAGAGAAACAAAGAATCCTTACAACCCATAACAGAAGATGCACGATGCAATAGAGAAATGCGATCTAGAATTGTAATGGTAAAGAAAGTGTTTAGAGAGAAACAAAGAATCCTTACAACCCATAACAGAAGATGCACGATGCAATAGAGAAATGCGATCTAGAATTGTAATGGTAAAGAAAGTGTTTAGAGAGAAACAAAGAATCCTTACAACCCACAACAGAAGATGCACGATGCAATAGAGAAATACGATCTAGAATTGTAATGGTAAAGAAAGTGTTTAGAGAGAAACAAAGAATCCTTACAACCCATAACAGAAGATGCACGATGCAATAGAGAAATACGATCTAGAATTGTAATGGTAAAGAAAGTGTTTAGAGAGAAACAAAGAATCCTTACATGCAATAACATTAGCATGTCTCTAAGGAAAAGAATATTATACACATATGCTTGGACTGTGACAATGTATGGCTCTGAAACATGGACAAAAATAAAAGAGAGGAAAAATACTTGGAGGTTTTTTGAGATGTGTTGTTACCGAAAGATGGAAAGAGTGAGCTGGACCGAGAAGAAATAAAATGAAACGGCATTGACGGAGATGGAAGAAGAGAGAAAGTTGATTATGGAAAAAAATGAAACCGACTTGACTGGTTGGGACATAATCTACGGAGTGAGGGCTAGATCGAAAAGGTATTGGGGGATTTTATGCAGGGAAGGAGAGGGAGGGGAAGACCTAGAAATACCTTTTTGTCTCAAGCTTGTGGAGATATGGCTGTGAAGATGTACGCTGAGCTGAAGAGGATAGGCAGAAATGGAAGAATACAATCTATGAGCTTGTGGACCAGTTCTAGTTGCCAAATGGATTGAAAATTGGTTAACGGGAAGAAGGCAGAGGGTGGGCATAAATAAGGAGTGGTGTGAAGTGAAAAGTGGTGTGCCACAGGGCTCGGTTTTGGGACCAATTTTGTTCTTGATATATATATAAATGATTTGGACATTGCTATGGGATCCATGATTGCAAAATTTGTTGATGACACAAAACTATGCAGTAGTGTCTCATCTAAAGCGGAAGTGGATATATTGATGTCTGATTTAGATAAAATTCGAGAATGGTCTGTAAGCTGGGAAATGGAGTTTAATGTAGATAAATGTACAGTCATCCACATGGGTAGATCCAATATGGAACATAATTACAGAATGGGAGAAAACAATATTAGAAAGATAGATAAGAAAAGGGACCTAGGGGTTATAATAGATCATACAGGAAAGGTGACTGAGCAAGTTAAGGTAGCAGTGAAAAAGGCAAATGCAATGTTAGGTAGGATAAAAAGAAATATTAAACATAGGAGCAAGGAAGTGATCGTCAAACTGTATAAAGCTTTAGTTAGACCTAGATTGAAGTACTGTGTACAGGTGTGGAGTCCTTATCATAGAGGGGATATAAACATGCTGGAAAGAATACAAAAAAGAGCGACAAAGATGATAGTGGGATTCCCGAATTACAGTTATGAGGAACGGCTCAGAAAAACTGGCCTACAATGTCTCGAAGAGAGAAGAATTCGTGGTGACTTAATACAGGCTTATAAGATGATCAAAGGAATGGATAAATTAGACTATAACAAGTTTTTTAAAATATAGCCACCCACAATAACACGAGGACATAGCTACACGCTGACTAAAGAGAGGTCCAGATTAGATATTAGGAAATATTTTTTTAGTCAGAGAGTGGTGTCAGCTTGGAATGCATTGCCAGAGGAGGTAGTGGAGGCAGGGACAGTTAATGCATTTAAGAATAGATTGGATGCGCATATCTTTTAGAGCAAGGTGATGTAAATGTAACTGGTTGTATACAGACTCCGCAGGGTCTTCTAAGCCAGTATAAAGACGTTAAGTTAAGTTAGACAAGTCCAACATAACACATTTCTAGTTGTTTACAAACACAACTCCCACTTTTACAAGTTGCCAGCAGTATTTCCGGTGTCATGTCTGCTCCCATCAGACCCTACAACAACTACATTCAGAGGTTAACAAAGAGTGCAACGACAAAATCGTATACTATATTATTATTTGTATTTGGATCTCCTACAAACTCTTCTTTGACAAAAGGTATTGAATATTACAATTGTTTAATCTATAAGTGTTTGAAATATAATATACCTCCACAGAATGAACATTTATTAAATGACAACAAATCAAAATTAATTTCACTTTGACTCTTTGTCACTCGTGATTTTTGTTTGTATTGTTGTAGACTAGTTTGTAAGTTTGTGGCAATCTTTTTTGGAATGACAGTTCGATGTATTATTGAATATTATTTATGTGATATACTGAATACTACTAACTATATACACTAAATTATTTCATTTGTCACTTGATTTGTGGGATGTTTGAATTGTTGTTAATTGTAGCGTTGTTATCATTGTTAGTTAATGTTAGATTGTTGTGCATTGAATGATTGGGATTGTCTCACTACTCCAGTACTCACTTTGTTGCTCTTTTTAATCAACTTTACTGTTTGCACGTAGCACTACAGACTACAGGAGTAAATTGCTGAGTTTTTTTTTACAATCACAATGATATTGTGATTCAAGTGATTGTCAATCATTTTTCAGTGTTTTGTTTTGCAAGGAATATGAGGACTATTTAATATTATATATAATATTGAATTTTATCATTTATGGTCATGTTTTTTCGTGGACTAACTTAAGCCAGTATCATAGTGAGTATCCCCTCCTCCTGAAAAAAGTTAAATCTTTAACCATCGTACACTACATCTAATATTTCCTAGGTATTTTATTTGTAGACTATATGCCCCGCAACCGCAATGTATTGACAGCATAAAATAAAAGGTGTATTATAGTGGTTGTTCAACTTTCATTTGATTTTTAAAATGTCTAATCATGTCATTTGTTGTCTTTGAAACTTTATGTAGATCCTAGATCTATCATCACAAATAACACTTAGTTCTAACTTGTTCTCTGATTATATTATGTGTATTTCTATCTTATCTTACCCTTATTAGTTCAGGTGGATCATTTCACAGGCTGTGATTATATTATCATGTTTTTTTCATAATGCTACCCTACTCATCATCTCACCCACATAGCACATTATGTATATAGTATATTGGTGTTGACTGTGCACTATTAATGTTCCACTGAGATACCAGGATGTTTGTGAGAACTAGTGTCATTTAACTATTTAAATGATTGTCTTTTTCAAATTTGCAGTTAAGTCATCATTACATTGTCAAAACTTCTCTGGAAATGCTACTTGAATCTCGTAATTTGTATTATATATTTATTCTCAGTATTTGTACATCCTATTCCTATTCTTTTGCTAACCTTTTTTCATTATTGATATGCATTTAATGGTAGTCAGGTTGACAAGAATAGCACCACTGTAACCTTCAAAGCATAACATAAAGACAACTGAAGAGAGTTGTGAATGCAGCTGGCAACATCTTTATGTAAAACCATTGCAGTTGAAACCACCACTATAGTTGCTCAGATAATGGTTTCCTATAAATGGACCAACTGTGCTACTGAAGATGGATGCGTCGAACCGAAAAGTGCATATATCGCTGTAAACTAGCAACACAATGCATTCCGTTCACCGGACTACATCCTGCTACTTGCAAAGTCCTGTTCAGGGATTGGTAGCGGGAGATTGAGAATGAGCGCAGAAGAAAAAAAAGAAGAAGGACCAACTGTAGTGGTGGCCCTATGCTCCAATTGGAATGAAAAGATAAATCAAATCATTTAACAGTGTTCCAAGGCCTTAAACCAGCTATTTTTATTATTAATAATGCTTGAAATGCAGCTGGCTTAGTCACTCCTCTGGGGTGTAAAGGCCTTTTTTCTTTTGGCGTATAGTATCTGCAGGATGGAAAATCCGGCCTTTTACCCCCCCCCCAAGCTGCATCCAATGAAGTGCCATTACAGTGTTGCTTTTCTGTGCTTCCATTTCAGTGATGGCTACACAAGCAAGGTTAAATTGTCATTTCACATGAGATTAGTAATGGAAGTGTACAGATGTGTAAAGCTCAATAAGTCTTTATCATGGACTGAAGAAATAAAAATAGCACAAATGATATGTTCATCATTATAAACCTCAGCAACATGTGTTCAATATCAAAGTATTTTCCACAGCTAGAAAATGTCGTCTGGAGAAAATGACCAAGCATCTGATGACGTTCCACCACAACCACCAGTAACTGAGCAGCAGCGAGAGCTTGCGGCACAGGCCATGAGTGAATTTGAGAAGAGTCAGTTCACAGGCAGTACCAAAACAATGGGGTTGTTGGCTGATGCTAGACCAACTGATGTGAAAGTTGTACATAACCGTTCAGTGGCTCTCTTCTACCAGAGTCAGTGCCGAGCTGTGGATGAGTTCAGGCACAACATTCAGACTGTGTTTAACATGGTAAGTGTTTCTTCACATGTCAGCAAACAGTTGGGGACATTAACTTGTCAGCAAAAAGTCTGGTTTCAAAAAGGAGTTGGGAGCCAAGATGCAACTGACGGCAGCTACAGACTCAGAACTGGATCTTTGCATCAGTTCATGGTCTTTTCTTCTGATTCCTGAGATCTCTGTACTTATTGCGATGTTGTTTATGTTGCAGCTTGGCTCTTCATAGCTAATAAGCATTTCTATTTCTGCAGGTTGGTTGGGTATTAGTTCTCCATATTTTTGGTGTAGATGGTTTAATATATGGATGAAGCTGGTTCTCTTAAGCCTATTTTTAACTGGGTATTTCAGATTAATATGTATGGGATGATCAGGCTTGCGTAACATCTTTTCACTATGGACACCCCGGGGAAGCAAACCCTTAGAAAATGCAGGAGGAAGCAGACCCTTACATAAAATGCATGCTGAAGTCGGATGTACTGGACCGACAGGCGCAAAATAAAAACCAAAGTGCAACGCACACCGCCTTGGGGATTAGAGAAATAAGGTGAACGCCAAAAAAAAAACCCAAAAAACGAGACAATGCTCAAATTTCAACAAGAAGTTGGGGACATTCACCTGCCAGCAAAGAGGATTGAGTTTCAAACCCTCATTTTATGTCTTCGAACCATTTCTCTCAATTGTACCTGCAATGTTTTGTCCCACACATCAACTAGTCCTACCATTAGAAATGTACTTCTGCTTGCTACACTGTCAAATTGTTGGTTTATTGAGTAAATTCATGTCATTGTGTTATTGGGACCCGAAAAGGAAAGCATAGAACAATAATACTCACCTGCGAAACATTATGTAGGAGACAACTATGGAGGGTTGGCCGTGGGGCTGGCTAGCCTATCCAGTAGGAACTATAAACTGCCAGAAAAAGAAGGTACATCATCAAAACAAAAAACCGTCTGATGATGTTGGCATTATCACATACGATTGGCAACTAACTAGCTATATCAGATTATGGCGTATGTTTTATCCTAGAAACTGTTTGGCTGCTTGATCTGCAAAGGATTATGCTATGGATCTTTCCACACAACCTATGACAACAAACCCCCAACACCTGGCAGGACTGACTGTTCCTACTAACAGAAGAATGGGTGAGGTGCAAGTCAGTAGTGGTAATTCAGCAGGAGAAAGGAAGCTCTTGACCTTAAACCTCCTGCTACCTAACAGGTAGTCTGGGGACTTCCAAAGATTAGGGAGTGTTAATCCGGATAAGAAGGCTTGCAGAAAGTAGATGTGCATAATATCACAATCCAACTGTAAAATGCAGAAGATCATATCTTATACTATTTAAAAAAACAGTCAGCAAAGAAGATGAAGAATTATTTTTTAATAAAGTTTGCTCTTCACAGAAAATGTGCTTGCTTTAAGACATTTTAAAACTGATCAAACTCTTACTCCTTCCAGGCACAAATCTCTCCAGACTTGAGCGAGAAGAGCAATATTGATGATGCTGACTATGCTGTGGTGTACTACAACAAGGCAGTTGTCCTCTACCATGAGAAGCAACATAGAGCAGCATTGTCTGTGCTGGAGAAGCTCTTCAGATATATTGAACCTATAGGTACAGCTTGTTTTTAATGCCACTGCTTATATGTCTTTGTTCATTGTGTGTTTTTATTCATTGTGTATGTCCTTTTTCATCACACATATCTTTGTTCATCATGTATGTCATTGTTCATCACGTGTGTCTTTGTTCATTGTGTGTCTTTTTTCATCATGTATGTCGTTGTTCATTGTGTGTCTTTGTTCATCACATGTGTCTTTGTTCATTGTGTATGTCTTTGTTCATTGTGTGTGTCTTTATTCATCATGTATATCTTTGTTCATTCTGTGTGTCTTTGTTCATTGTGTGTGTCTTTGTTCATCATGTATGTCTTTGATCATCATGTGTGTCTTTGTTCATCATGTATGTCTTTGTTCATTGTGTATATCTTTGTTCATCATGTGTGTCTTTGTTCATTGTGTATATCTTTGTTCATTATGTGTGTCTTTGTTCATCATGTGTGTCTTTGTTCATCATACAGTGTTTAGCATCCTTGTGTAGCTTAGAGCTGTCCTGGTCATGCTGAGGTTCATCGAAATGAAAGCTTCCCCTGAGGTCTTGAAAACGTCAGTGAATATGGGGGGTTAATAAAAATAAAATCAATCAATAACCATCTCTTGTATCATGACATTGCAATTCATGAACCAGGAATCCGTAGGCAGTAGAATTTTTAACCGAGGCATGTGTCAAACAGGGAGAGGCACCTAAGGGGTGGAGAAATAGTGGGTACAACCAGTGAACTATAGCAACCATCAGTATGTATACACTTCACCATTTTCTGAGAGAAACTGAGCACCTATGGACCTGCCTGGAGCTAAGATACAGAGGGACATCCAATTTAGAAGCCTATCTTATCATCTATGGATCCTAGGGTACTAAGAATAGAACCACTGTAACCTTCCAAGCATGTCTAAAATATGACTAAAGAGGGTTGTGTATGGAGCTAACAATCTTGCCTTCAAAAGCAAATTCTTACAGAAACTACTACTGTCAGAGCACATCAAATGCATTCTGGGTAGGGGAGGGGGTGTGCGTGTAGGTGCTAGTGGCCGCTGCTGTGTGTGTCAACTTTAGTATTGGCTGTGTGTTTTGTAGTGAGTGCAATGGGAAGGGAAACAATCGAATGTCGAATATCTCACTGCATTCCAGTTATTTATATTTGTTAGTCTTTCTTTTTTGTCTCCATTTGGTGGCTGCTTATGAAGCAAATGGCAACCGCTGTTGTTATCCCATTATGGGAAACTTATCCAAGACACTGTGTGCTTTTGTAGTGGTATTTTCTGTAGAAATTTGTTTGATGGGATTAGGTTGCTAACCCAATGCCCTCTTTTGTCACCTTTTATAACATGCTTGGAAGGTTGTAGTGGTCATGTCTTTTCCTTCCTAGAATCTACTGAAGGTGTTATTATTTTGATGTGTTTTTATGTTTGTTACTCTAGTATTTTCTGGATTTATCTATTTTTTCTCCTTCGTGGAGCGTGTACCGTAGTCGACAGTGAACTGGCTTGCTAAGACTGGGATAACAGCGCATCAGTGTTCGAAATCACGGACGAACATTGAAAAAATCAGGGCATAGTTTGTTCCTGATGCAGCCTATCCTCCAGTCGACCAAGCTGTAAATGAGTACCTGACGTATGAGTTGGGGAAGGTATAAACTGCAAGGAAGAGAACAGCCACCCCACCTCACATAGGCTACGGCTTAGTCCATAGAGAGTTATCTTCATCCCCGACTGCAATTATTGTCATGGGACTCACCTTTACTGTTTTTTCCCCAATAGTTGTTGCCACAGCGATGTCTTATCCTCATGTCCAACTCTGTTTTAGCTGTCTTTGTATTTCTGTCACCATAGTTTTGATACAATTATTTCTTTCTCATACTTGCAGATGAAGCTCTTGCTCAAAAGATGATGCTGCTCCTTACAGAACTGTACCTAACAGTTCATCAGGTATTCTCTTAGCTGAAGAAGGCACCACATAAACCATAGCATAGCGCTCATATATCATCCTATGCATTACGCACAGTATATATGTTAACACACCAACTACTGAATTCAAACGAATTGGAACTGTGACATAACTAATTTATTCTCTTACTTTTTTCACATTCGGGTGAGTTCACAAATTAAACTTCTTGATTTTGATGACCTGTTCCTCATCGTAGCTGCCAGTCCCAAATTCGTCTCCAGTGGACCCTGTCTTGGGCCATGGAAGTCCAGTACGAGGTAAACACTCCTCAAGAGGCATCTCAGATGTTCTTGCGGACAGCAAGGGAGACAGACCAGCGATTGGAGGTCTTCCCCACGGTCTTTTTTTACCTTGGGATACCCGATTTCTGTCGCCATGCTTCATTGACCATCACTTCGTCGCAACATGTGACCTGCCCATCTACGTTTTGACTTGTCTGCATAGATTATCGCATCATTCACCAGGGACAACTGTATGTCAAAATTGTGGAGATTTTGCATACGTTGGTTCCGGAGAGGGATTCTGACCAAAAGAGGACTCTCTCAAAAGAGGAGTAGGTCACTCTCAATTTGTCCTCCAGTGTTTTTGTTGGTGTCTATATCACAGCACCATAGCACATCACAGGAAGCACCATGGAATCGATGAGAGAGGCTCGTAGGTTCTGGTCTTGGCAACTGTCCAGGACCGTGTTAATGGACGAGAAAGCTGCCCAGCCCACGAGATGACGTCTTGTTAGTTCAAGTTCCAGGTTATGCTCCATATTGAGGAGGTGCCCAATATATATGTACTCGTCATCCTCTAGTTGCACCCCGTCAAGGAAGACTGAACCACAATTGTGCAACACTTTGGTTTTCAAGACATTCATCTCCAGTCCCACTTTCCTGCCTTCACCATAAAATTAAACTAGTTTTCATAATTGTTAGCAGATTTGTATGAGTCATATAAGGCGCTGGTCCTAAGTATGTACCTTGACCATGATGGAGTAACAGTAGAAAGTTTCAACTTAGCACTCTCTTCTTTGGTGTTTATCCGTAAAAGGAAATGTCATAGTTTATGGGGGGGGGGGGGGGGGGGGGGGTGTTAATGGTTTGCCTTCCCATTGGGATCCCTATCCTTTTAGCCAGATTACGCCAGTGCAACCTGTGTTTTGGCACCTGCTTTAATGCAGAATAGAGTATTGGTAAGCTCTGATTTGCTGACCCTGATGTGAGCAGCCAACTATTAGTTACTGACTGCTGTCAGGTCATCCCGTAACCAGTGAGGCCATAGGGGCACACATGAAGACATCCTCACAACCCCACGCCACTCTTCTCTGCCAGCGGCCGCTGCCTGTGCCTCTTCTAGTCAGAGATTGATCCATTCTTTTATGTTGTCAGCTCATTCACTGTACTCCAAATTCGGCTGCCCCAGACACCTTCAAACTTCTTCATGTTTACGATGGACCTGTGAATGTTGTTGTTGTAATGCAACAAGCGTTTCTACTGTGGTGCACGGTGCAACATTCCCTATTGAACAGACCAGTTGCTTTAACAAAATGGATGTCAGTAACCAGATCTGTGATTCAACTTTTGATGTAGCAAGGACAAATACCTACAGAAATACACAAGGAGATGGAATACGTGTTGTATGAGCCATTAAAATACTTGTGCTGTTGTTGAATGAATGAGTAAATTTACTCTTTTGGTCACCCTAAAAAAAGCATTATGTGGCGGTTGCAGTAGTTTTCCTCACATCCTGAGCATGCTGATGAAGGTGGACCAAGGACCTCTAGGCAGTTATGTTTTGCTTCGCTTCATCTGTGTGTTTACACTACTACAGGGATCACATCGACTTACCACCTCGTTAGCTAGGCCGTCATAAAACAGTCAGTTTTCAGGGAGAACTGCGTGGAAGGGAAGTGTGACAGTCTTGGTCAGTATATTTTGCCTGACCAAACGTTAGTTTCCCCTCCCCAAACACAGGTGTGATCAGGTTGAGTGTTAAAAAACTATTTCTGATTGTATCAATCTATGCCTGTCTCCACAGCCATATGATGCCATGAGAATGGTACTGAACATTGAGAAGTTCCTGTCTGGCAAGAGTCAGTCATCCCAGGACAAGGATAAGGACAAGAATGACTCCAACTATGCTGCTGCTCAGGAGACACTGAAGGCCAAACTCATCCTGGTATAGCTCTTTATCTCATTTTTACTCTTTTTCTTGATGTTCACCCTGGTAAGCCTCTAACTAAGATCTTGCTGGTATAGCTCTTTCTCTCATTTTTACTCTTTCTCTCACTTTCTCTTTATGATCACCCTGGTTAACCTCCCACTAAGATCTTGCTGGTAAAGCTCTGTCTCTCTTCTTAAGTACATGCAGGTAACGCTTTTGTTTATTTTTTTAAGAGCTTGCTGGTAAAGTTCACCAACTCTCTCTCTCTCTCTCTCTCTCTCTCTCCCCCCCCCCTCCCTCCCTCTCTCTCTCCCCCTCCGTCTCTCTCTCTCTCTCTCTCTCTCTCATTTTGTTGTTGTTGATAACAATGGAAAAGCCCTGTTTCTGTTTTAAGATCTTGAAAGGTAAAGTTCTCTAGACAATCAGTAAATTTGACCCAATTACATTAACAAGTTGTGTCATGTAATGTTCTACAAAAGTCACTTTGTCATTGAAAGTGTTTACACTCTGAAGAAGCAAGCCTTGACATCTCATTACTTTTCCTGTGTTTGAATCTATTTTCTATTTAGGAAACTGGGTTTTCAGATTTAACTACTAGAATATTGCTTTGTTTTTGTTTTTTCTTCCAGTACAAAGTTCGCTGCAATTTAATGGCCAAGGTCATGAAGAATAAAAAGGAATGCAAAGCATTGCAAGGGAATGTAAGTTATGTTATTCTTATTTTGTGGCAAACATTTATGGTCCATAGAAAATAAGAAGCAATTGTAATGTGGATTAACATTACGTTACAGAAGCCCCTTGATACGCATCTTCATCACCTTCCCTATCCGTTGTCTCATATCCATGCCAACTGTTTATAACCTTAATTTCCTTATCCATTATTGGTTTTTCATCACTCACATACTCCTTGATTGCTTCTTTTTTTGTGTTTGTCTTGAAAAATTACAGTGAGACTGCGATACTTGTGCCTTTCAGCTCTACTTATCCGATTTCAGCTGGCCTTTCTGCACCTCAGAACAGGACACAACTGACTCCGCAGCCATATGCATACAAAATTTAGGATTGGCAGCTCAAGTATGTATACATGTGGACAGACATCCCAGACTGTGGAGCATATACTCCAGGAAATACTCGCCAAGATAAACAACACTGGAAGGGAAATTATATGGACCTATGTGTGAACTGCAGAAGACAGTGAAGTTCATACAAGAGACAACTATATCCTGTTTCCAGGGGCAGTCACACAGAAGCGGAATGGAGTGTTGGTCAGCTTTGGTTCGCTGACCCTGATTCAAGCATCCAGCTATGGTTTTCTGACCCTGTTGCAAACTGCCAGCTATGAGTCACTGGCTGCTGTCAGCTCATGCACAGCTGCATGTTGGCCCCCGTCCTTGTATGCAAGGTTGTCTGTTGTTCTGTTACAAATTAAAGGCTCTTTATAGTTCACTGATCTTCTTTTTGCTTATCCTCTTATGCCTTTCAGCGTCAGGTTCGCTGACCCTGATTCAAGCATCCAGCTATGGTTTTCTGACCCTGTTGCAAACTGCCAGCTATGAGTCACTGGCTGCTGTCAGCTCATGCACAGCTGCATGTTGGCCCCCGTCCTTGTATGCAAGGTTGTCTGTTGTTCTGTTACAAATTAAAGGCTCTTTATAGTTCACTGATCTTCTTTTTGCTTATCCTCTTATGCCTTTCAGCGTCAGGTTATGAAGAGATGTCTAGAACGAGCATTACTGTGTGCCTCATGCACAGTGGCATTCACTGCCTCAGATATATCTGTAAGCCACCTTTTTCGTGGTCTGCCTTGAATCTGTTGTATCTAAATCTTGTTACGTGGCCAAACCATTTTGGTTGCTGTCTTTTGATGTCTAATACTGATGTTGTTCCCACTGTCTCCCGATGCCATCATTTCTGATCTTGTTACACCCAATAATTTTTTGCAGGAATCTCTTAATTTCTGCTGTAACGATGTAGTGTTTTTCATTTGAGGTTAGTGTCCAGTTTTGACATTGAAAGCGAAGTGTCAGTACGAAAATCATGTTGCATAAAACTCTTTTGGTAGTTATTGTTACGTACTTGCAATTAAGTATTATATTATATCATTTCACTGATATTGGACTATAATATCGAGTACCATCTACAACATCAAGAATGCTTGTAGCTCATAAATATAGGGAAAATGTGTGGTCTAGCATACCTGCTTACAATCCCAACATGCCAGGTTCAAATCACATTGTGCTCAGACCTAGTATGTCGTGGGTTTTTCCATGGTATGAACGCTTCTCCCAGTCGACTGAGTTGTAAATGGGTACCCAACAAAGTCAGGTGAAAATTTCAGAGCTCTACTGGAGCTACAGAGTTCATGCACTGTCATCAACACTGGCAGACAGTGACGCGCATGGAGAGGAGAGCTTGAGAGAAACATAGGGGGCACAGGAAGACTTGGCGTGTACTCGTTGAAGACATATACTCTACAGGAAGCTGATTGTTTTTATTAATATCTGTGTATCTCAAAAACTCATTTAGTTCTCAAGCATATGATTTCTCTCAGACAGATTATCATTAAAACATTAGAACTTATTTTTTCATATCCGTTGCACATTTAAGGGAATTAAAAACACTGGATTTCTTAATTTTCAAATTATTGGGCCAAATTAATTTGATTGTTTAAAATTTGCTGAATTTATCTAATTATTCTCGTGAACATGATTTGCAAGAGTGTGGTTCATGTGAATGTAATGATCTCTCTGGCAGAGCCATCCAGTGAACTATGTCAAGGCTTACTACGAGTATCTCAAAGGGAACTTGAAGAAGGCAGCAAAGATGCTTGGCAACCCTCCCAACTTTCAGGTGAGCATTCATGCATCTTTATTTTGAGTCGGTCTTCTTGAGCTCTGACCATGGGCCTTCATTTGTCCTGGATTCCTATTCTGCTGTTCTTTGATTTCTCTGTTTTTACTTGTTGGTTTCTATACAGCACTGATTATGTGTCATCCTGGATAAGCATGTTGACTTGTGACTTTCAGTCAAGGGCAAGTGCATCAACTCTCTATGTCAAATAGTTTTATTCAAAATAAAACAATCAATATTGAACAATTTAAGTTAAAAATACAATCTAAAGACCTGAAGACATATAATTAAATTATCTACAACATGAAATATTCATAATAAAAATTAGATATTAGTAGGAAGGTTGTTTTTTGTTTTATTTTGCGTTTACCTTATTTATCTATTCCCCAAGGCGTGTGTGCGTTACACTGTGGTTTTTATTTTGCGCCTGTCGGCCCAGTGCATCCGACTTCAGCATGCATTTTATGTAAGGGTCTGCTTCCTGCTGCATTTTCTAAGGGTTTGCTTCCCCGGGGTAACGGCCGGTGCTGTGATGGGGATCGAACCCAGCACCTTCTGGCTGTGAGCCGTGCCACTTAACCACTAGGCCACGGCGTTAGGTTATAAATGCTTTCAATATGGAAGGAAAAAATATAGCAAATAAATTTTTTGTTTTAACTCATGCCAATTTGTGTATTTCAGTCAAAATCTTTATCACAGTACCTCTCTTCTGTGCCCCAATCAAAGTCTGAATCGGGCGTGGGTTGAATATCCACCATTAATCTAGATGGGTGATCATTGGTTAAGTAATAAATTAATTCTTGGGTCGTGATATCCAACTTTCCTCCCGCTAAATTTGTCAACTTTGAAACTTCACCACATTCTTCTTCTTTGCGTTCAGGATCATTGGTTATGCTATATCTGCATGCCAGTTCCCATGATGAAGTCTGTAGTCTTCACTAGGTCGGAGCAGCTTCCCCACAGCTTTTATCTCAGCTCCGCATCTTCGGGCCAGGTATGGTATCTCATTTCCCCATAGAGTGGGCTTTCCTGTAGAATGTGTTCAGGATTCTGGCCCTCCATTCTATTTCGGCATTCATCTGTGTGAGATCTTTAGTCATTAGAGATGTTCTAGTAGACTGCAGTGACCAGTTCTCAGGCGAAATAAGGCAGTTTGTTGATTTCTTTTGAGTTGGTGAATTGGGTCTGGTCTACCACTTATGTTCACGTCTTCTCTCTCCATTGATGTATATAATTATTTTTTAAGATGTTCTTGATCTTTCTGTATGGTACTCGATGATTAAATTGTACCTTTTTACTGCTATCTTCTGCAAGAGTGTCAGCTCTCATTTCCTGTGATTCCGCAGTGGGAAAGTAGCCACTGGAGCGCTTTTGTTAAGGATCTCTGGAGTTGTCCTAGTTCTACTTTGACTTCTGTTAAAAGTGGTTCGCTGTTTATTTCTGTATTGCCTCTATTAGATATCTGCAGTCTGTAAAGACAACTATACTTGTTGGTAGGACAATATTCTTAAACATCTACCTATTGAAAATTGTCGGGCTCGTGAGTCTGTGGATTTTCTTCCCACCCCGGGCAGAAGCCAGAAATGTACTGTCCTGACATTAAGTAATTGAGGGGGTGCATTAGCAATGCTCCAAGTTACCGAAGCCACAGTAAGGTTCACTGTATCCATTCCCCGCCACCATTTGTCTATTGTTTAGGTTGAGTTCTCCTAGTCTCTAGACTTGTTACTGAAAGTTTCAGACAATTGGATCGTCGCGTCCTGGGCCACTGAGCCTTTACGATTGGCCTCGATTGTCATGGTATGGAGAATGCAGGTTCTCTTTTTTCCCATGTCTGTTCAGCACGGTGCTGGTTCCTTCCTAACCACAGAGGCAGTATGCATATTGTCCAAAAGGAGACAAATTATGAGGCAGAAATAACATCATTGGAAGTAGCTCTGTACAACTTGAGGACTATATTTAATGCTTTCCCATCAAAAGCCCAAAGCATTGTAATCTTTATAGACTCATTATCTGCCCTTCAAGCTCTGGAAGACGATGGTCACTGAAGGCCTGAACTTACCCAAATATCGCTAGATGCCAACCAAATTCTCGCACACATCCCGTGAAGTCAGAATAAATATACAATGGATATCTGATCACTCAAATACACCTGGCAATGACAAGGCAGACAGACTGGCTAAGAAGGAGGCAAGTCAAGAACAAAAATACACACCAACAACCCTACAGCCAGTCAAACAACTACTGAAGACTGCGAACAAAGAGGCCTGGATGAATAGATGGGCAATGGGAAATACTTGGAAAGAAATCTACGAACACATGACCATCCCAAATTCCAAAGACAACATCAACCTCCTGAGAAGGAGAGACCAAAGCACAATTTTCTCGTTCGCACTTAACACGAACAACTTAACAGCCACTTGAACTGAATCCAACCAGAATATACTCCAGAGTGCCAGCTGTGCACACATCCCTATGAAACTGTTGAACATCATCTTATTGAATGTCCGGCCCTTGCCAGTGTTAGGAAAGAGCTTCTTCCTCCAAGGCCAGACAAATGGAACACTTTGTACGGAACCAAACAACAGCTTACAAACACTTGCAGATACCACTATATGGCATTGGGCCAAAGGGCAAGAGCCCATGGGCTGCTGGATCAATAACCAACCAACCAAACCTATTGAAAATAACTATACAGTTAAATGAAAGCAACACATGCACGAACCGCCATATTGTGGGTAACGTCAAAAACATAAATTCAGGAAACTAAATGCCAGAGTGCAACAAATGTTAGAAGTCGATCCGATCAGGTGGAAATTGACGTCTTGTGGGTGGTCAGCGCTGGCTAAATTGAGCTGTTGAAGGTTAAATCTCCATCTGTATTTTCTGATGTTATATTCTTTGCCACAGATCTGTCCATCACATACAAAGTATGTGGCTGAGACATCTAATAGTCAAGAGTAGATGATTGTGTTTGACAGGAACAAGAATAGGATTACTGTTACACTGGGGGACGGCTAAGTCTAGTGGTTAAGTGACACGGCTCACAACCTGAATGTGCTGGGTTCGATTCCCATCACAGCACTGGCAGTTACCCCGGGGAAGCAAACCCTTAGAAAATGCAGGAGGAAGTAGACCCTTACATAAAATGCATGCCGAAGCCGGATGCACTGGACCGATGGGGTAAAATAAAAAAACCGTTGTGCAATGGTCTATTCCTTGTAGCAAAAAACAAAAAAAAACTGCTACACTGAGGACATGTTGTAAAAAGAGACTAACAGTGCAGTTCGTTAGGGTAGAAGACTCTCCGACTCATGGCTCTACACCGGGCAAAGTGCTGGGTGGGAAGTACGCATTTGGGTATGTAAGGAAGCTCTAGAAACAATGTCTCATATATGATACAGGAATAAAATAAATCTCCAGAAAAAATACAAATATATGATACAGATAATGAAAGTGGCTAACTTATTTTCCTATATATTGAAAGAAGGCTGTATCAGATATTTTGTTTTTCATCCTTGAACCACTAATTCATGCTTTAAGTCACTGTGTGAGTTGTAGACACTGAAAGTGGAAAGTTGTCTTGCAAACACTGAAAGTGGAAAGTCGTCTTGTAGACACTGAAAGTGGAAAGTCATCTTGTAGACACTGAAAGTGGAAAGTCATCTTGCAAACACTGAAAGTGAAAAGTCATCTTGCAAACACTGAAAGTCAAAAGTCATCATGTAGACACCTAAAGTTGTCTTGAAGACACTGAAAGTGATTTTTGTCTTGTGTCCCATGTCAGGTATCCCCCGCAAATGGAGAATGCCTGGCTGTGATGTGTGCCAACAACCAATCTCTCATTAACATGGGTCTAGGAAAACCCAATCTTGCTATTTGCCAGTTACGAGAAGCTCTCAGGTACAACGAGAAATCTGTCAAAGAAGCTGTACCAAACGACAAAGGTTTGTTTTGTTTGTCCTACAGACTTTGTTGTTTGTCTGTCCCACACACTTTGTTGTTTGTTTGTCTGTCCTACACACTTTGTTGTTTGTTTGTCTGTCCTGCATACTTGGCTATAAGTTATAAATATATATATATATAATTACTCTTATGCTGCCAATGTTTATTAACTACACCAATGGTCTCAAACTTGTGGCCCACCAAGCCATTTTCTGCAAAACATCATCATTCTCTTCGGCCCACCAAGCCATTTTCTGCAGCCCACAACACGATTGGCTGAATTATGGATAATAGAGTTTGGACAAAAATATAAGACACTATGTACAATAATATAGTTTTTCAGAACAGAATCACAGACTAACTAGAGAGAAGACATGTGTGTTTCCTAACTGTGCAAAACAGATACTATAAAATAAGTTTTTAAAAAAACCATAGCTGAAGGTGTCAAAGGTACTGAATAAACACAAAGAAATGGAAAAAGTATGCTTGTGTCTCAATGTGGAACTGATACTCATGTTGGCAGGTTTTTGTCAAGTTCGTTCATCTTCTGCACCAATCCCCAACTAACACACATTTTTCATGGAGGGATCAAAGTAAAAACCTAGCCTTTGCTTTCTTTTGCGAGGTTGTTTGGTGACAAATTCTTCTCAAATTAAGTATTGATGCAATGGAGGTGGAGGAGTCTAGTACAGACTAAGGGATGGAGAAGAAAAAAACTCAAGTATTTACAACGGGAACATACTACTCCAATAACTTCCATGCAGAAGCAGTGGCACTTAAGGCCGCAGCTGAGCTTCTAATCCAAGAGAAAGATATCCACCAGGGAAACATAGTATTCCTGACTGATGCCGCGTCAGTATTAGCAGCGCTAAAACAACACAAAGATGAGGATCTCGAGCAATGTATATTCTCCCTGACACAGCTCTCAGTGGAACACCCAAGGTTGGTCATACAGTGAATCCCATCGAACTGCAATATTGAAGGCAATGAAGCTGCAGACAAACTAGCAAAAGTGTGGAGGAGCATCCCCATAGACAGACCTGAGTATCACATATAATGAGGCCAAGACCATAATTAAAATCAACTTCAGGGGAAAATGGGCTGATCAACACCCTGACTTCCGAAAAGAAGACGGCTACTTTAACTTAACTAGAGAACGGCAAGTCATCATCTTCAGGCTGAGAACTGGGCATAACAGACTAAAGGGTCATCTTTACAACAAAATGAGGATGGAACAGATAAGTGTCCATGTGGGGAGCATATCATGACCGTGGAACACATCCTACAAAGCCGCATGCTCGTCACAGGAAGAGAGAGAACAATACTGGCCTCCAGATATGAGTCAAAAGCTGTATGGAGATTAAACAGCCTTACAAACAACGGTGTCCTTTGTAAGAGAAACTGGGACCTTGATCTGAGAATGAACGAAGAAGAAGAAATTAAGTATTGCACTATTCTGTAAGGAAGATCACTTTATATTTGTTTCGCCGGTAAAAGCCGTTCTCATGTTATTTGTTATATTAACTGCTATTGGGGAGACAAATGAAGACACCCATTATGAAAAGTCTACAATTATTAGTTATCAGCTGTAACACGTTTTTCCTCCTGATATAGTATTGAAACATAGAAGTAGTATTGATCAGAATTAAAAAATTAGATTCCTCTAAAATTATACAGCATAAAACAAGATCTCTTGTAGATGAGGAAACACATTTCATGCTTAAATGGGAGAATTTGCACCTAGCTGAAAATTAAATACTCAATTTGTCTTCAAACAATAGCTGTGCCGAAAGAGTAATAACATTCATTGCCACTATGATACAGTTGATGGAAACACAAAATCATTTTGATGAGCAAAATGAAAGAAGACATATTACTGAAGCTGAAACAAGCATTTGTCATGTAGTAAAATGTCTTGTCAAACATTTGTCATGTAGTAAAATGTCTTGTCAAGCATTTGTCATGTAGTAAAATGTCTTGTCAAACATTTGTCATGTAGTAAAATGTCTTGTCAAGCATTTGTCATGTAGTAAAATGTCTTGTCAAACATTGCAAGATGTACTGAAGCTGGAACAAGCATTTGTCATGTAGTAAAATGTCTTGTCAAGCATTTGTCATGTAGTAAAATGTCTTGTCAAGCATTTTTCATGTAGTAAAATGTCTTGTCAAGCATTTGTCATGTAGTAAAATGTCTTGTCAAGCATTTGTCATGTAGTAAAATGTCTTGTCAAACATTGCAAGATGTACTGAAGCTGGAACAAGCATTTGTCATGTAGTAAAATGTCTTGTCAAGCATTTGTCATGTAGTAAAATGTCTTGTCAAGCATTTGTCATGTAGTAAAATGTCTTGTCAAGCATTTGTCATGTAGTAAAATGTCTTGTCAAGCATTTGTCATGTAGTAAAATGTCTTGTCAAACATTGCAAGATGTACTGAAGCTGGAACGAGCATTTGTCATGTAGTAAAATGTCTTGTCAAGCATTTGTCATGTAGTAAAATGTCTTGTCAAGCATTTGTCATGTAGTAAAATGTCTTGTCAAGCATTTGTCATGTAGTAAAATGTCTTGTCAAGCATTGCAAGATGTACTGAAGCTGGAACAAGCATTTGTCATGTAGTAAAATGTCTTGTCAAGCATTTGTCATGTAGTAAAATGTCTTGTCAAGCATTTGTCATGTAGTAAAATGTCTTGTCAAATATTGCAAGATGTACTGAAGCTGGAACAAGCATTTGTCATGTAGTAAAATGTCTTGTCAAGCATTTGTCATGTAGTAAAATGTCTTGTCAAGCATTTGTCATGTAGTAAAATGTCTTGTCAAACATTTGTCATGTAGTAAAATGTCTTGTCAAGCATTTGTCATGTAGTAAAATGTCTTGTCAAACATTTGTCATGTAGTAAAATGTCTTGTCAAGCATTTGTCATGTAGTAAAATGTCTTGTCAAACATTGCAAGATGTACTGAAGCTGGAACAAGCATTTGTCATGTAGTAAAATGTCTTGTCAAGCATTTGTCATGTAGTAAAATGTCTTGTCAAGCATTTGTCATGTAGTAAAATGTCTTGTCAAGCATTTGTCATGTAGTAAAATGTCTTGTCAAGCATTTGTCATGTAGTAAAATGTCTTGTCAAACATTGCAAGATGTACTGAAGCTGGAACAAGCATTTGTCATGTAGTAAAATGTCTTGTCAAGCATTTGTCATGTAGTAAAATGTCTTGTCAAGCATTTGTCATGTAGTAAAATGTCTTGTCAAGCATTTGTCATGTAGTAAAATGTCTTGTGAAGCATTTGTCATGTAGTAAAATGTCTTGTCAAACATTGCAAGATGTACTGAAGCTGGAACAAGCATTTGTCATGTAGTAAAATGTCTTGTCAAGCATTTGTCATGTAGTAAAATGTCTTGTCAAGCATTTGTCATGTAGTAAAATGTCTTGTCAAGCATTTGTCATGTAGTAAAATGTCTTGTCAAGCATTGCAAGATGTACTGAAGCTGGAACAAGCATTTGTCATGTAATAAAATGTCTTGTCAAGCATTTGTCATGTAGTAAAATGTCTTGTCAAGCATTTGTCATGTAGTAAAATGTCTTGTCAAACATTGCAAGATGTACTGAAGCTGGAACAAGCATTTGTCATGTAGTAAAATGTCTTGTCAAGCATTTGTCATGTAGTAAAATGTCTTGTCAAACATTGCAAGATGTACTGAAGCTGGAACAAGCATTTGTCATGTAGTAAAATGTCTTGTCAAGCATTTGTCATGTAGTAAAATGTCTTGTCAAGCATTTGTCATGTAGTAAAATGTCTTGTCAAGCATTTGTCATGTAGTAAAATGTCTTGTCAAACATTGCAAGATGTACTGAAGCTGGAACAAGCATTTGTCATGTAGTAAAATGTCTTGTCAAGCATTTGTCATGTAGTAAAATGTCTTGTCAAGCATTGCAAGATGTACTGAAGCTGGAACAAGCATTTGTCATGTAGTAAAATGTCTTGTCAAGCATTTGTCATGTAGTAAAATGTCTTGTCAAGCATTTGTCATGTAGTAAAATGTCTTGTCAAACATTGCAAGATGTACTGAAGCTGGAACAAGCATTTGTCATGTAGTAAAATGTCTTGTCAAGCATTTGTCATGTAGTAAAATGTCTTGTCAAGCATTGCAAGATGTACTGAAGCTGGAACAAGCATTTGTCATGTAGTAAAATGTCTTGTCAAGCATTTGTCATGTAGTAAAATGTCTTGTCAAGCATTTGTCATGTAGTAAAATGTCTTGTCAAACATTGCAAGATGTACTGAAGCTGGAACAAGCATTTGTCATGTAGTAAAATGTCTTGTCAAGCATTTGTCATGTAGTAAAATGTCTTGTCAAGCATTTGTCATGTAGTAAAATGTCTTGTCAAACATTGCAAGATGTACTGAAGCTGAAACAAGCATTTGTCATGTAGTAAAATGTCTTGTCAAGCATTTGTCATGTAGTAAAATGTCTTGTCAAACATTGCAAGCAGTACTGAAGCTGAAACAAGCATTTGTCACGTAGTAAAATGTCTTGTCAAGCATTTGTCATGTAGTAAAATGTCTTGTCAAGCATTTGTCATGTAGTAAAATGTCTTGTCAAGCATTTGTCATGTAGTAAAATGTCTTGTCAAACATTGCAAGCAGTACTGAAGCTGAAACAAGCATTTGTCACGTAGTAAAATGTCTTGTCAAGCATTTGTCATGTAGTAAAATGTCTTGTCAAGCATTTGTCATGTAGTAAAATGTCTTGTCAAACATTGCAAGATGTACTGAAGCTGGAACAAGCATTTGTCATGTAGTAAAATGTCTTGTCAAGCATTTGTCATGTAGTAAAATGTCTTGTCAAGCATTTGTCATGTAGTAAAATGTCTTGTCAAGCATTTGTCATGTAGTAAAATGTCTTGTCAAGCATTGCAAGATGTACTGAAGCTGGAACAAGCATTTGTCATGTAGTAAAATGTCTTGTCAAGCATTTGTCATGTAGTAAAATGTCTTGTCAAGCATTTGTCATGTAGTAAAATGTCTTGTCAAACATTGCAAGATGTACTGAAGCTGGAACAAGCATTTGTCATGTAGTAAAATGTCTTGTCAAGCATTTGTCATGTAGTAAAATGTCTTGTCAAGCATTTGTCATGTAGTAAAATGTCTTGTCAAACATTGCAAGATGTACTGAAGCTGGAACAAGCATTTGTCATGTAGTAAAATGTCTTGTCAAGCATTTGTCATGTAGTAAAATGTCTTGTCAAGCATTGCAAGATGTACTGAAGCTGGAACAAGCATTTGTCATGTAGTAAAATGTCTTGTCAAGCATTTGTCATGTAGTAAAATGTCTTGTCAAGCATTTGTCATGTAGTAAAATGTCTTGTCAAACATTGCAAGATGTACTGAAGCTGGAACAAGCATTTGTCATGTAGTAAAATGTCTTGTCAAGCATTTGTCATGTAGTAAAATGTCTTGTCAAGCATTTGTCATGTAGTAAAATGTCTTGTCAAACATTGCAAGATGTACTGAAGCTGAAACAAGCATTTGTCATGTAGTAAAATGTCTTGTCAAGCATTTGTCATGTAGTAAAATGTCTTGTCAAACATTGCAAGCAGTACTGAAGCTGAAACAAGCATTTGTCACGTAGTAAAATGTCTTGTCAAGCATTTGTCATGTAGTAAAATGTCTTGTCAAGCATTTGTCATGTAGTAAAATGTCTTGTCAAGCATTTGTCATGTAGTAAAATGTCTTGTCAAACATTGCAAGCAGTACTGAAGCTGAAACAAGCATTTGTCACGTAGTAAAATGTCTAATCAAACATTGCAAGACAGTCCATAATACAGTGGAATTACATGAAAGAAGAATAAGGAAAATACAGAGAAGTTTGTCCTAAAAATTATGTTACTTTGTGTTGTAGTTTACATCGAGGCTGCAATATATGTTGCTTTCCTCCCAACACATGTGGTTTCTACAGAGCCTATTTTTGTGATCGGACTTGCCTTCCCTCTTTGATCCCTATTCTTTCAGCCAGGCTACACAGATGCAGCCTGTTTTCAGAGAGGCAGAAATATGATCTTGGGCAGCCCTATTTTGCTAATGCAAGCAGTCAGCTATAAGTCGCAGACTGATGTGCAGCCATGAACTTGTCCTTATGCGGTCCTCGAGATGGATTGAGTTTGAGATCCCTAATGTGTTCTATTCTTTGTTAATCTCTAACATGAACATGATGAATCTTTGCCAGCACATCAAATTTGTTTTGGATTTATTTTAGAATAAATACTTAAGATTTATTTAAATTCTAATAATATTATAAAGTGACAATTGCGTTGCACTGTTTCGTTAGGCCTGTGGTCCAGTCCATCCGATTTCAACATGCGTTTCTGTCACGTTAGTCTTTCTTAGCTTTTAACTGTCCCTTTCTGCCTGTAGGGCAACAGGTTTGCTTTTTGTAACAGCGTAAAGTTGCCCCATACTTATCGACCTGTCCAGCTTGGAAGACCCTGCTGGTAGCCATGATTTCTGCCGACGTAGCTCTTAAGGTGGTGGGGGTACACACCCCTTTATCTCAACACGGTGGAGTTACTAGAAAGGACATTTTGTATCCTTGCTCAAGGAACCACCATTGTTACTTTGGAAACTCTGGACTTGTAGCAACATTTCAGCCTCTTTTGATATTCATTATTCGATGCTCCAGTGGGCTACTTGAGTTGATACAGTCTGTTTAACCGTAGAGAGTACAGCTGTCTCCAATCTTCAGAAACAGCACCTATAATCACTATTGGAATACTGCACTCTCTGTAACAATGTCAACGAACGTGTGTGTGTTCTTAGACAGATTCATCTCAAAAGAATAAATATACAATACAATATCCTCAACTTCAGTTCGGCGGGTGTGCAAAATGCGAGGTAGCCAACAATGTCCTGTATGCAGTCTGATCTTTTGCAGTGTCGTACCATTTCAGCAGACCATCTCACCATCATATGGATGGGTAAACATGTGGTCGTATATAATGATATGGCCACCAAAATGTTGTTCTGAGTTTCCATCTGTTATCTGGTATGCGCACCACGTAGCCTGCCCAGTTGTATTTGTGAAACAACACAGTCTCAACGATTTCTCGAAATAGAGTATATTCTCTGATTTCAGCATTGTGGATTTGATCTCTGATCGAGATCCCGGAGATGTGTCTTTCCATCGCTCGCTAAGTAACTTGTAGTTTCTCTGGATCTGTGTTGCGTAGATTCCACAATTCACGTAACGAATATGTCATTGGTAATCCGAGAATTCGACCTAAATGTCCCCCTGCGAGGAAGTAAATACACAATATAATTGTTTTAAAATCACTTCCTACATCGCAGCAAATTTGGCTTGGCTTGGCTTCGTTCGTTCTCAATCTCCCGCTACCAAACCCTGAAAGGGCTTAAATAGCAGAATGTAGTCCAGAGAACGGAATGTGTTGTGTCGTAGTTTACAGCATGACTGCGATATAGCACCTTTCGGTCCAACACATCCGACTTCAGCAAGCAGCAAATTTAATAAACCGTAATTGTAGGGGAGATTTATTTGTGCTTAAATTACTATTTTATTTTTGCTGCTTTTGTGTGTCAAGTCTTTGTTTATAAAAATTGTGTAACCTTGCACGTTTACCACTTTCATTGAGATTACTGTAGGTAATTTTGTTTCCTTTGACAGTAAGGCCTCCACTCCAGCTGAGCTTTGTGAGTCAGCATTATGTATTGTTCTACAACCTGGGCGTGCTGCAGCTACACAGCAGGCGGCCTAGTGCAGCATTTGACTGTCTGGTGGAGTGTGTCCAAGTGTACCATAGGAACCCTCGGCTGTGGTTGAGGCTGGCCGAGTGTTGTATTATGCATTATAGAGAGGTATGAGCGGCACACAGGCTTGGGTCTAAAGTCCACTAATACACATCTCAGTAATACTGGCATACAATCAGAACATATACATGTGACTGTGGTAATACTAATGTTCTACTCTCACCAGTTTAATGTTCTATTGTTGCCAGTCTAAAGTTCTATTCTTGCCAGTCTAAAATTCTACTCCCACTAGTCTATTGATCTATAGTAGCTAGTTTAATGTTCTATTGTTGCCAGTCTAAAGTTCTACTCCCACCAGTATATTAATCTATAGTAGCTAGTCTAATAATGTTCTACTCACACAGTTGAATGTTCTACTCTCACCAGTTTAATGTTCTATTGTTGCCAGTCTAAAGTTCTACTCCCACCAGTATATTAATCTATAGTTGCTAGTTTAATGTTCTATTGTTGCCAGTCTAAAGTTCTACTCCCACCAGTATATTAATCTATAGTTGCTAGTTTAATGTTCTATTGTTGTCAGTCTAAAGTTCTACTCCCACCAGTATATTAATCTATAGTTGCTAGTTTAATGTTCTATTGTTGCCAGTCTAAAGTTCTACTCCCACCAGTATATTAATCTATAGTTGCTAGTTTAATGTTCTATTGTTGTCAGTCTAAAGTTCTACTCCCACCAGTATATTAATCTATAGTTGCTAGTTTAATGTTCTATTGTTGCCAGTCTAAAGTTCTACTCCCACCAGTATATTAATCTATAGTTGCTAGTTTAATTTTCTATTGTTGCCAGTCTAAAGTTCTACTCCCACCAGTATATTAATCTATAGTTGCTAGTTTAATGTTCTATTGTTGCCAGTCTAAAGTTCTACTCCCACCAGTATATTAATCTATAGTTGCTAGTTTAATGTTCTATTGTTGTCAGTCTAAAGTTCTACTCCCACCAGTATATTAATCTATAGTTGCTAGTTTAATGTTCTATTGTTGTCAGTCTAAAGTTCTACTCCCACCAGTATATTAATCTATAGTTGCTAGTTTAATGTTCTATTGTTGCCAGTCTAAAGTTCTACTCCCACCAGTATATTAATCTATAGTTGCTAGTTTAATGTTCTATTGTTGTCAGTCTAAAGTTCTACTCCCACCAGTATATTAATCTATAGTTGCTAGTTTAATGTTCTATTGTTGCCAGTCTAAAGTTCTACTCCCACCAGTATATTAATCTATAGTTGCTAGTTTAATTTTCTATTGTTGCCAGTCTAAAGTTCTACTCCCACCAGTATATTAATCTATAGTTGCTAGTTTAATGTTCTATTGTTGCCAGTCTAAAGTTCTACTCCCACCAGTATATTAATCTATAGTTGCTAGTTTAATGTTCTATTGTTGTCAGTCTAAAGTTCTACTCCCACCAGTATATTAATCTATAGTTGCTAGTTTAATGTTCTATTGTTGCCAGTCTAAAGTTCTACTCCCACCAGTATATTAATCTATAGTTGCTAGTTTAATGTTCTATTGTTGCCAGTCTAAAGTTCTACTCCCACCAGTATATTAATCTATAGTTGCTAGTTTAATGTTCTATTGTTGCCAGTCTAAAGTTCTACTCCCACCAGTATATTAATCTATAGTTGCTAGTTTAATGTTCTATTGTTGCCAGTCTAAAGTTCTACTCCCACCAGTATATTAATCTATAGTTGCTAGTTTAATGTTCTATTGTCACCAATCATATTTTGTAGTTTAATTACATGGGAGGATGCTATTTATTTCCTACTTAATTTAATTAACGCATTTTTTTTTACTTGTGGTTTTTGTATTTGTTTTTCTGTATATTTTTCTATGCTTTTCCTGTAAAGTTTTTGTATTTGTTCCTGTGTGGTTTTTGAATTTTTTTCCCATATAGTTTTTAATGCTTTTCCTGCATGGTTTTTGTATGTTGTTCCTTTATGGTTTTTGTATTTTTTTACCATATGGTTTTTGTGTTTTTTCTGGGGCCAAGATGTAGCAGTGCAAGAGCTGACAGCAGTCAGCGACAAATAGCTGATTGCTTGCATCAGGGTCAGCGCACCGTAACTGACCAAGACTCTCTTCTGTCTCCATGGGGCGGCTCTGGCAACAGGCTGTACTAGTCACCAGTGTAGTCTGGCCAGGGGATAGATATAGCAGTCTAAAGGCAAACCCGGTACTAAAAAAAAGCCAGATGACATTGGATGTATCAGGCCGAAAGGCACAGATATTGCAGCCTTGCTGTAAACTATGACATAATGTCTCAACGTCTTTTTCAGGACGAACGCTGAAGAAGTGTAGTTTCTTGTATGATTGTTGTATTTGTTCCTGTATGGTTTTTATATTTGTTATCTTTTATTGCTTTTGTATTTGTTCCTGTATGGTTTTTATATTTTTAAAAATCTTTTATTGCTTTTTTATTTGTTCCTGAATGATTTTTGTAATATTTATCCTGTATGGCTTTTGCATTTGTTCCTGTATGGTTTTTGTATTATTTATCCTTTATGGTTTTTTGTATTTGTACCTTTATGGTTTTTGTATTCCATCCTGTATGGCTTTTGTATTCCATCCTGTATGGTTTTTATATTGTTTATCCTGTATGACTTTTCTATTTGTTTATATATGGTTGTTGCTTTTTTACCCTGTATTGTTTATATATTTCTTCTGTGTGGTTTTTTGTACTTAATATTTCCTTATTAACAAAATGTAAAGTTTATTTGTGATGCACCTCCTGGTATCTTTATGTGCTCTATTGTGCTGAAACAGAAGATCCAAGTTATATTGTTGCCTCTATAGTTAAAACTACCTTCAAATCCAGTTTAGTGATGATGAAAATTTAAATAGATTGTTTGTACCTGATGACCAGAGCAACGAGGTGGACAGGGAACACAAACTAAAGCTGGAGGTTATACAAGCGTCGCTCGGCTCAGGCTTCCATCACAAGCTCATCCTCGGTCAGGGAGTTCAAAGAAACAGAAAATCGTGAGTATGCTAAGCTGTCTGAGCAAGGTCACTGACTGATATTAGTGTATCTTATTATTATTATACTCCATCTCCGGGGACAGTATCCACTATCTAAAAATAAATCAGCCAATCCGAGCTGTGCTGGCTACTGAAAATCAATAGGCGATAAAGACATATATAAGTAATGGCTTAGTGACGACACCAGGACACAAACAAAACAAAAAAAATAAAACCCAGATTATTACCATAAGTTCTTCGTCTTGGACAATGATCAAATTCTAACAAATCGCAACATGACATGATGTACGACAGGGATCATCACCATCTTCTGCTGATCGGTGTTAAGAGTGGTTGTAAGGTTGTCTGAGTATGTCTCTCCATTTGATCTTATCTTCTGGTTGTTCAGACTTAAGACTGGTTGTGAGGTTGTCTGAGTATGTCTCTCCATTTGATCTTATCTTCTGGTTGATCAGTCTTAAGCCTGGTTGTCTGAGTATGTCTCTCCATCTGATCCTATCTTCTGGTTGATCATTTTTAAGACTGGTTGTAAGGTTGTCTGTGTATGTCTCTCCATTTGATCCTATCTTCTGCAGCTCTCTTCTTTTCGGCATAGGCTCATCTTTTAATGTCACTGCATGCCTGAGATGTGTAGGTGAATCTTGGTCGCCCCTTTCCTGTTTTCCCCTGGATTTGGCCATCTAGTATCTTCTGTAGAAGACTTTCATGTCACATGCTGTGTCCCAGAAAGCTCAACTTTATTTCTGCATCATTTTCCAAATTTGTTCTTGAGCACCTTCCTCACTGAGGACATTGCCATTGGATCTACTTTCTGTCCAACTCACGAAAGCACCACATTTCAAGCTTCTTTCATCCTTCTTTGCCAGAGTCCATGTTTCAGCTCCATACAGTCCAATTGGCCATATGTGAGCGGCAATTATTCTTGTCCTCAGTTCCATCAAGATATTTTTTTTAGGTTATCAATTTACTGTTTTTCTCTGAAGGCCTTTTTTGCCAATCCTTGTCCAGGGAAAGAAAACTAATGACTAGTCAGGCAAAATATACTGATAAGACATGCTAGTCAGGGTCAGGCAAAACATTCTGGACAAGACCCTTACCTTGGCTTCCTCATAGCCATTCCCAGAAATGGGCTGTTTTCATGGCAGCCTGGCTAACATGATCCCCGTAGTAGTGAGTAGATGAAGCCAAGCATAGCACAACCACCAGAAGGACCCTGGTCCACCTTCATTTGCATGCTCGGGATGTGAGGCTAGCTACTGCACCCCGCCACTTAACGCCCTTTTCAGGGTGCACAAAAGAGAAACCTACTCATTGCGGGCATTCGCGAACAACAACAATCCTTGTCCTAATTTCTATCTCTTCACTGGAATCTCCTGTGAATGTTTGCCCCAAGTAAATAAACTTCTGTACTTGTTCAATTATTTTCATGCTCAACTCCTTGGCTGTTTTGGCAGGGATATAATGTGAAATGTAAGCTCAAACCATATTGTATCACTGATCTACTTTTCTGTCTCAGAAATGAAATGTAAACTCAAACCATATTGTATCACTGATCTACTTTTCTGTACCAGAAATGTGTGATGTTTGATGGTTGGAGCTCAATAAAGATGATCCACAATAGATATCCATGAAGTGCCACAGCTACATCCTTATATTCTGACATAGTCTGTAGAGAAAATGTATGTGACAGTGAAGTACACTTTACAATCAAGTTTTGTTTGTCTTACTTCATCAGGGTTTCTTCTAGTGCTGTGTTTCCAACCCTTAGCCTGGGATTTGCCTCGTTTTGTCTGAAGAATGCCCTTGCTTTGTTGCCTATAGACCCCTTGGATGTGAAGCCACCACCTCAAGATGAGCAGGCGGAGTCAGGGTGAGTGACAGTCATCAGTAGCCAACATATAGTAGCATACTTGCGCTGTCAATTTTAATTGATTGCAGATATTTGTATGACTTTTCCACATTTACTTCAGTGTACAGACATGCACTTCTTTCTTTGTTGTTTTATTTTGCTAAAGGGTTGTTAACAATTATGTACGTTTCTATTTTTATTTCATTGGTGCCATAAACAAATTGAAGAATTCAGCTATAATTTTTCTGCGTTTCTCCTGAAAAGGACTTTGTGTCATAGTTTAAAGTGAGGTTTCAATATCTGCGTCTTTCGGCCTGACACATCGTATTTCATTTGGCTTTTTTGGGTACCAGGTTTGCCTTGTTATAGCGATTCATATTCTCTTAGTCAGACTACACCAGGGATCAAGACGCTGAGCAGCACATGAGCTGCAGTGGTTAGCGACCCATATCTGACTGCTAGCGTCAGGGCCAGCGAACCATAGCCGCCAAGACCCTTCTACACCTCCACGCGGTGATCCTGGATAACAGGCTGCAGCAGGGCAGACTGGCTAAGGAGAAGGGATCGAAGAGGGAATGCTAACCCAGTACTAAAAAAATGCTTGCTGAAGTCGGATGTGTTGGACCGAAAGGTGGAAATATCGCAGTCAAACTGTAAACTACGACACAGCGCATTCCGTTCTCTGGACTACATTCTGCTACTTAAGCCCTTTCAGGGTTTGGTAGCGGGAGATTGAGAATGAATGAAGAAGAAGAAGTATTCTTATTTTGAAATCTTTATGGGTAAAACCTACTTTGTCTTTATTGCTACCAAGAAAAATGAATGATTCCACATCTTGTAGGAGTGTGTCTCCAAAGACAATCTGATTGTCATTTGTTGCATTTATTCTCATAACCTTTGTTTTTTTCTGTGTCTATATCATCAAGTTGTTTTGTTTAGGGTTCATTGAATTTCATTTTTGTTGGTTATCTTATTATCCAGTCCATAACCAACAAAAAGGGAAATGGTGAAAAAAGATATCCCTGTCGTACACCAGTTCTAATCTCAAAGGTCTTAGATAGCTGACCTTCATGTAGAATTATGCATTTCAATATCTTCGTTCATTTTCTTAAAATAATTTTAGTCTCTTCTAGGGTCCCCCATAGTGCCCGAGCAACTTGCTGAGTGATCCACTGTATAAGCTGTGAAATCCACGAATCCAGTACAAAGTGATGAGTTCCATTCCACACTTTGTTCAGCTATTATTCACAGTGTTGCTATCTTGTCTGCACAGAGCCTGTTTTGCTGAAAGCCTGCCGGTTCTTCTTTAAGCTGTTTCTCTGTGGCCTCTTTTAATGAATCTGTGTATATTCATCATCAACATCAGTCCTGTAACCTGAAAGGTCATTGGGACACCAATACTGCAGATTGTTGGACCAGTTCAACAGTTGTTTTTGTGCCAAGATATTTGTTCTAGCTATGGACCTTCCCGTCCACTCTCTGATGTTAGATCTCTTTTTCAGCCTCCCTCTCTTACGCTTCCCATGCACAGTACTTTGCAGGACCGTCTGGGTCAACCCAGACGATCTTGAAACATGCCCATACCATATGAGCTTGCATGCTTTTAACATAGTCAATAGGTTTTTATATTGGCCGACTTCTCTCTTAACGGTGTCCCGTACTGCCTTTTCCATGAAATGGTCTAGATACAAACCTGCGACGAGGATTCAATGCAAACATCTCATCTCCATTGCACAAATTCTTCACTCTAGAACCACTGTCTGAGTCCAAGTTTCGCACGCGTAAAGTTACGTACACGGAAGTGACAAGTGCACAGATTAAACTCAACTTGGATTTCAGGTTGATGCTTTTGTTCCTCCATAGCAGCATCAGTTTGGTCAGAGTAGCCATGTTCATTGCTATTCTTGCCTGATTCTCAGTTCTGAAACCTTCCTCATCCATCAGTGCTCCAAGGTATTTCCTGTGTATATTGGGAACATGATAAGCGTAAATGGGGACCTCATTTTGTGTGCCTGTTCAAGTAAGGATCAATTTGGTAATACACAATCTTGACTGAGGCTTCATTACCTTTAACAGGCCTCCTCCAACAGATCCGTGCCTTGTGTCAGCTGAGCCTAGCAACCCACTGAGAGAAACTGAGGTGGCGAACCTGAGGTTTGTATTTGTAGTTTATTTAGTTGACCAAATAAACGAGGAGAAAACCACATGCACAATATTCTCGCTTTCATTAAAACCCCAAAGTAACAAATTAAGTCTAAATGGCAAATTCCTGCAGCCAAACGACAACCCAACCTATCTGGGAGTCACATTTGATCGGCGCATGACATGGAAAAGTCAGATTGAGAGAAACCGAATGAAAGCCAGAGAAAGAATGGCAATCATGAGGAAACTTGCTGGCACAAGCTGGGGAGCAGACGAAGGCATACTAAAGAAACTGTACACTGGAAGAGTGAGACCAGTTCTCGAGTATGGCATTGCGGCATGGACAACAGCAGCGAAGGCGAACTTCGATAAAGTTAACAAACTTCAAAACCAAGCCATGAGAATTATAACAGGGGGCATGAAGTCAACGCCAATTGTAGAACTTGAAAAGATTACAAAACTGCAATCCATGATCGATAGAAGAGACTGCAGAGCCCAGCTGCAGTCAGAGAAACCACGAAGACTGACCGACCATCCAATGCACCAGAGACTAAACAATTTGGGAAATGGGAAACTAAAGCGGAGAAACTTTGCAGAAATAGCCAAAGCAAAGATGCACGAAGATCCCATAAACGCACTAACAACACCAAAACCCATCACTACTGTACGAAAACCTACCTGGAGGCAGGATATATTTCCAGAGGTGGTAGAAAATATACCAGGTATTGCAAACAAAAACTGCCAGACTGAAAAAGAAAGGAGAGATACTACCCTAAGCTTCATAACGAAAAGCTACCCAAGCATGGACTGGACCCATGCATACACCGACGGTTCTGTAACAAACACTACACAGAACGGACGGGCAGGAGCATTCCTGAACCTACCAAATGGCAGACAAATAACACTGTCATTCGCTACTGGTAAGTACACAAGCAATTTCAGAGCGGAGGCAGAGGCACTGAGGGCGGCAGTGGAAGAAATGGTGACACACAGTGAAAATGAGAGCCATATAGTCCTGCTGACAGATGCTCTCGCCGTAGTCACAGCGCTAAAAAGCCAGAAAAACACTGAGCTTAATGACTTAAGAGCAGCACTCTGCAAACTGTGCCAGCAGTCCGCACCAAAAAGGGTAGTGGTACAGTGGGTCCCATCACACTGCAACATCCAAGGCAACGAGGAGGCAGACAGACTGGCAAAAGAAGGTGCAAGTCTACCACAAACAGATACCAGTATGACGTACGAAGAGTCAAAACGGCTTATCAAAGCCAGATACATGACCAAATGGGAAACCGAACATACTGGTTACACCAAAAACGATGCCTATTACCAGTTGAACCGAAGAGAGCAGGTCGTTGTCTTCAGACTTCGCACTGGCCACAATAGACTGAGGTACCACCTATTCAACAAATTGAAGATAGGGTGTACCGACGAATGCCCGTGCGGTACTGGTAAAATGACCGCTGAACATCTGCTGCAGAACTGCCCGACATACGAGGATCAGAGAGAGCAGATGTGGCCATCACCAGTGGAACTGCAAGACAAGCTCTATGGCAGTGGCGACAGCCTCAGGATGACCGCCGCTTTTTTCGAAAAAATAATGGTTACTGTCTGACTGCGTACGCAGAAGAAGAAGAAGATTTAGTTGACCATCTGTGTCTAGTAATCTAAACTGAGGTGCAAACCTTAGGTTTGTTTATGTGGTTTAGTTAGTTGACCAGCTGCGTTTAGCAATCTAAACAGAGGTGCAAATCTTAGGTTTGCTTATATGGTTTATCCAATTGTGTCACTTGAATGATGCCATTATGTTGTAGTGCATCATGAGTGAGCACCTAGAAACTAATAATAACTACTTTATAGATTGTATTGTATCGAGCCACAAGCTGAGTTCTTAAACATCATCACTCTATTTTATAAAAAATGTTGTTAATGGGGACATTGATAACTTTATTGCCGTTGTCAAAATACTATAATTCTGTATTTTATATTGTCAAAATGTGCACTTTCCCCCCCTGGATGAACTGGTGACAAGGAGTTTGTGTGATAGTAAGGTCCACCACAAGTAACTGGCTGAAGGAGTGACGGGCTGTTATAGGGAATAATTTGTATATTGTCATATATGGTTTAACTATTTTTTTGGGGTCCATTATATACATGGCTTGGCTAAGGAACAAATTAATCTCAGTTGCAAAATACTTCCAAACCTGCTTTCTTCTTATTGTTACAAATGCTGCATAATTTATTATGAACTGGCTTTTTAATCGTCCTTTTAACTCACTTTCATTGACAACAGTTTGTTGCATAGAAAACATTTGATTTTCTGTAGAGTTGTTTTAGATTTGGTTGTCCTATTCTCTAATTTGGAGTGACATCCCTTATCTGACATTAGTTTCTGGGTATTTAATAGTATGGGCCTATTTTAATATTTTTTCCGTTCACTTTGTACAAATTATAAGCTAACAGGATTTGTGTAAACAATTATACAGGTATAAAAGATATCACTGTGTTGTCCCTCTATTAAAAATATCACTGTATTGTTCTCCTATAAAAGATATTGTGTTGTTCACCTATCAAAGATATCACAGCATTTGACTTTTGTCAATGAGAATTTTACATTGTCCCTCTATTAAAGATACCACAATATTGTCCCTCTATCAAAGATAATAATAGTTGTCCATCACAAGTGATGAAGACCACTCTCTTTGTTCAGCCGTGTGGACAGTCGTATCACTTGCTGTGTCCGCTGAAATGGGTGACTTGCGCGGTTATTTGGATTAAAGTGAGGAAGAAACTGCGCCTTTTTGTCAACCTACCTCACAGAGCCTAAGCTACCTTTTGCCAGTGGCAAGACATTCATCGAGACGACTGGAGATAGCATAGGATGCAGATTTTGCCTCAGGTTTACCACCGAAGCCTTTCCGTAAACATGTAACCTGCAGCGTAGAAAGGTGGGAAGGCAACTAACACAGTATGTCGTGCCTTTTCGATAACCACAAAATGTCGTATGGACAACACTCAGCGTGTGAGTGACTCTGGGCATCTCTCCCCAGCTGTATTCAGTTCATCATAGTAGCATCTAAAATTCCCACACGCCAAATTCGTGAAGGTGAACCGGCAGAACTAACCCGTGAAATATGACACAGGTATAAGCGTAGTGCCAATCAGCCGGCGTCCAGACCAGGATAAACGGATGGAAGAAATCACAAAAAAAGAACGAAATAACAAGTCCAGACGGAAAACAACTCCACGTTTCCGTGAACACAAGTGTAAGTCGTCGACTAGTGTGAATTCCAGGCAAATCCGTGGTCTGGCGGCATTCATAATGATCCAAAACAGTAGAGAAATGTAGACTCGCAGCCAGATATGGCGCCATCTTTGCCAGATCAAAGATATCACCATTTTATATTTCCCCTCTATCAAAGATACCACAATACTGTCCTTTTATCAAAGATATAACCATTTGTTCTTCATTCAAAGTTATCGCTGCATTGTATTTTAACTTTTACCACACCACACACAAAAATTAAGTTTTATTTCCAGTAGCAAAATTATTTTTCAGCGTGATGTTACATCACATCATGGTTGTTGTCTTTAAGAGACTCTAACCTGTTTTGTGTGTTCGTGTAGAGAGATATATTAATAAAGAATGTGTTGGTGTTATTGTTTTTATTGTGTGTGTGTTAGTTTCTGAGATACAAGAAGATTAAGATGTTGAAAACCAGCACAACATATAGACTCACCCGCTTTCGGCATCCATTGGTTGAAAAAAAAACTGCAAACAAATTCCAAAACTGCTCATTTGTGTTTTACCGTAATGTCTATATCTGTTACTTTCGACTATAAACATAATTATTGTATCTACATAAACAAACTAAATAGATCTACCTAAGAAAAATTTGTTGCAGAAACTTAACTTCCCCACTCTCAATAATCGGTAAATCTTCACATCCAAGCGAAGAAGAAATCCTTTCCAAAATCTCAAACAAATTTCTAAATCACCATTGTTTATATCTAACCGTACATAGCAGAAGTCAGAACTTTCTACAATCAAATGAGCAGAATATTCAGCCATTTCTATGGCATTAACCCGGTAGTTTATTTATGATAAAATGACGACTCTAGAGCTGGTGCCATAGCCCTATGTAGGAAATGGGCATAAATCTGTTCAGACGCCTTTGCTCATTGTTGGTGCGGTAAAGGTTAACAAAACTATATCATTCTTCTTGTCTGAATTACCGCACCGGCAAATATATCACTGTGTTTTTCCTCTTAACAAAAACATCAAGTATTGTCCCTCATCAAAATTATTATTGTTGACAGGTGTTCCATCCTTGTTGCCAGTGCATACGTAGCCCTCTGTGAAAACGAAAACTACAAAGCGCTAGTTTACTCCACAAACCTCCTCCGACAGCCACACCTGTCTCCAGCTCAAAGGTAACCCAGGATGTGTGTTAGTCATGAATGTAGGAGTGGTCGTCTGGTCGTGGCATGTTTTACCTTAAGTACTTGTGGGTTATGGGGAGGAAGACTAACGTCTGTTCAGGCGCAACTTACTGATCAGACATGTTAGTCAGGGTCAGGCAGAACATACTGGCCAAGACCTTCACCTTGGCTTCCTCGCAGCCCTCCCTGGAAACACATTGTTTTCATGGCAGCCTGGGTAGCAAGGTGATGGATCGATGTGATCCCCATAGTAGTGAGCAACACGCAGATGAAGCCAAGCATAGCACAACCGCCTTGAGGGCCTCTACCACCTTCTTTAGGGAGTGTGGAAACCTACTGCAACTCCCCACTTAATGTCCTTTTCAAGGTGCACAAAGGAGTAGACCTACTCATAATGGGCATTCGAAAAAGAACTTCTAGTGGGTTTAGGAAAGACATCATCAATGGTTTGTTAGAGAAGTTTTACTGACACGAGCGTACAAGTGATAAAACAGTTATAGCGTAAGATCTAACGATGGAACTCTTCTTCTTCTTCTTCCTCATTCATCTTCAGACCTCAACTTCAATGATTCTAACGAAGGCAGCGGTCGACTCAAGGCTCTGTATGATTCCATACCGCTTCTCGTCGAAGGACACTGGCTGTTGCCAAATGCAACTTCTTTTGTCAGTATACAGTGGACAGGGCTGCAAAATATGTTCTGCCTTCATGGGGGCTGGGCCCCAGGCACAAAGGTCTATAGTGCCAATCTTGAACTTGTTGTACAGATGGCATCTAAGTCTGTTGTGACCTGTGCGTAGCCGGAGAATTATCACCTGGTCTCGCCTGGAGAGTTGATGGTAGGCATCATTTTCTATGTAGCCAGGGTGGTCTTTTTTCATTTTGCACTGTACATTGCCCTGATGAATGATTTTGTCTCATTATATGTGATTTCTGTATCACTCTGCTGCAGCATTCTTCCATCTCTGGCGAGTCTGTATACCTCCTCGTTGCCTGGAATGTTGCAGTGGGTTGGTATCCACTGGACTGTGGTTTGTTTTTTTTCGAGTGAGTCTGCCAGAGCAACGAGTTCATTTTTGTGCTGGTTCTTGAGCGCCATTAACACTGCGAGGGTGTCTGTGAAAATGACCACTTCCTTTTCTGCCTGGTCCTTATGGTCTATAAGGGTTTCAGCTGCTTGTCTCAGGGCACTGGCTTCAGCACTGAAGTTGCTGCAGCATTTCCCAGTGGCAAATGCTGCTGAGTATACTTTGCTTTTTAGTTTTATTATGATGCCTCCTCCCCCGTTTCCAATGGCATCTTTGGCTGAGCCATCCATATAGACGTGCGTCCAGGCTGTTGGTGGAAATTTTTGGTTGATATAATTTGTAACTAGCGATAGAACTGAGCAGGTACATTTTCTTCAATCATGTGATGCTTCAATCATCCCATCAAGTCAACAAACATGCTACACCACCTCCAAATACTGAGAAACTGTACAATAAAATCTGCACTGCTTCATCCTCAATGGCAGAATATACCTTTGACCTTATACTAGTTATACTATAAAGCAGTTAACTGGGTATTCTTCATCTAAATTGGTATTTCTCATCTCTACTGGGTATTCTTCATCTGAACTTAATATTCCGCATCTCTAACTTAATATTCCGCATCTCAATTGGGCATTCTGCATCTCACAAAAGTCCACACTTTATACAATCAAGTCTGTACATTAACATTTCATCCCCAATGGGTGGCAGTATCTGCTACGTGACTACTTTGGCCGTTGTCTGTTCTTATTGAAATACTGGGGAATCTTTGGGTGATATGTTATTATTGCACTTGTGTGAATACTTGTTCAGTTTATGAGTGTGAGGACTCTTATCTGTTACCAACCCGCAGGTACCTGGGTCACATGTACAAAGGGGAAGCTCTGATTGCCTTGGATCGGATAGCGGATGCTGTAGACACCCTGAATCCTGATAGTGTGACGGATGTTAGTACCACCTTACCAGAATCTGCAACAGATCAAGGTAACATAGGTGTCAAAATTAATGCCAGCTACCATGTCCTCAACTACCCTATCATCAACTAACATGCCCTCAACTACCCTATCATCAACTAACATGCCCTCAACTACCCTATCATCAACTAATATGACCTCAACTACCCTATCAACTAACATGTCCTGAACTACCCTATCATCAACTAACATGTCTTCAACTACCCTATCATCAACTAACATACCCTGAACTACCCTATTATCAACTAACATGTCCTCAACTACCCTATCATAAACTAACATGTCCTCAAAAACCCTATCATCAACTAACATGCCCTCAACTACCCTATCATCAACTGATAGTTTGTCCATCACAAGTGATGAAGACCACTCTCTTTGTTCAGCCGCGTGGACAGTCATATCTCTTGCTGTGTCCGCTGAAATGGGTGACTTGCGCGGAGATTTGGATTAAAGTGAGGAAGAAACTGCGCCTTTTGTCAACCTCACTCACAGAGCCTAAGCTACCTTTTGCCAGTGGCAAGACATTCATCGAGACGACTGGAGATAGCATAGGATGCAGATTTTGCCTCAGGGTTACCACCGAAGCCTTTCCGTAAACATGTAACCCGCAGGGTAGAAAGGTGGGAAGGCATCTAACGCAGTTTGTCGTGCCTTTTCGATAACCACAAGAGGTCGTATGGACAACATTCAGCGTGTAAGTGAGTCTGGCATCTCTCCCCAGCTGTATTCAGTTCATCATAGTAGCATCTAAAATTCCCACACGCCATATTCGTGAAGGTGAACCGGCAGAACTAACCCGTGAGATATGACACAGGTATAACTAGTTTAAGCGTAGCGCCAGTCAGCCTGCGTCCAGACCAGGATAAACGGATGGAAGAAATCACAAAAAAAGAACGAAATAACAAGTCCAGACGGAAAACAACTCCACGTATCCGTGAACACAAGTGTAAGTCGTCGACTAGTGTGAATTCCAGGCAAATCCGTGGTCTGGCAGCATCCCTAATGATCCAAAACAGTAGAGAAATGTAGACTCGCAGCCAATTACGGCGCCATCTTTGCCAGATCAACTAACATTCCCTCAACTACCCTATCATCAACTAACATGCTCGCAACTACCCTATCATCAACTAACATGTCCTCAACTACCTTATCATCAACTAACAGGTCCTCAACTACCCTATCATCAACTAACATGCCCTCAACTACCCTATTATCAACTAACATGTCCTCAACTACCCTATCATCAACTAACATGTCAACTACCCTGTCATCAACTAACATGTCATCAACTAACATGTCCTAACTAACATGTCCTCAACTACCCTGCCCTCAAATACCATGTCCTCAACTAACAAGTCCTTAATTACGCTGCCCTCAACTACACTGCCCTCAACTAACAAGCCCTTAACTACCCTGCCCTCAACTGCCTTTAACTACCAAGTTCTCAACTACCATACCCTCAACTGCCCTGTTTTAAGTTACCATGCTCTTCTTGTTATTTGCATTTGTTTATGTTTTGTTTTGTATTGGTCATCTGGATACTGATATTTGTATTTATTCTTGTTTTCATTTGTTATGTAAAAATAGCAAAGAATTAATGTCTGGTCATATATATGCCACACCAGTATTTTTATGTGTGTGGTTGGGCGTAGAGACAGATATATATTAATTGTACAGGTTTTATCAAGTAGTTATAATTTTAACCATAAAGCATTCATAATTTTACATCAGCCATCGACAGAAGCTTCACTCAAATAAAATGTCTAGTCCGCATTAGATTAAATACCTGTCTGCTACCTATTTTCAATCAGAAAATGAGTGATTTTCTTGAGGCTGGGTGGCCTAGGGGTGAAACTAGCTCGGTTTTCACAATCCCAACATTCCGGATTCGATTCCCACTTGTGTCCAGTTTGGCAGACACTGAGTTTTTTTTCTCGGACGAATGCTCGTCAACGTACGGAAATTAATGGCAACCTACCGTACTGCACACTTGCCAAGAAACTTATAACAGCCAAATAGGTAGCGGTTGTAAGAAGCTATGTTCTGTAAAAGGACATGTGACTTACTTTTTTACACTGTGAGAAATAGATTATCATTAAACACACAATTTGGGATAGTTTACTTTAGAAGACTCTAATTGCTTGACTTTTGATTGTTATATGTTGATTGTTATATGTTGATTGTTAGAATATAAAGTTAAGATATTCTGGATTTGAAAAATAAATATATTTCCATAATTTAACTTAATGTTTTTGTAGGGTTTAGAAGACTCAGCAGTCTGTATACAACCAGTTTGATTTACATTTCCTTGATCTAAAAGCTATGTGCATCCAATCTATTCTTTAATGCATTAATTGTCTTTGTCTCTAATACTTTTTGTGGCAATGCATTCCAAGCATTCACCACTCTCTGACTAAAAAAATAGTTCCTAATATCTAATCTGGACCTCTCTTTAGTTAATTTGTAGCTATGCCCTCTTGTTCTTGTAGGTGGTTGTATTTTGAAAAACTTGTTATAGTCTAATTTATCATTTCCTTTGATTATCTTATAAATCTGTATTAAATCACCTCAAATTCTTCTCTTTTCTGGAAAAAACATAGTGCAATGCACACCGACATGTGGAATAGAGACAATAAGGCACAAGCAGAAAAAACAACTGACTTAGCCCGTATTATTTATTATAACCTCTAGGTCCCTTTCTTTTTCTATCTTTCTAATATTGTTCTCACCCTTTTGTAATAACGAAACTTTTTTTTTTTAAACTCCCACATAGATTGGTGGAGCCACAAAGCACAGTGGTTAGCGCGCTGGCTTCACATTTGAGTGGTCCTGGGTTCATTCCCCAGTTGAGGCGGTAATGTTTTTTCAGATCGCTATGGCTCCCAGGTCAACCCAGTCTTAAATGGGTACGGGTTCAGTCCAGGAAATAAAAGCGGCGAGGGAGAGGAGATGGCTACCACCCTCATATAGCCGAGCCTTTGAAATGTGAGATCACTAACACCGAACACCCCTACAGCAGTAATGGTACAGGTTACTTTACTTTTACACAGAACAACGGTGTGCAGTGAAGGAAATATAAACACACCTTACAAATGATGAGTAACTCTCAGACCAACTAAATGTTGGGCCCAGCATACATGTCCTTAGAGTAGATGTCATCCTTAGAATAATGCTTTTTATGGTGTATTAGCAGGAGACATTATATATATATACAGAATGGTTTGTTTTTTTTGTTTCAGAAAAAGACCAAGAAAGATTGGCAGAAAACAGGGGTGAGTCATTGTTGCTGTTTATATTTTTAAAAGCTGTGCCATCTTCCCTCATGTGGTTTACATAAGCCTAGAGAAGATGAGAATCTTTCTCCATGTGGTTTACATAAGCCTAGAGAAGATGAGAATCTTTCTCCATGTGGTTTACATAAGCCTTGAGAAGCTGTGCCATCTTTCTCCATGTGGTTTACATAAGCCTAGATAAGATGAGAATCTTTCTCCATGTGGTTTACCAAAGCCTAGAGAAGATGAGAATCTTTCTCCATGTGGTTTACATAAGCCTAGAGAAGATGAGAAGCTGTGTTCCTCGTTCATCTATCGAAAGTCATGCGAACAACATGACTTAATTACTTAACATCCTAAACTGAAGCATACTTCCCCCCGTTGAAACCCTAAAAATCCTTTGAGGGGGAGATCTGTTGAAGACTCCAAGTTTAAAGGGCACAGAAAAATCTTGAATATTGTTTGCATTAGTTTTAGTGGTGGGTGAAATTTCATGCCTGATTGTTTGGAAAGATATAGATTGGTACATTGCTTCTTAGTTGCATCTGTATCTTTAAAAAGTTGTCTTGATTTCAAACTTATAACCGTCAAATAGGTTGGCGGTTGTAAGAAGCGACATTCTGCAAAGGACATGCTACTTTCTTTACTTGAATCTTTAAAACATGTTATAACATAGCTTTTGAAGCATATTTTTGTGTATAACATTGATCCTGTTTTTGTTTTCATATTACCAGAATCCTTTGTCAAATGGCAGCCAGCGAGTAGTCCAGTTGCTAAGGCATACATGCAGTACAACCTTGCAGTAGCTTATGCTATGAGGACAGAGTATGAGAAGGCACTCAAGGCCTTGACAGAGGTAGGAGAGCAAATCAGCAAGTGAATAGACAAGTCAAATCATGCATTGTTTTAGCTTTTTCAAATCCTGATTTCATTGTTTCTGAAGGAGGATCTCAGGACACCTTATTTCCATCGATGGATCCCGGGACACCTTATTTCCATCGATGGATCCAAGGACACTTTATTTCCATTGATGGTTCCCGGGACACCTTATTTCCATTGATGGATACCGGGACACCTTATTTCCATCGATGGATCCCTGGACACCTTATTTCCATCGATGGATCCAAGGACACCTCATTTCCATAGATGGATCCAAGGACACCTTATTTCCATTGATGGTTCCCGGGACACCTTACTGGGGAGGAAAGAATAGGATCACTCCGCTCTACTATACATGTCATCAAATGTGACTGATTAGGGTTGTGCATGCAGCTAGCACCCTCATCATGTCAAATTTCCACAGAAGATACCTCTACAAAAGCGCATAAAGACCTTGAAGCTGCCTTCCTGTAAGAACAGCTGTTGTGGTGGTCTCATGCTCCTACTGTATTGTGAAAGGGCACAAGATGATGATGACTCCTGTTATTAATATAACCACCAGAGAGAGAGAGAGAGGAGAGGTTCTCATTTCCTGACATTATTATTTGACATTGACTGTAAAAGAGCGAACAGCTCGGTAGACCTAGTTAAACAACAACAACAACCGACATTAATATCACTTTCTTACCTTCATCCATTCTTATAAATATTCTTTGTTTTGGGGGTCCTTCTTCTTGATTATTGGCTCTCAAATAATTGTAATAAACATGGCAGTGTCTCAGGCGCACGTGTCTCAGGCGTCACGTGTCACCAAACAATTTATCTCTCAATTGGAGATTGTGGTGCCTGTCCAGAGAACATTCTTTATTTTGCAATGTTTACTTCCAGCTGCTTAACACATTGTTATCATTAGTCCAACATTTTTATCATTAGTCCAACATTGTTATCATTAGTCCTTCTTCTTCTTCGTACGGTGTCAGACGTCAACTTTAATTTGTTCGAAGAAAGCAGCTGTCATCCTGTGGCTGTCGACACTGCCATAGAGCTTGTCTAGTGTTGCCACATGTGCTTTCTCTGGTTCTCGCATGTCAGGCAATTTTGCAGCAGATGTTCAGCGGTCATTTTCCCTGTGCCACAGGTGCATTCGTCAGTGCCACCTATCTTCAGTTAATTGAATAGATGGTACCTCAGTCTGTTGTGGCCTGTGCGGAGTCTGAAGACCACAACCTGCTCTCTTCTGTTCAGCTGGTAGTAGGCATCATTTTTTGTGTAGCTAGTATGTTCTGTTTCCCATTTGGCCATGTATCTGGCCCTAATAAACATTTGAGACTCTTCGTAGGTCACACTAGAATCTGGTTGTGGTAGTCTTGCACCTTCTTTTGCCAGTCTGTCTGCCTCTGCGTTGCCTTGGATGTTACAGTGAGATGGAACCCACTGTACCACTACTCTTTTTGGTGCGGGCTGCTGGCATAGTTGACAGAGTACTGCTCTTAAATCATTAAGTTCAGTATTTTTCTTGCTTTTTAGTGCTGTAACCACGGCCAGGGCATCTGTAAACAGGACTATCTGGCTTTCATTGCTTTCGCCTCTCAGCATTGCTTCTACTGCAGCCTTCAGTGCCTCTGCCTCCGCTCTGAAATTGCTTGAGAATTTACCAGTTGCCACTGTTATTTTTCTACCATTTGTTAGGCTCAGGAATACCCCTCCCCCTCCATTCTGTGTTGTGTTTGTTACAGATCCGTCGGTGTATGCATGGGTCCATTCCATGCTTGGGTAGTTATCCGCTATGTACATTAGGGTTATGTCTCTCCTTTCTTGTTCAGTCTGGCTGTTCTTGTTTCCAATACCTGGTATATTTTCTACCACCTCCGGAATGATATGCTGCTTCCATGTGGGTTTGCGTACAGTAGGGATGAGCTTTGGTTTTGTTATGGTATTCATAGGGTCTTCGCTCATCTTTGCTTTGGCTATTTCTGCAAAGTTTCTCTGCTTTAGTTTCCCATTTCCAAATCTATTTAGTCTCTGATGCATGGGATGGTCTGTCAGTCTTCTTAGTTTCTCTGCTTGCTGCTGGGCTCTGCAGTCTCTTCTATTGGTCATGGATTGCAGATTTGTAATCTTTTTAAGTTCTACAATTGACGTTGACTTCATGCCTCCTGTTATAACTCTCATGGCTTGGTTTTGGAGTTTGCTAATTTTATCAAAGTTCACCTTTGCTGCTGTTGCCCATGCCGCAATGCCATACTCGAGAACTTGTGGTGCCTGTCCAGAGAACAATCTCTATTGTTCAATGTTTACTTCCAGCTGCTTAACACATTGTTATCATTAGTCCAACATTATTATAATTAATCACCATTGTTATCATTAGTGCAACATTGTCATCACTAGTCCAGCATTGTTATCATTAGTGCAACATTGTCATCACTAGTCCAGCATTGTTATCATTAGTGCAACATTGTCATCACTAGTCCAGCATTGTCATCACTAGTCCAGCATTGTTATCATTAGTGCAACATTGTCATCACTAGTCCAGCATTGTTATCATTAGTCCAACATTGTTATCATTAGTCCAACATTGTCATCACTAGTCCAGCATTGTTATCATTAGTCCAACATTGTTATCATTAGTCAACATTGTTATCATTAGTCAACATTGTTATCATTAGTCCAACATTGTCATCACTAGTCCAACATTGTTATCATTAGTCAACATTGTTATCATTAGTCCAACATGTTATCATTAGTCAACATTGTTATCATTAGTCAACATTGTTATCATTAGTCCAACATTGTTATCATTAGTCAACATTGTTATCATTAGTCCAACATGTTATCATTAGTCAACATTGTTATCATTAGTCAACATTGTTATCATTAGTCCAACATTGTTATCATTAGTCAACATTGTTATCATTAGTCAACATTGTTATCATAGTCAACATGTTATCATTAGTCCAACATTGTTATCATTAGTCAACATTGTTATCATTAGTCCAACATGTTATCATTAGTCAACATTTTATCATTAGTCTAACATTAGTATTGTTAGTCAACAGTGTTATCATTAGTCCAACATTATTATCATTAATCCAAGATTATTATAATTGTTTCAGAGTTCAGAAAAGGTTGGAACACCTATCCCAGTTCAGATGTTTTATCTCAAGCTTTATCTGGATCTTAAACAAGGTCAGTGAAACACAAGAGATGGGAAGCATAAAGCATGGGCCAGTGTTAAACATGGGCCAAAATGCATACACCATATCAACCGTATATACAAAACACAGTACATAATAAACACAACACATGGACCATGATAGATATCAACCACTTCCACGACATACACAACACATGGACCGTGATAGAGCTATGATAAACATAACACATGTCAAGGACACGTGAGAATTATGAATCAAAGTTGGAGCACTTTATTCAGGATGGCTGTGGACCAGATGAAGTGGAGGGATTTTGTTGCTGCTCTTAAAGACACCAACAGGAGTTACTGACCACTTTGTCAGTCAGCATGTAACTAAGAAGAAGATGTCACGGACAGTGCTGGTCCTCGACTTTTGTCCTGAAAAGGACATTTGTGACATTGTATCATAGTTTACAGCGAGGCTGCTATATCTGTGCCTTTCAGCCTGACACATCCAATGTCAATATGCCATGTTTTGGACCTGGTTTGCCTTTCCTAATCTCTTAGTCAGGCTACATGATTACAGTCTGTTTCAAGCACCGCTACTTGGAACTTGGAGGAGAAATAGGGTCTTGGTAAGTGATGGGTCACTGACCCTAATGCAAGCAGCCAGCTATGAGTCAATGGCTGCTGTCAGCTCATTCACTGCTGCATCTTTGGCCCTCTAGCACTACTTAGTCCTCATCTTGCAAAACACTGTCAGCCACACCTGGTGTTCATGTACTTTTGTGTGACTAACCTTTAAAAGGTTTGTCTTTAGACTGGTACAAAGGGAGGAAAGAATATGGCACTGACACCTTTTACTCTAGTACTTTACTAGTAAAAGAGGATACCCCAGTTTATCTGGGAGTAACTTTGTATAGACAGTTGAAATTTGGCAGTCACATCTGCAATGTCAGAACTAAAGCAACCAAGCATTTAAACTTATTAAAAAGGCTTGCTAGTACAAATTGGGGAGAAGATAAACAAACTCTTCAGCAACTAAACCTTGGTTATGTATGACCGGTGATGGACTACAGCCTTCCCATACAGACCACTCTGAGTACAAATAACATCTCATCTATTGACCGGGTGCAGAATCAAGCTCTCAGACTAATTTGTGGATGAGATCAACACCTACAACGGCGTGCGAGATAAAGGCCAACATAGAACTGCTAGCTATCAGGAGAAAGGGGGCACTGACTGAAGCGGTAGAGAGATATAAGAGACAAGAAAATAACCATCCAATTACGGTACAAATAGACATTTGGAAGCAAAAGAGAAGACGGAAGCAATTGTCCCCACTGGATATAGCAGAAGAGGAAAGCTATATTCACCATCTACCAAAGGAAAGAGAAATGAAAAATAGGTTTTTTGGAACACCCCCATGGGAAAATCTTTCCCTGCAAGTCATAAAAAAACACACCTGACAGAAAAGGAGGCCACCAACGAGACTACATCTAATATCCTGAAGACATGAGCCTTGGAGACAGTCTCTAGCTATCCACAGTCCTGGTCTATACGGATGGATCAGCATTCAAATCTACCTCTTTTGCAGTGTATGGTATCCATATGAAATACTCGGATGGGTCCATATACGAGTTTTGTGATTCATGAGGCAAAAACCGTTCAAATAATGAAGCGGAGACCGAGGCTATAAAAACAGCAGTTAAGATTTTGCACCAACAGCTTGACTTGAGTGAATTATTGCTGATGGATTTTGTAATTTGTTGGTGACTCCAAGTCGGTTCTGAGGGCGCTGAAGAACACCTAAATTGGGATTCCAGAGAGTTGTGAGTGGGGCTAGCAGCCTCATCACATAAAAGGAGTTTCTATAGAAACCACCGCTGCAAGGGTACAATGTAAGTGCTCTGATACAGGCTTCCTGTAAGGAGAGGGGCAGCTGCAGTGGTCACTTTATGCATTGCAGGGAGTGAACAAAGGGCAAGCATTAGTCAAGGATTATTAAACAAAAATCACAATTGTCAAGTCTCTGAGTCAAAAAATACTTCACATAAACCACAATTGTCAAGTTTTTATTGAGTCAAGGAATACTTCACATAAACCACAATTATCTAGTTTTTATCGAGTCAAGGAATACTTCACACAAATTACAATTGTCAAGTTTCTATTGAGTCAAGGAATACTTGACATAAATCACAATTGTCAAGTTTCTATTGAGTCAAGGAATACTTGACATAAATCACAATTGTCAAGTTTCTATTGAGTCAAGGAATACTTGACATAAATCACAATTGTCAAGTTTCTATTGAGTCAAGAAATACTTTACACGCATTATATTTTTCAAGCCTCTATTGAATTAAAGAATACTTATTTGCAATTGTAAAATTACTGACTAGTTAAGGCATACAAATTCCTCATTCAGGTGCTATTATTAATGTTACAACGGTTGCTATCAATAGACATATTGTTTTATCAACTTGCAACTGATAACAAATATAAAAATTACTTGGTTTTATAAATTAGTCCATATTTACAATTTAAACAAAAAATTGATGGACTGGACTTTATTTTATATTTGTGTAACTTCTTGCTCTTAAGTTATCAGACATAACTTGATTGTATCTAAAGAAAGCAGTGATCAGCCTGAGGTTATTGATATCTCTATAGAGTTTTTTTGTAACTCACTTTGTAACATCGAGTTACAAATGAGGAAATATGAGATAGAATTACAACAGCAGTCGGGTCCTTTGAAGGCCTCTTGGCAACTGTCAAAAGAAGGAAACTCGCTTGGTACGGTCACATGTCGAGATCAAATACGATCCTCCAAGGAAAGGTGCAAAGCAGACAACAAAGAGGCCGGGAGGACAACATAAAAGAATGGACCAATCTCCGACCAGAAGAGGCACAGGCAGCGGCCGCTGACAGAGAAGGGTGGCGTGGTATCGTGAGGATGGCTTCATGTGTGCCCCAACTACCTCACCGGTTATGGGCTGACCTGACCTAACCTGATAGAGTTTATCTTTCTCCTTCATGCACTTTCTGACATCAACTTCAGTCTGAGGATAGCCACTGATTTGACTCTGTTGAGCAGGAAGCATTATCACTTTTTTGTGTAGCCAGAAAATGTACTAATTTTGCGGAAAACTCACAACAGATCTTTAGCAGCTGATAATAAGAATGAACTTGGTTGTCTTTCTTTCACCAACAGGAAACAAGCAAGGGGCTATAACTGTCATCAATGAGCACTTTGGATACATTTCCAGAAGTTAAGATGGATGCTGGCATGTGCATGTGATCTGTGGGACTTATGATGTTCTGAGACTTCTTCATAGACTTTACTGGCTCTGTTACCTTGGTTACTATTGTTGTTATGAGCAGCAAGGACAAAGTATTGTCATATCAGGAACACAAGGCTGATCTGTATTTTCCTGGATGCAAGAGAGGAGTGTTTTGTGCAAAGTATGTACTTCATTCCATGGAATATACTACATACATTTAGTTTTAATTCCTTGAATTGTGCACCAATTCTGTGCTAGCTGGTTTAAGCTTGGGGTAATGTGTTTCATACTTGCTAACTTTCTGTTGATAAATATTTGCTTTCAATTGTGAAGAGTTTTTGTTTGTCTTTAATGCTTGTTTTTATTTGTCAGCAGTTCTACCATAACTATTTCAGACTTTAATGTTCGACTCACCAACTGTTGCCCACCAACATATCTATTTGAGAGCAAAAAAATCTAAAATTACCAGCTAAATCTCTATCTTTATAAATCAAACTGCAAGATCAAGACACTGAGCAGTGCACGAGCTGCTGCTGCAAGTGACACATAGCTGACTGCTAGCGTCAGTCAGGACCAGCAAACCAGAGCTGACAAGACCCTTCTAAGCCTCCATGAGGTGATCCTGGATAATAGGCTGCAATAGAGCAGACTGGCTAAGGGGAAAGGATTGCAGAGGGAAGACTAACTTGGTACTCAAATATGCCTGCTGAAGTCGGATGTGTTGGACCGAAAAGTGCAAATATTGCGGTAACACTGTAAACTACAGCCCTACGCATTCCGTTTTCCAGACAACATCCTGTTACTTGCAAAGTCCTTTTCATGGGTTGTTAGGGGGAGATTGCGAACAAACGAAGAAGAAGAAGAAGAAATGAGACTACAAAGGAAACCTCATTATTATATCAAGACATGATTTATAAACAAATGTCTGGTCCATCCACAGCTTCCGATTTATGGAGAGGAATCTGGGAATTGACAGAGATTTTGATTAATTTTTTAAGCTATTTTAAGAGTTGAGAGATGGACTAGAAGGTGATCAGAGAAGTGATGATACATCTGAACTAGATGTGGAGATTGAATACAAAGTTTTGCCGTGGATGATCCTAAACCTGGATGTGAATTCAGGAGGGTTGGACATCAAGCTGGAGGAGGATTGGACGTGGAACCAGATCCTTTTTGCTACAAAAACACCGGCCAACATATCTAATAAACTGTCCTTAACCCTACCACACCTGAGGCACTGAACCTAACTGTCCCCCATTCCTGGGCTCCAGAGCATTAAAGAGAAAAAACCAACATGATATAGAAAAATGTTAGAATAAGATGTAACTTGGAGACATTGTAGAAAATAGGTTTACCTTTCATCTAGCGTCAATATTCCACCTTTGTGTGCCAATCCACCCAGCAAAAGGCAAAGAATCTGTCTCGAGTCATAAAACATTTTGAAATCCGGGAGTAAACACAACAAAGAGCCCTCATTTGTCCAATAATCCTGATAACTGGGCTTTATACATGAGTATTCCATATAGATCCTCAGTCCAAGAAAAGCCTTCATCTCATCACTCGAGCTCTCACTCTCTGTTTCACTTGAACAGAGTCTGAATCAACCAAATTATTGATCACCTGTTGGGACTGTCATAAGCCTAGACTTACTTTGCTTTCCTGTTGAAGTGCTTGGTTCATCAGCCGCTCGTTTCATTGTCAATTTTCCGAATTTGTTCACGTTAAACCCCACAAAATCAATTCAAACATGGGGGGCAGCCATTTGCAATGACTAATCACAAGGATTGACCACGATTGGTTGGTTATTTTTAGATTCTGACGCATTTTATTACGTACTACCCAAAGTACCGAAAATTAGGTTCCGCGGTATAGCGGCAGTTCAGGAAATTACCGAGAATTGGGTACAGCGGTTTGGTAGGGTTAAATGAGACAGGCCGTTCAACGGGATCTATGATGTGAATAAGCCAAAGTCACAAGGAAGCTAGTTTTCCAACCTCTTTTCTGTCAACACCGAAGACCTCCAAACTCAAACCTGGAATGAGAAGCTAAAGAAAATAGCACAGAACCAATTTGCTTGAAGAGGATTGGTTGATGGCCTATGCATCCTAAGATGATAAGGGCGAAGGAGAGAAAGATTAAAGACAAGACTGATTCAGACTGACAAAAATAAAAGGGCTAGTAAAATTGATATCGCACAACAATTTGAATAGGTGTGATAAACATGAATAAAATTAAAAAGTAAAGTAAAGTATCCCATAGCATTACTGCCGTAGGGGTGTGAGGTGTTAGCGATCTCACATTTCAAAGGCTCGGCTATATGAGGGCGGTAGCCATCTCCTATCTCTCGCCGCTTTTACTTCCCAGACTGAACCGGTACCCATTTTAAGGCTGGGTCGACCCGGGAGCCATTGCGGTCTGAAAAAAACATTAGCGCCTCAACTGGGGAATGAACCCAGGACCACTCAGATGCGAAGCCAGCGCGCTAACCACTGCGCTACGCGGCTCCACGAATAAAATTAAGCATCAATTTTTTTTTTTTAGTCTGCGTAAGTGGCCATTCTTCATCGTTCATTCTCAAACTTTCACTACCATGTCCTAAAAAGGGCTTTGCAAGTAGCAGGATGTAGTCCGGAGAACGGAATGCATTGTCTTGTAGTTTACAGCTTGACTGGTAGTTGAACCTTTTGGTCGACACATCCGACTTCAACATGACATTTTTAGGTACCCGGTTATCCTTCGCTCTTCAAACCCTTCTCTTTAGCCAGCCTGCTCTGTTGCAGCCTGTTATCTAGGATCACCGCGTGGAAGTGGAGAAGGATTTTGTCAGGTCTAGGTCACTGGCCCTGATGTTAGCAATCAGCTATGGTTCGCTAATCGCTGCAGCTCATGCACTGCTCAGCATCTTGATCCCAAGAAGAGGATATGATCCAGATAACAATTAGGCAACGAAGACAATCGAGTAACCCATCCCACGAACACAACAAAGGCCATCACATGTAAACATCACATTAATCGTAAGACCCAAGACAGTGCCGTAAAAAAAATCTTTTTGACTGAGCTCTATCTATGCACATTATGTCTCAACCAGCCAAGTTGATTTATTTTTATCTTCCGTATCAACTTTCTCTCTTCTCCCATCTCCGTCAATACATTTTCATGTGATTTCTTCTTCCAGCTCACTCTTTCCATCTTTTGGTAACACCACATCATCATCTTCTTCATACGATGTCAGACATCAACCTGTATTTTTTTGAAAAAAGCAGCGGTCATCCTGAGGCTGTCGGCACTGCCATAGAGCTTGTCTAGTGTTGCCACTGGTGATGGCCACATCTGCTTTCTCTGATCCTCGTATGTCGGGCAGTTTTGCAGCAAATGTTCAGCGGTCATTACCCGGTACCACACGAGCATTCGTCAGTGCCACCTATCTTCAATTTATTGAATAGGTGGTACTAGTATGACGTACGAAGAGTCAAAACGGCTTATCAAAGCCAAATACATGACCAAATGGGAAACCGAACATACTGGTTACACCAAAAACGATGCCTATTACCAGTTGAACCGAAGAGAGCAGGTCGTTGTCTTCAGACTTCGCACTGGCCACAATAGACTGAGGTACCACCTATTCAACAAATTGAAGATAGGTGGTACCAATGAATGCCCGTGCGGTACCGGTAAAATGACCGCTGAACATCTGCTGCAGAACTGCCCGACATACGAGGATCAGAGAGAGCAGATGTGGCCATCACCAGTGGAACTGCAAGACAAGCTCTATGGCAGTGGCGACAGCCTCAGGATGATCGCCGCTTTTTTCGAAAATATAATGGTTACTGTCTGACTGCGTACGATGAAGAAGAAGAAGAAGAATTGGTGGTACCTCAGTCTATTGTGGCCAGTGCGAAATCTGAAGACCACGACCTGCTCTCTTCTGTTCAACTGGTAATAGGCATGGTTTTTTGTGTAGCCAGTATGTTCTGTTTCCCATTTGGTCATGTATCTAGCTCTAATAAGCCTTTTTGACTCTTTGTATGTCACACTAGGATCTGATTGTGGTAGTCTTGCACCTTCTTTTGCCAGTCTCTCTGCCTCCTCGTTGCCTTGGATGTTACAGTGGGATGGAACCCACCGTACCACTACTCTTTTTGGTGCGGACTGCTGGCATAGTTGACAGAGTACTGCTCTTAAATCATTAAGTTCAGTATTTTTCTGGCTTCTCAGTGCTGTGACTACGGCCAGGGCATCTGTAAGCAGGACTATATGGCTTTCATTTCTTCTACTGCAGCCTTCAGTGCCTCTGCCTCCGCTCTGAAATTGCTTGAGTATTTTCCAGTTGCCACTGACAGTGTTATTTTTCTACCATTTGGTAGGCTCAGGAATACCCCTGCCCCTCCGTTCTGTGTTGTGTTTGTTACAGAACCGTCGGTGTATGCATGGGTCCAGTCCATGCTTGACACCACATCTCAAAAGCCTCCAAGTATTTTTCCTATCTTTTATTTATAGTCCATGTTTCAGAGCCATATATTGCCACAGCCCAAACATATGTGTAAAAGATTATTTTCAATGGGATGCAAAAACAAAATACATCCCTGGCCTCAATGAAAGCAAAAAAGTATAATATATATAATATAAAACAATATCAACAGCATACAAAAATGACTCTTTCTTAGAGGAGACCATACAGACCGGCGAGGACCTCATTCATTCTATCTTGAAGTTTTAATCGAGCTGTACTTCTACAGGCCGATGCCCCTGTGCAGGTCCCAGCTTTGGGTGTATACTGGATGTAGCGGGGAGAAGGATTTTCTGATTAGCCGGCTAGGCTCGAGCAGCTTATTACTCTGCTGTGTTGGGACAAGTGCCTTGGAGGGTGGTTAACCGATGTATGAGTCCATCTTAATAAACTCAAATACTAGAGCAAAGTAGACCCGCAACCTGTTAGGCACCATCTATGTTGTTCATAACAAATCACCTAACCATGGCCAGTGTTTTGCCATGCCACACAGTTAGTCGCCTCTTACGACATGCTCTCTGTGAGGCAGTGGTGCTATTCTTGTCCTTGTCATACACAAAGACCCCGGTAGACTACTCGGGATTCGAAGTCTAAAACATACAAATGGTGCAAATTAATGGAAAGCCTAGACATAAAACAGAACAGCCGTCGAGCCTGGAAACTAATCCAAGAATGTAGAAGATGAATCAGAAAGAGTAGCTGTGATGATCATCCAAGGACGTCTTAGTCTTAGTCAACCTGTACCTCTATAAGGGCTGTAGCCATTGTGCAGGTCTCAACTCTTGTGTGTGTTGGTGGTAGTCAGTAGCTCCATTTCTCTGCTTAACCAGCTGGGCTCAATCAGTACTGTGTTTTCTTTTGGTTTGTATGGGTCACAGCTTAGTTTCCAGTTGGTTCTGTCTCTGACACGGGTTGTCCAGTGGATGGCCAACTTGTTTGTTTTAGGATCCCAAGTGGTGTGCACCTCGAGCTAATCTTGCCACTTTTATGTCGTGTGGGTACCACAGAGTTTTTGCTGTGCTCCAGCGTTCGTCTTTCCTTCTGACTACATGACCAGCCCACCAGTGCTTGGAGTTGTTGGCATGCTGTAGGACATCCTTGACATGTAACAATGCCCAGATGTCACTGTTGTATAGGCTCATCTGGCGCTGTTGCCTAAGTGATAGGCCCACGAGACAGCGCTCAAGCGAGGGATGTGTTGTCCTTAGCTGGTTTTCCGTGGCTTTTGTCAGAGACAAGGTTTCACTTCCATAGCATTGCTCTGGTAGAGCCACTGAGTCGAATCCACGTAGACCCAAACCAAAATAGCTCACAAACTACAGCTAAATGGGAAAACAGCCCAAAACACTACAGCTAAATTGGAAAACAGCCCAAAATGCATAAGTCAACATGATCCAGCGGGAGGGAGTACAACAACGAGAATGACTCAATGTAGCATCCTTTTCCATAACGGAACTAAATGACACAATCCAATAGATAAAAACAAAAGCAGCTGACCTAGACGAACTAAGACCGAATGCATGAGCTGCAGCGGTCAGTGATCCATAGCTGACTGCTAGCGTCAGTGTCCTTCTACACCTCAAACCGGTGATCTTGGATAACAGAGCAGACTGGTTAAGGAGAAGGGATAGAAGAGGGAAGGCTAACCCAGTACCGAAAGATACCGAAGAATGTGTCCGGCCGAAAGGTGCAAATATCGCAGTCGAGTTCTCCGAAAAACGTCCTGCTACTTGCAAAGTTATTTCTAAGGGATTGGTTGCGAGAGTTTGAGAACGAACGCAGAAGAAGAATAACTTAGACTAGAACAACTTAAAAAGTGTGGCCCAGAAACCAAAAAAAACAAAACGATGGATTGAAGAACTAATAAATACTTGCATCTCAACAACTCCCGAAAATATGGAAAAGGACTAGTGTCGTTGCATAACTTAAACCAGGGAAAGACCAAACCAATCCCAATAGCTACCAACCCATCTCACTTCTCTGCCACCTAAACAAGGTCATGGATAAAGTGATCTTAAACCGCATCGGGCCGACAGTGGATGGGGAAATAATCAAAGAACAAGCTGGGTTCCGACCTGAAAAATCATGCTATGGTCAAGAACTGAAACTGACCCAGTAAATCGAAGATGGATACAAGAGAAAACAAGTCACTGGAGTGGCATTTGTTGATCTGATCGCCACGTAGTAGTAGCCCCTTTTCAGACATGTTTGACTATAGGTTGATGCGACCTTGGAGTAGCAACTCTCCACTGAGTTTTTGGTTTTCTATTTCGGCGTTGTCGTTTCACTTCCCTGTGTTGCATGAGCTTTTTTTCGCCCAGCATGATGTGGCTCTTCATGTTGCATCTTTATTTCGATCGGTCTGCAGCTATGTCTTCCCAAGATGTCAGATCCATATACAGAGCCTTCATGTCTTGTCTTCCCAAGATGTCAGATCCATATACAGAGCCTTCATGTCTTGTCTTCCCAAGATGTCAGATCCATATACAGAGCCTTCATGTCCCACTTACATGCGTCTTTGAACCGCAGCTGGGGTCGTCCAGCTGTTCTTTTACTAAACGTCAGCTGCCCATAGTTAACATCTTTGGAGATGCGACGAACATGACAAAGTCATCGCAGTCGTCGTTGGCAAAGGAGGGTGTACATACTTGGAAGACCGGTCTGAGAATGCATCTCCGCATTTGTTATCCTGTCTCTCCATGAGACGCCAAGGATATCTTTTTAAAAGCATCCGATTTCGTTAGAAGGGCTGGACTCTTCAAAATAATCGCCGCGTACGACACATGCAAGTTCATAAAGCTAACCAACAAGATCTACCAATTAACAAGAGACTGTGGTCTTACCAAACTAGTTAAATGTCTACTACAAATATACGCTTAAAAGTAGACATAGGAAACAAAAAATAAAAGCCGATGGAGATGCCAAAAATATGGTCTTGTGCAAGGTAGTGTATGGGCACCTCATATCTTCAGCATATACACTAATGACCAACCGACCAATATAGAGGTGAGGAGGTTCATATTTGCCGACAACATATCAATCGCCGCACAATGAACAGGTTTCAAAGGGGTTGAACACCCTTGAAGAACAGTGAGCGTATTACCATAAAAACGATCTTACACCAAACTCAAACAATACCCAAGTAGGTGTCTTCCATCTGAAATTCAGAGAGGCCAAAATGAAAATGAATATCACATGTTAAGAACACGCTAGAACACTACACAGCTCCCAAATACCTGGGTATCAAACTAGACAGCCTACTATCCTAGAACACTACACAGCTCCCAAATACCTGGGTATCAAACTAGACAGCCTACTATCCTTGAACGTACACAGCTCCCAAATACCTGGGTATCAAACTAGACAGCCTACCATCCTTGAACGTACACTGCCAATAAACCAAACGAGAAGTCTGTGCGAGGTAAACATCATCCAGTCTTACTGGTACAACATCGCGAGCTCAGCCATATGTCCTCCAAACATCGGCACTTGCCCTGTGCGTCTCCGCATTAAAACACGCGACACTAGTATTGGAACGGTTCACACGCGCTAAGCTTGTTGATACTGCCATCAACGAGACAGCCACGATCGTGACCGGGTGCCTAAAATCGACCCCTATTGGAAAAATAGAAAATACACTTGGTATAGCATTCATTCCCCCCACCCCGTAACAGAAGAAGCTGCAGTAGGAGGTTTTACCTGGACCACACTTTCAATATCAAATATGGACAGCCTTTTATAGACTTCGGTCTGGGCTGACCAAATGCAGAAAAAACAAACCTGATGATAACTTAACTTAACTTAACGTTTTTATACTGGTTTAGAAGACTCTGCAGAATCTGTATACAACCAGTTGTGGGGATACAGCTACGACGATACCTGCGAATGATGTGCTGTCCATGACCAAGAACACATCATGACATGCTCGCACCTACCGTACACATGTGCAACCAAGAACACATTATGACATGCTCACACCTACCGTACGCATGTGCAACCAAGAACACATCATTGACATGCTCACACCTACCATACGCATGTGCAACGGAAGACCTGCTTGAGCAAAACGACATTGCAGACAAGGTGACTGAACTCTGGACCTCTGCTGAATGACATGTTGCCATGGACACGGAAGGGGGAGTAAGTATTTCAAAGACAGCAATTCTCTTCACCTTCTGTTTTCTCATTGGCCACGTTTCTAGCCTTACATTAATCAAGAATGTATATAACACCCTTGGTCGGAGCCTAAAGCCCTAAGCACAGTCCTTTCGGTGGTGCATCCTCGCTCTCCCCCTTCAACTTTCACTGCCATTTACAAGCAAAGTACAGTTGAATGTGACCATCTGCTGTACAAATACAGTGCAATTGACAAGGACCAGACTAAGGATACTAACATCAGAGGTATTTGGATTGTGTCAATCAGACGTCTGGACTCTGGAAACTTGGACTAACGGAGTTCAAGCTGAATAAAATTCATTATTTTTAAAAATAGTTCTGCAAGTTCAAATCTTCTTCTTCGTACGATGTCAGACGTCAACCTGTATTTTTTCAAAAAAAGCAGCATCCTGAGGCTGTCGACACTGCCATAGAGCTTGTCTAGTGTTGCCACTGGTGATGGCCACATCTGCTTTTTCTGATCCTCGTATGTCGGGCAGTTTTGCGGTAATTTTCCCGGTACCACACGAGCATTCGTCAGTGCCACCTATCTTCAGTTTATTGAATAAGTGGTAGGTACCTCAGTCTATTGTTGCCTGTGCGAAGTCTGAAGACCACGACTTGCTCTCTTCTGTTCAACTGGTAATAGGCATCGTTTTTTTGTGTAGCCAGTATGTTCTGTTTCCCATTTGGTCATGTCTCTAGCTCTAATTTGCCTTTTTGACTCTTCGTAGGTCACACTAGGATCTGGCTGTGGTAGTCTTGCGCCTTCTTTTGCCAGTTTGTCTGCCTCCTCGTCTGCAAGTTCAAATAACATTACTCAACGTCATTATACTGGTATAGAAAGCGCTATGTGCAACCAATTTATTCCACTATACCTAACACATTAAGCGCCATGACGGACTGCAAAAAGCAGTTCTGGAGGGCATTGTCTCAGGAAGACGAGGCGGAAGCCGGCCAAGACGTAGATGGACACAAGAAATCAAGGACACTCTAAACATGAACATGTAGCAGGCGGGTAGACTGACTACTGATCGATATTCCTATCGAATGGCTGTGATGAGAACGACCGTCTTACAAGGACATGCTACTGGATGATGATGACCTAAACTAAAAATGACTGTGCTTCTAATCTATTTTTAGTGAATTAACTGACCTTGTCTACACTATATTATTTGGCAATGCATTCCAAGCATTCACCACCCCTGACGAAAATATTATTTTCAAATATCTTATCTGGATCTGTATTTAAATAATGTGAAGTTGTGCCCTCTTGTTCTAGTAGCCGGATGCACTTTGTGTATAGTCTAATCTATCCTTTCCACTGATTATCTTATAAACTTGTATTAAGTCACCTCGATATCTTCTCTGTTCGATACACTGAAGACCAGTTTTTTTAGTCTTTTTTATAACTATAATTATGAAACCCCGCGATCAATTGTGTAGCTCTTCTTTGTATCCTTTCCAGTATTTGTATATCCACTCTATGATAAGGACTCCCCACATGAACACAATACTCCAATTTAGGTCTCACTAATGATTTATATAGTTTGATTATTGCTTCCTTGCTCTTATGTGAGAGTTTCTTTTTATCATGCCCAACATGGCATTAGCCTTTTTCACTGCCACCTGGACTTCCTCCCACACATTTCCTGTATGTTCTATTATAATTCCTAGGTCTCTTTCTTTGTTATTGTCCTAATATTGTTCTCTCCCATCCTGTAATTAATGCAGATTGAGTGTAATCTTTCTGTGGCTATGTCCCTTTGGAAGATATCTAAGGGCTGTGGGATCATGCAGCGCTCTTTTTTCGTGAAGACTGTGCTGAAGTGTCGATTAATTAGATTTTCAGCGTCAAAATTGTCTCTTATTATTTTTCCCGTGCTCTGTTGGAGTGGGACAACAGTTTCCGTCGTTTTCTGTTTATGTCTAATATAAGAAAAAAAAACTCTAGCTCTCAATCTTGATCTTTTGAGCTCGTTTTTTTTAAAGTCAATCTTTGCTTCTATTCCCTTTATAAGATTTTTCTTTGCATGACCAAATATTTTAAGTATGCTGTATTTTTTTTTTTTTTTTTTTTTTTTTTTTGCGTTCGCCTTATTTATCTATTCCCCAAGGCGTGTGTGCGTTACACTGTGGTTTTTATTTTGCGCCTGTCGGCCCAGTGCATCCGACTTCAGCATGCATTTTATGTAAGGGTCTGCTTCCTCCTGCATTTTCTAAGGGTTTGCTTCCCCGGGGTAACGGCCGGTGCTGTGATGGGGATCGAACCCAGCACCTTCTGGTTGTGAGCCGTGCCACTTAACCACTAGGCCACGCCGTCCCCGTATGCTGTATTTGATTTTCAATCATCTCTATATTTTTTCTAAGCTTTATTCTTTTACATCTAACCTCAGATCGAGGTATCCATTTTTTCCCCCGTTTTGGGTTTAACCTCCTACATATAACATATTTCCTATTTCAGGTAATCAATGTATAGACTTGAATTTATTCCACTCCTCCTCAACATATAGGTCAATGAAGGTATCTGTCCAGGCTATGTGGCTCGCTGCATCTATCAATTTATGTGCAACTGTACATCAAGTGACACAACGGTCTCGAGAGAACAGTGATGGAAGGTATGGTGCCAGGCAAAAGAGGAAGGGGTAGACCAAAAAGACGATGTCACCAAGATCTCCAGGAATGCCTGGGTATGACTGTGGCGGAGGCTGGAGTTTTGGCAATGGAACGAGTTTATTTCAGGCAGACTGCGATGGGAGCGACGTTCTATAAAGGACATGCTACATGATGATGATGTATGCCCTTACTCTGCTTATCAGAAACATGATCTCTCACTGTGTAGCAGAGAAGCCCCCTTATCAGAAACATGACCTCTCACTGTGTGGCAGAGAAGCTCCCTTATCAGAGTAGTCGTAAGTTAGTGGACATGTTTTATCATCTTTCATAGATTCAAGATCCTACCGGACAATTTGATGGTCTCTCGAGTCGAAAAGTTCACCAACTGTAACACTTTCAATCATATTTCTCTCTGTAGAAAATACTATTCAGCGTATGTATGTCTCTAGTACAGTCCTCAGCGTGTTGAAATAAAAAAAATCAGTTATACACTATACAGAAGGATGGGATTCGACAAGTGCTTTCACCGTCTGTGAAATAAATTTCTGGAAAGTTAAAATCACCCGTTAATAATAATTTCTCTACATTGGACATTTCTATAGCTTGAAACAGATCTTTATCGCCTTCTTTAGTACTCAATGAACACTGGTAGTATACCCCAACCAACATTTTTTTGTTACATCCGCTTACGATTTCTCCCCATACACTTTCAATATTGATACCAGAAGATTTGTCATCTCTGATGGTTATGGTAATGGAGTTATTACAGTATAATAAAACACCCGCTACCTTAACCTTATCTCCAACTATCCGATTCGTCCTAAACACTGTATAATCCTCTAAACTAGTTCACTATCTGCAATGTCCTCGTATGTCCATGTTTCTGGTAACCCATTTAAATCTGGCTTTTCTTCCTCCACGTATATTTCCAATTCCTCTATTTTATTCACTATGCTCCCCGCGATTAGATAAAAACATTTTAGAGTGCTGTGTTGTTGTTTTTCCAGTTCCTGATTTCGAATTTTTAGATGAATTACTGACATGCCGCTACCACTGCCGTGGTAGAATGGGGGCTGACTACAGCTCAAATCTTCTGCGCTAGAATCAATTTAAGCTCAAGTTACAGCGCCAGACATTTTTATCAGGTGTATCGTGTGATTGATATGGAATGAGGGCTCTTACCTTCGGCACGTGGAACGTGTGCACATTACCTAACAACACCAAGGCCGGTAGACCCAAAAGGAGGACGGCACTAGTTTCCAGATAACTGGCGCCACACTACAAGGGGGATGTGGCTGCTCTTAGCGAGACCAGATTACCAGGAGAGGGCCAGATCACAGAAGTTGTGGGCGGATATACGTTCTTCTGGAGTGGGAAAGACTGAAAGACGAGATGTTGGTGTTGCATTCGCCATCAGGTATCATCTAATCCGCGTAGTTGTTCGGCCACCACGTGGAATCAATGATCGGCTAATGACTGTCCAATTCTCACTGGGACACATAAAGAGAATTATAGTGTTCAGCGCCATGTCCCAACAATTACCAATCCTGAGGATATCAAGGATAAATTATATGATGAGCTGATCCCTCATCTTGTAGGTTCGAAGGTCCGATTAGCTTGTTATTCTTGGTGACCAATGCCAGAGTAGGGGCCGACCATCAGTACTGGTAAGGTCTACTTGGGGTATATGACACAGACAAATGCACTAGCAATGGGTTACTACTGCTGGGCCTCTGTGCCACCTATGATATCTTCACCACCAACACCATATTTCGGCTGTCCACCAGCAACAAGATGTCGTGGATGCATCCATGCTCTAAGCAGTGACATCTTATTGACTATGTCCTCATCAGAAAGAGGGACAGACGAGATGTGCGAGTGACAAAGGCTATGTGCTGTGCCGAGTGTTGGACATATCACAGACTCATTGTGTCAAAGTTTAACCTTCACATAGAGCCAAGCGACGTCAACAGGGTTGAAAAACATAAGAAGAGACTTTATATCTCCAAAGTGGGTCCAATGCGGAACGCTTTTCCAGGGCCCTGGACAGTCGGCTGGCGGACACACAGCCTTGTACGAAAACAGTCGAGGACAAATAGTCTTTTCTCAAGGTTGCTATCTGCTCTACCGCTTCTGAGTATTTGCGTCATGAAGTTCACATAAACCAAAACTTGTTTGATGACAACAATGAGGCTATTAAGACTTGGCTGGGTGAAAAACGTCGTTTATTAAGACTTCACAAAGATGATCCTTCTTCATCTTCTTCTTCTTTGCGTTCAGGATCTTTTGGTCATGCTATATCTGCAGGCCAGTCGCCATGATGAAGTCTAGTCTTCACCAGGTCGGAGCGGCTGCCCCACAGCTTTTGTCTCAGCTCCGCACCCTCTGGCCAGGTCTGGCATCTCATTTCCCTATAGATTGGGCATTCCTGTAGAATGTGCTCAGGGTTCTGGTCTCCTGTTCCACATGGGCACTCATAGATGTGTGAGATCTTCAGTCGGTATAGATGTTTTAGTAGTCTGCAGTATCCAGTTCTGAGACGAAAAAAGGTAGTTTGTGGATTTCTTTTGAGTTGGTTTATTTTGTCTGGTGTACTGCTTATGTTTCTGTCTTCTCTCCATTGATGTATATATTGATTTATAATTATGTTCTTGATGATCTCTCTGTATGGTACTCGATAATTAAATTGTGCCTTTTTGCTGCCATCTTTTGCTAGAGCGTCACCTCTCTCGTTTCCTGTGATTCCGCAATGGGAGTGTATGGAGTATAGCCACTGGAACGCTATTGTTGAGGCTCTTTGTAGTTTTCCTAGTTCTGCTCTCATCTCCGATAACAGTGGTTTGTTTTTGTTTGTGTGTTTTGTATTGCCTCTAATAGTACTCTGCAGTTTGTGAATACAGCTATTTTTGTTGGTGTTTGCCTTTCTGTTTGAAGTATTCTCAGTGCTCGCAGGAGGGCCTGGATTCTACTCTGAGATTTGTGGACGACTTTCCTGTTGGGAGGGCCTCTTCTGTTATATTTACACTTTTGTATCTTATGAATACGCTTCCTCTCCCGTTTCGAACTGCCCCCTCTGCTGGACCATTTGTGTACACCTGTGTCCATTCCTTGGTTTTATATTTCTCCTCAATAATTGATTCTGCAAAAGTTTTCAGTTCGTGGACACCGTATTGGTCTTTTCTTCTGATTCCTGGGATCTTTGTTCTTATTGCAATGTTGTTTATGTTGCAGTTTGGCTCTTCATAGTTGAAAAGCGTTTTTATTTCTTCAAGTTGGTTGGGATTAGTTTTCCATATTTTTGGTGTAGGTGGTTTGATATATGGATGAAGCTGATTCTCTTTATCCTATTTTTAACTGGATGTTTCCGTTTGTTATGTATGGGATGATCAGGCATGGGTAGCATCTTTTCACTATATGTCAGCACTCTTTCCTCTCGTCTAGTATTCAGTGGTCTTATATTTGTATATGTTTCCATTGTCTGGATTGGTGTAGTCTTCATTCATCCTGTTATCCTTAAGCCTGAATTTTGAATTTTGTTTAGGAGTTTCGTGTTTGTTTTTGATGCTGTGGTCCAGGCTATCATGCCGTATTCAAGTACTGGCCTGACTGTGCCAGTGTATACATTTTTGAGGATGTTGCTATTTGCACCCCAGCTTGTTCCGACCAGCTTCTTCATGAGGGATAGTTTTCTGGTTGCTTTTTGTTCTATCTCCTGTATGTGTTCCCTCCATGTGAGTCTCTTGTCAATTTTAACTCCAATATACACAGGGGTATTTTCTTGTACAAGCTCTTTGCCATTTAGAATAAGTTTTGTTACTTTCTTGGTGTTGGGCAGTGAGAAGCATGTTGTAACTGTCTTTGAGATGTTAATCTGCAATCCCCAATTTGTAACCCATTTTCCAACAGTGTCCAGTGCTGTCTGCATTCTATTTTCAGCTGTTGGTAGTTTTTCTGCAGCACTCCACATTGCGAAGTCGTCAGCGTGTAGGGCACTGGATACTTTCTTTGGGAGTTTTCCCACTATGTCGTTTATGAACAGGATAACGAGGGTAGGAGAGATGACTCGTCCCTGTGGTACGCCTTGTTGGAGAGTTATTCTATGGCTCAGTGATCCATCTAATTTGACTCTTGCTGTTCTGTATCGGAGGAAGTCTTGTATCCAGCTGTACATTCTCCCTTCTATTTTGTTGCTTAATAGTTTTAGGAGGAGTCCTTCTCTCCATACATTGTCAAAAGCTTTTTCCATATCCACAAAGACCGCAAGTACTTTTACCTTACCCTGGAATGCATTTTCTATTTCTTGGGTTAGGTACACTAGTTGGTCTTCTGTGTTGCGGTTTTTCCTAAAGACTCACTGTGAGTTGAGTAGGAGCTGTGTTTTTTTCCAGATGTTTTATTATTCTTGTGTTTGCCATTTTTTCCATGACTTTTCCAACACAGCTGAGCAGACTCATTGTCTTATAGCTTTCCTTAATTGTCTCGTCCTTTTTTTGGTTTTCTTATGGGAATAATGAAAGCTTCCTGCCACTGGTCTGGGATCTTACCCGTGCTGCATGATTGGTTGAAGATTTTTATAAGTTTTCTTCTTGACTCTTGATCTAGGTTTTTAATCATTTCATTTGTGATGCCATCTTTTCCTGGAGCTTTTTTGTTTTTCAGTTTCTGAATATCAGTGTTTAACTCTGCCATTTTGAATGATGCCTTCCATTGCGGCATGGGCAACAGGAGCAAAGGCGAACTTTGATAAAATAAACAAACTTCAAAACCAAGCCATGAGAGTTATAACAGGATTCATGAAGTCAACGCCAATTGTAGAACTTGAAAAGATTACAAATCTGCAATCATGACCGACAGAAGAGACTGCACAGCCCAGCAGCAAGCAAAGAAACTAAGAAGACTGACAGACCATCCAATGCATCAGAGACTAAATAGATTTGGAAAAGGGAAACTAAAGCGGAGAAACTTTGCAGAAATAGCCAAAGCAAAGATGAGCAAAGACCCTATGAACACCATAACAACACCAAAGCCCATCCCTACTGTACCCAAACCCACATGGAAGCAGTATATCACTCCGGGGGTGGTAGAAAATATACCAGGTATTGGAAACAAGAACAGTCAGACTGAAAAAGAAAGAAGAGACAAAACCCTGAGGTACATAGCGGAAAACTACCCAAGCATGGACTGGACCCATGCATACACCGACGGTTCTGTAACAAACACAACACAGAATGGAGGAGGACGGGTATTCCTGAGCCTAACAAATGGTAGAAAAATAACACTGTCAGTGGCAACTGGAAAATTCTCAAGCAATTTCAGAGCGGAGGCAGAGGCACTGAAGGCTGCAGTAAAAGCAATGCTGACAGGCGAAAGCAATGAAAGCCAGATAGTCCTGTTTACAGATGCTCTGGCCGTGGTTACAGCACTGAGAAGCAAGAAAAATACTGAACTTAATGATTTAAGAGCAGTACTCTGTCAACTATGCCAGCAGTCCGCACCAAAAAGAGTAGTGGTACGGTGGGTTCCATCCCACTGTAACATCCAAGGCAACGAGGAGGCAGAGAGACTGGCAAAAGAAGGTGCAAGACTACCACAACCAGATTCTAATGTAACCTACGAAGAGTTCAAAAGGTTTATTAGGGCCAGATACATGGCCAAATGGGAAACAGAACATACTAGCTACACAAAAAATGATGCCTACTACCAGCTGAACAGAAGAGAGCAGGTCGTGGTCTTCAGACTCCGCACAGGACACAACAGACAGGTACCATCTATTCAATAAACTGAAGATAGGTGGCACTGACGAATGCACCTGTGGTACAGGGAAAATGACCACTGAACATCTGCTGCAAAATTGCCCGACATACGAGAACCAGAGAAAGCACATGTGGCCATCACCAGTGGCAACACTAGACAAGCTCTATGGCAGTGTCGACAGCCTCAGGATGATAGCTGCTTTCTTCGAACAAATTCAAGTTGACGTCTGACAGGGTGCGAAGAAGAAGACGGACCGAAAGGTGCAAATATCGCAGTGAAGCTGTAAACTACGACACAACGCATTCCGTTCTCTGGACTACATTCTGCTACTTAAGCCCTTTCAGGGTTTTGTAGTTGGAGATTGAGAACGAACGCAGCAGAAGTTCTCAACTGCGTGCATTAATTTTGGTCTTACTGTAAACACCCAGAAAAATGAGGCAATGCTTCTACATCCGCCTGGGGAGCCCTACCACGAACCAAACGAAATTGTACAGAGACATCGCCTAAAAGCAGTTGATAGCTTTACCTACCTTGGCAGTACCCTCACCATAGAAGGAAATATTGACTGAGATCCACAACAAGATTTCCAAGGCGAGTGCTGCTTTCGACAGACTACGAGAAACCGCTTGAGACCGGCAGTGAATCAGTGTTGCCACAAAGATAATTATGTATCGTGCTGTTGTGCTAACCACCCTTCTATACGCATGCGAAATATGGCCAATCAATAGCAGGTATGTCATGAAACTTAATCATTTACATGTAAACTGTCTTCGCAGACTGCTCAGAATCAGTTGGCAGAATGGAATGCCTAGCTATGTAGTTCTCAGAAGGGCGAGACTCTCTAACATGCATACGCTGCTACAGAGAGCCCAGATCAAATGGATAGGACATGCTGTTCGCATGTCAGACGAGTACCTCCCTAAACAACTATTGTACGGTGATCTCAGGAGAGGACAGCGCTCGCAAGAAGGACAAAAGAAATGATACAAAGATACTCTAAAAGTTTCTTTGAATAGTTTCTCTATTGATGTTGCTACTTGGTAGCTGCTTGCTCCAACCCGCTCAGACTGGCGCACTGCCATCACACATGGTCCTTGCTCCGCTGAGCAGAAGACCATTACGAATGTGCAGAAAAAGCGAGCTGCACGAAAGGAAAGAATGCAAAACTGCCCAACTACAAATACCGAATGCTGTTAACATGTGCCCTACGAACGGTAGAGTTTGTCACGCTCAGATGGGATATGTAGTCATATATGATATGCAGTCACATCTGAATAAACATGTTTGACATACGGTGTCTCTTTGGTCTGCTTTCGTTTGTCTAGTCCTTGATAAAGACATATTAAGGTATAAACGTCGGTGCTCATCACAAATTAATTCCAACTTTTTCGCCCCCCCCCCCCCCCCTTCGTCAAGGGTGATGATGACTTTTTGTGCCTGCTACAATGATTGGCTGTTGCCTATTTATCTCACCCAATAAGATTCACCGTTTCAATATCAAGAATATATTTTGAGCATAAGAGAGTGCAAATGATTGATCATCGAGAAAGTTCTGACTAATCTAGTGATATTTTCCAGAAATAGCAAGAGTTCAGGCTTGTTTACAGAATATTATTTTCATTGATAATGCACACTCATTTTATTAAATGGTTCCTGGTTATGCCTGAAAGGATATAGTCTTGCCAAGGGAAGGATCACTGCCGATCAGCCGTTACTGAATTCAATTCCAACGAAGTGTCGTTACGTCTGGTCACACAACTTACTGACTACTGGCCGAAGTGATGAAAATGGATGGTAATGTTATTGGACATTAATAATTGTTTTTAAGAAACTTTTGTTATCTATTTACAGATGTAGAATAAACAATATTTCAAAGCTCGTATTTATTTATTATTTAATATAATAATAAAACTTAACGTCTTTATACTGGTCTAGAAGACCCTGATATGAACGAAACTAATTGATACTTATGATCTTACTAATACTTACTTACTAACTTAGTCGCTCCTCTTCTACCGTGAGGTGTAGAGGTTTGCCAAAGAGAACGCCACACTGCTCTATCCGCCGTCTTTTTCCTGGCCTTTTTCCAATCCAGCCCTCTATCACTTAGGACTTAGGGACTGTCGTATGTTCATAATGTTGTCAATGTCTTCCCAACGTACTTTGGGACGTCCTCGGGGTCTGCGTCCTTGACTTTTGATCTCCCATGACCGCTTTGGTATCCGATCTTCTTCCATCCTACAGACATGGCCAAACCACTGTAGTTGGGATTGATACTTATGATCAATAACGATAAATTGTTTCGAATGAATCACAGAAATGCGCAGAAATGGAAGTCTAGCATATGATATTTTAAATATTTATTATTATTTCTTAAAATAAAGTAACAAATATTTTCTAATGTTGCACACAAACAAGATTATGAAGTATATAACTGTTAGTGTCCTTAGTCTTAGTTATTATTAGTTTGTAATTCTGAAAATATTGACACTTTAAAACAAGCATTTGTGTATATGTTATTGTTAGCGTGGACGATAAGGCAATAATTTCTTCATTACAAAATAATATTATAATTCTTTGATTCAGATATGTACGACTCGGAAAATGAAAACCTAGCAAATAAAGAGACACAACTAGACTCAGAACTGCTGTTGGCATCTTTGTTGGAGGAAAAGTGTGCGTCCTTTGTTAAGAACACAGCTGATGCCCAGCAATTGTTTGAAGGTAAAGTAATAAGTATGTACCTCCACAGTTATGCTGACTTTATTTTTTCTAATGATCCCATGAGCTATGGACCAAGTTAAACCTGATGGTGTATATTATTATGTCATTTTAATAAGTTCAGGGTGCCTTTATATTCCTCACCACTGTGATAATGAGGCCTTGAAATATATGAAAGTGATGTGGCCATATGTTTAACATTGCCTTATTGGGGATACAAAATATATTAATTTATAGTTTTATCATCAGATTATTGGCATTTCAAATGTAAATGATCCTGTTTACGTGCAATGGGGCGTATGATGAGATTTGGTGTTAGGCCCATATTATTCTTTGACCAATAGCACACTAAAGGTAATGTGGTCAGCCTTTGCTTCCCAGACTTGTTCTCACACCCATTTTCTTTAGGCTGGGTCAACCCCGAAGCTGTTTGCGATAACACAAATTAAAATTATTTTATGTTAAACAAAACTAACATCTTGCCGCTCTGGGTAGACTCAATGGCGTCAGTAGATGGTGAAAGATGTTGGATGTCAATTGTTACTGTAACTTAACAGAGAGCAAATGGGGACATCAGGGTCAAGTGAAACATACTGATGAAGGTGGTAGCCAGGAGTAAGATCACGTGAAACATACTGATGAAGGTGGTAGACAGGAGTAAGATCAAGTGAAACATACTGATGAAGGTGGTAGACAGGAGTAACATCAAGGTCAAGGGAAACATACTGATGAAGGTGGTAGACAGGAGTAAGATCAAGTGAAACATACTGATGAAGGTGGTAGACAGGAGTAACATCAAGGTCAAGTGAAACATACTGATGAAGGTGGTAGACAGGAGTAACATCAAGGTCAAGGGAAACATACTGATGAAGGTGGTAGACAGGAGTAACATCAAGGTCAAGGGAAACATACTGATGAAGGTGGTAGACAGGAGTAACATCAAGGTCAAGGGAAACATACTGATGAAGGTGGTAGCCAGGAGTAACATCAAGTGAAACATACTGATGAAGGTGGTAGACAGGAGTAACATCAAGGTCAAGGGAAACATACTGATGAAGGTGGTAGACAGGAGTAACATCAAGGTCAAGGGAAACATACTGATGAAGGTGGTAGCCAGGAGTAACATCAAGTGAAACATACTGATGAAGGTGGTAGACAGGAGTAACATCAAGTGAAACATACTGATGAAGGTGGTAGACAGGAGTAAGATCAAGTGAAACATACTGATGAAGGTGGTAGACAGGAGTAACATCAAGGTCAAGGGAAACATACTGATGAAGGTGGTAGACAGGAGTAACATCAAGGTCAAGGGAAACATACTGATGAAGGTGGTAGACAGGAGTAACATCAAGTGAAACATACTGATGAAGGTGATAGCTAGGAGTAACTTCACTTAACGTTTTTATACTGGTTTAGAAGACTCATCAGAGTCTGTAGACAACCAGTCACATCTGCATTACCCTGTTCTAAAAACTATGCACATCCAATCTTTTCTTAAATGCATTAACTGTCTTTGCCTCTACCACATCCTGGGGTAATGCATACCAAGCATTCACCACTCTGTGGCTAAAAAAATATTTCCTAATATCCAATCTGGACCTTTCTTTAGTTAATTTCTATCTGTGCCCTCTTGTTCTCGTTGGTGGTTGTATTTTGAAAAACTTGTTGTAGTCTAATTTTACCTTTCCTGTGATTATCTTATAAACCTGTATTAAGTCACCTCGAATTCTTTTCTTTTCTAGACACTATAGGCCGGTTTTTACTGAGTCTTTCCTCGTAACTGTAATTCTGGAATCCCACTATCAGTTTTGTCGCTCTTCGTTGAATCCTTTCCAGCATGTTTATGTCTCCTCTGCGATAGGGACTCCAAACTTGTGCACTGTACTCCAATCTAAGTCTAACTATGTTTAATATTTAATGTTTAATATTTCTTTTTATCATTCCTTACATTGCATTTGCCTTTTTCACTGCTACCTGGACTTGCTCATTCATTTTTCCTGTATGCTCTATTTTAACCCTAGGCCCCTTTCCTTATCTATCATTCTAATATTGTTCTCACCCATTCTGTAATTATGTTCCATATTGGATCTACCCATGTGGATGACTGTACATTTATCTATATTAAACTCCATTTGCCATTTCACAGATCAGTCTCAAATTTTATCTAAATCTGACCTCAGTATATCCACCTTTGCTATAGATGAGATACTTCTACATAGTTTTGTGTCGTCTGAAATTTTTCAATCATGGATCCTATATCAATGTGCAAATTTAAATATATCAAGAACAATATCCCTTCTAAAACCGAGCCTTGTGGCAGTCCACTTTTTATTTCACACCACTCAGAGTACTCCTATTTATGCCCACTTTCTGCCTTCTTCCCGTTAACCAACTTTCAATCCACTCGTCAACCTCCCCACCTATTTCATGTGCTTTTAACTTTTTAAATAATCTTCGATGAGGTACTCTATCAAAAGCCTTTGCAAGATCTAGATAAATAACATCCACTGGTTCCCCCTTATCTATCATTTTAGTAACCTCTTCCATGAACTCCAATAGATTTGTTAAGCACGATCTCCCTCTAGTAAACCCATGCTGACTATTTCTGATTAGATTAAACTTGTGTAGATGCATTACAATGTTTTCTTTGATTATTGACTCTAACAATTTATAGACTATGCTTATTAAACTAACTGGTCTATAATTAGTTTGATCTGTCATCTTTCCCTTTTTGAATAAGGGAATCCTTTTTTCGAAAAAATAATGGTTACTGTCTGACTGCGTACGCAGAAGAATAAGGGAATCACTCCTGCATCTTTCCAGTCTCTTGGAAGAATCTCTTTTGCAAGTGATTGAGAAAATAATATAGCCAATGGTTTTGCTAGTTGATCTCTAATTTCAAATAGCATTTTTGTATGGATACCATCTTGACCTGGACATTTATCCACTTTCAACCCTTCCAATTTTTATAAAACCATTTCCTCTGTAATACAGAATGATTTTAATTCCAATATGTCCATTTCACATTTGAAAATAATTAGAGTAGCATCAGGGTCAAGTGAAACATACTTATGAAGGTGATAGCCAGGCATAGCATCAAGGTCAAGTGAAACATACTGATCAAGGTGGTAGCCAGGAGTAATATCAGGGTCATGTGAAATGTACTGATCAAAGTTGGATTGAAAAGAAACATCAAGGTCAAGTGAAACATAATGACAGAGACCCACACCTCACTTCTTCTTACGGTTCCTGGAAATATGCTGTGTCACAGCTGTCTGACCAACAGAGTGGGGATTGACACTGTGATCCCCATAGTGGTGAGCTTGACACAGGAGCCTCACACTTGCACTACAGCCAGGAGGAGCTGCTGTAACCTGCTATCAAAGAAATGTCACAAAAGTTAAATTAACTCAATGTGAGTGGTTTCCACCAACAGCTGTAGTTTACTGATTGTATACAATTCTGGTCTAGAAGGGTAGATATCATATGTTATCAACTTGTATACTGATCAAGATGCTGAGCGGTGCATGAGCTGCAGCTGTGAGCTTCAAAAAGCTGACTGCTAGCATCAGGGCCAGCTAACCAGATCCGCCAAGACTCATCTACACCTCCATGCTGTGATCCTGAATAGCAGGCTGGCTAAGGAGAAGGGATCAAAGAGGGAAGGCTAACCCAGTACCCAAAAAGCCTGCTGAAGTCGAATGTGTAGGCCTGAAAGGTGCAAATATTGCAATAAAACTGTAAACTACGACACATGCATTTTGTTCTTCGGACAACATCCTGCTACTTGCAAAGCCCTTTTCAGGGCTTGGTAGCGCGAGTTTGAGAACAAATGACAAAGAATAATAATTTATGTGATGTCATTTTGTAATTGTGTTGGCATAAAGCCAGAAAGTGGTGCAGTTTTGTTAGTCAGTAATGTATAGAAACTGAACCACTAAAAAATAGCTTTAGTTACAAAAAATGTGTATTAATTGTTGTCATTACAAAGATTTTTATTTTCTCATCTTTGTCAGTTAAAGTCTATGCCATTTTCCTTTCCCTCTTTGAAATAAATTTCATGTTATTAAAAGCAATCTTTTGCAATCCAAAATCACAGACTTGTGCACACATCTCAGTGAATTTGGAGTTTTGTCCCCCGAGAGTTACAAGGATGAATTTAGTAGTGACTTACGAATTCAGCAGATGGAAATACTGAAAAAAATAATGACGTCAAAGGCACAGGTATAAATGTAATTTTTAGTTCTTAGTCGACCTGTACTTCTACAGGGGCAAATCTTCCTGTGCAGGTCCCAGCTCTGGTATGAGCTGAATGTAAACCGGGAGAAGGGTTTCCTGCCTTGCGGGCTAGGCTCGAGCAGCTTAATACTCTTCTGCGTTAGGACAAGCGCTTACGGAGGGTGGTTAACCAAGGTGTGAATCCATCTTAAGACTCAAACACTAAAACAAAGTAGACCCGGAGCCTGTTAGGCGCCATCTATGCTGCTCGAAACAAATCACCTTACCATGTCTGATGTTATGCCATGTTAGTTTATGAAATGCTCTCTGTGAGGCAGTGGTGCTAATCTTATACTTGTCATACACAAAGACCCCGGCAGATCACTCAGCAAATAAATGTAATGGATAACAGAACTTACGTCCTTTACTCCCACTTTCAGCGTGTGAGTCTCAAATGCCGGGGCGAATTGTGGCAGGCTGTGCTCATAATTCGCTACCCGTCATCAGTTCATACATACACGTAACGAAAAGTCAAGGTTTGTCCCATAATAGTTACACTACTATCAGTAAATGAAGTTATTTGAGGCTACAATATACTAAGCCACTGCTTGTAGGAAGTAGGGTGGCCAGTTCCTTTCCTTGCTGCCTTTTACTTCCCTAGTTATATTTTGTTAAGGGGACGGCGTGGTTAAGTGGCACGGCTCACAACCAGAAGGTGCTGGGTTCAATCCCCACAACAGCACCGGCAGTTACCCCGGGAAAGCAAACCCTTAGAAAATGCAGGAAGAAGCAGACCCTTACATAAAAAGCACTCTGAAGTGGGATGCACTGGGCCGACAGGTGCAAAATAAAAACACAGTACAACGCACACCGCCTTGGGGATTAGAGAAAATAAGGCGAACGTAAAAAAAAAAAACAACATATTTTGTTAATATGTCCATTTACAGTTGAAGCATGCAATAGCGGACTTCGTACCCCGTGTCTTTGCCATGAAAAGCAAGTGCTCTACTACTACACTCATTCTACATACACACTCCTTATTGAGAGTGGTATTGTTAACTTCTCCAAATCAGTATATTCAACAAGAGGCAAGTTTCCTCATCAGAAGCCAACATCGAATATTACAACAACTAAAAAAGCAAGTTTACACATTAGAAACTTACATTCAAGCATCAACAAGAGATACATTTCCACATAATGAACTATTACCCAAGATTCAATAAGAGTCCAATTTTTCACATAAGAAACGAACATCCAAGATTTAATCAGAAACAAGATTCCATATCAGAAGCTGACATTCAGAATTCAACAAGAAATCATTTTAAATATCAGATGCTGGCATCAAAACTTCAACAAGAAACAAGTTTTCACAAGTTTCAGAAATTAATATTCAAGCTCCACCAATTATATTAGGTATCCATATAAAAAAATAACATTCAAACCAGTTATAGCTTAGTTCAGTGAAATTGTTTTTCAGTGCATTTTTTTGGGTATTCTAATTAGAAACATTGTATATAATACATGTTTATCTTCAGTTATCATATGCACACACACATTTACCTGTCATACAAGAAAGTCCTTGATTTCATAGCTACTATTATTCATTAATTTGTACATTTCTTTAACATCTTTCTAGGATGCCATGTTATTGGTCACACCCGATGGGAATGAAAATTTAGGGTAAATATTTTGTCTGATTTGTTTTGCAGTAACAAATTTTGGAAACACAAATAGAAACCTAGAAGCGGATCTAATGAGAATTGAATTGAATTTTAAGAGTTGTTGATTGGCTATTTAAGGGATTCAGTCAAGTCGATGGCAGGAAATAGAGAAAGTTGCAAGACTGGAGTTTGAGGTTGTATATTAAAGATTCTTCTTCTTCAGCGCTTGTTCTGAAAAGGATATTGTGTCATTGTTTAGAGTGAGGCTGCGATATTTGTGCTATTTGGCCGACACATCCGATTCCAGCAGGATTTTTTGGGTACTGGGTTTACCATCCCACTGCGATCCATATTCTCTTAGCCAGCCCACACTAATACAGCCTGTTTCTAGGGCTGTCGCTTGGAGATGGAATATGATCTTGGTCAGATCTCGTTTGCAGTCTTTGATGCAAGCAGCCATCTATGAGTTGCTGGCTGCCATCAACTCTTTCTCTGTGCTGTATCTTTGGCCCCATATTAATGATCAGAGGATGATTCGCCTTTTCGCTACAAGTGAAGTATAGGCCCACAACTACAGTTGACCCCGTTACAGGAAGTCTGTATCCAATAATTTGCCGTGGTGGTTTCAATAGTAGTGAGTTTACATGATGAGGTTGCTGGCCCTATGCTTTACTTGAAGCAAAAAGGCTAATCATTCTTTGATCACAATCCTCATTAGTCCTCTTTTACAGCATGCCTGGAAGTTACTTTGAGCTCATTCTTTCTACCCTAGTACTAACAGGTGTCAAGGGTTAATTTCCTTGTAATTAAAATTAGTGTGGGTTAACCGTGTATTTATGTACAAACTAAAAGCAAGCACATAATGCGCAATTTAAATGCTTTGAAAGAGTTCATTTTGGGCATAATTTAACTGTTACAAATCTACACTTCAGTGCGGGCAAGCCAACAGAGAAGGATTCCGCTGTAAAAAATCCACGTTACAAGCAAGACTTCCAAGAGTTTGAAAGACTTGGTAAAGGGGGCTTTGGCTCAGTTTTTAGGGTAAAGTATGCGTTTTTTTGTTTCATTCAATAAACCTTTGATGTTCCACTTTTTAAAGACCTGACTTAGTTGCTCCTCTTCTGCTATGGTATATACGAGTCTCCTTTACTTTTTTTTATTATGGCTTGTAGTTTCTACAAGGCCTAGGGGTTATAATAGATCATTTAGGTAAGGTGAGTGAGCATATTCAGGTAGCAGTGAAACAGGCAAATAAAATGTTAGATATGAGAAAAAGCAACATTAAACATAGGAGCAAGGAAGTAATAGTCAAACTCTATAAAGCATTAGTTAGACCTAGATTGAAGTACTGTGTTCAAGTTTGGAGTCCTGATCATAGAGGGGATATAAATGTGCTGGAAAGGATACAAAAAGAGCGACAAAGCTGATAGTGGGATTCGAGAATTATAGTTATTAGGAATGGCTCAGAATAACTGATCTACAGTGTTTAGAAAAGAGAAGAATTTGAGGTGATTTAATACAAGTTTATAGGATAATCAATGGAAAGGACAAATTAGACTATACCAAGTTTTTCAAAGTACACCCAGCTACAAGATCAAGAACTTCAAAATGTTTATAAAGACTGATCCAGAAAAGATATTAGGAAATATTCTGCTGGTTAGAACCTCTACACCTCACGGTAGAAGAGGAACGACTAAGTAAGTATTCTGCTGGTTAGAGAGTGGTGAATGCTTGGAATGCATTGCCACAGGAAATAGTGGAGGCAGGGTTAATTAATGCATTCAAGAATAGATTTGATGTGTGTAGGTATTTTTAGATCAAGGAAATGTAAAAGAAACTGGTTGTATACAGACTTTGCAGAGTCTTCTAAAACAGTATAAAGATGTTAAGTTAAGAACAAGAGGGCACATCTACATTAATAAAAGGAAGGTGCAGATTAGATATTAGGAAATATTTTTTTGCTCAGAGAGCGGTGAATGCTTGGAATGGATTACCACAGGAAATAGTGGGGGCAGGGTCAGTTAATGCATCAGCAAATAGATTGAATACACATAATCGTTTTAGATCAAGTTTGCGAAGAAGAAACTGGTTGTGTACAGACTCTGCAGAGCTTTCTAAACCAGTATAAATAAATTAAGGATAGGATAGCCAACAGCATGCTCAATTTTCAAGAATATTGATCAGAAATTATTTTCTACATGAAAGCCGGTCCAATGTTCTTCTGGGATCATGCAACTGTCTCTTGCCTCCAGTCTTTAATTTCTGCTGTCCTCTTTGCTTCTAGTCATGAGGATCTCATTGCTGTGACATCTCTTAATATTCTCCTATATGTAAGTTGTGAGAGTATTCATTTGTTTTGTCTTGTTTGTTTATTTTGCCTTGAATTTGTTCATGTCTGTTTGAAATTCTCGAGTCCATGTACTCCATGTTTGACTTTGGGGTTTTTCCTTAGCTTCAGTAAGTTTTCTCTTCAAGTATTGTATGACGGAGCTTCAAATGAAAACCTTAAAAGGGTTTTTCCTTAGCTTCAGTAAGTTTTCTCTTCAAGTATTGTATGACGGAGCTTCAAATGAAAACCTTAAAAGTGGGATAGAGACATTATAAAAAATATGCCTTTGTGTTGTAACATGTTAATATGGCTGCTAAGGATGTCAAGAATGTACTGCTCGTGCCATCACGTTATTTTAGAGCACTACATGTCCAGGGAGAACACTGTCACCAGTACCATGTATACAGATCTTCTCAGGAATCATCTTCGACCCACAATAAAATCCAAACGTCGTAGACTTCTTAATAAAGGTGTCCTTTTGCAACATGACAATGCTCGACCCCCATATTGCCCATGCAACGGCTGCAAGCATTGAGGACCTCCACTTTCAGTGTTAACCACATCCGCCGTTTTCGCAGATCTAGTCCCAAGTGATTTCCATGTCTTTGGATGACTAAAAGAGGCATTGCGAGGAAAGACTTTCAGGTCTAATGAAGAGGTGTGGGAGGCGGTGCATGAAGGGTTACACACATGATCAAGAGAATGTTTCTAAAGAAATCTATGCACTTTATAGGCACTGCTGACTTGTATTTAGCGCAGTGGGGACTGCGTAGAAAAATGATATAGTTGTGTTTCACTTTTCCAGAATAAATTTACCCAAAAAAGTAAATTGAGGTTTTCATTTAAAGCGTCCTTGTAATACAAAATATTGTATGGGCCATCCTTTATACTGTTTGTCATCCTGTTTGCAGGTTAAACATCGCTTGGATGACACTGAATACGCTGTAAAGAAAATTAGACTCAGACGAAATGAAGATATGATTAAAGTAAGTGTTTTATTAATAAAGTTTACTGTAGAGGTGCGCATTTCACAGAAACCATATCTAAATATAAATCAATAAATAGAGAAAGCTGCATGGAATGATTTCATTGATTTACAATAAGGATTAATGTGCTAAACCAATTTTAATATATTCTTGCAACCTTTAGAGCATGAAATCACATCAGCCAGGCGAAAAAATGTTTACCTTTAATCAGTTCAAAGGCATTTTATTAAAAATACAAACAAAAGCAATAGGTAAAGAATTGTCAAGTATAAGTATGCATAAGAGTTATCAGAGGAGATGTTAGAAATGTTGAATTGCAAGAAATGTCAGTAAATTGATGTTTCTTTTTCGGCATTCGTCCTTTAAAGAATGTTTGTGATGTGTTGCAGTTTTACTAGAAGAGAGAAGAATTTGTGGTGACTGAGTACAGGTTTATAAGATGAACAGAGGAATGGATAAATTAGACTATAACAAGTTTTTTTAAAATACAGCCACCCACAAGAACAAGAGGACATAGCTACAAAAGTTGACTAAAGAGAGGTCCAGATTAGTTATTAGGAAATATTTTTTTAATCAGAGAGTGGTGAATGCTTGGAGTGCATTGCCAGTGGAGGCAGGGACAGTTAACGCATTTAAGAATAAATTGGATGCGCATAGCTTTTAGAGCAAGGTGATGTAAATGAAACTGGTTGTATACAGACTCTGCAGAGTCTTCCAAATCAGTATAAAGATGTTAAGTTAAGTACTTTCCCTTTTGGCCTGACTCATCCAATTTCAGCATGCCATTTTTCGAACCGTGTTCGCCTTCCCTTTTTTATCTGAAATCTCTTAGCAAGGTAGCAGTCTATTTCCATCGCCGCCAATTGAAGATGGAATAGAATCTTGGTCAGTTATGTCTCACTTACCCTGATGCAAGCAGCCACCTATGAATCACTGGCTGCCGTGAGCTCAATATTTCCTGCATCTTCCTGGTTTACAAAATAGAATAATAAAAATTCAAGTAGCTCTTCAGATGGTCAGGCAATAAGAAAAGCTTTTCTGTCATTTAATTACCAGCTCCAAAGAGAGGTAAAAGCACTTGCCAACCTCAAACACAAAAACATTGTGGGCTATAATGCTTCATGGCTGGAGGATGAAGATGAGGATTCTGTTAACAACTTGGGTAAGCATCTAAACAATTTTCTTGGTAAAATTAGACTAATATTATATAGAATACACTTCCTTGAGCATGTGAGCGCACACATTTTACCAATTTTTCATTATTTTTATTAAATTAGTGGATTATTGTTAACACTCAGAAATTATTTCTGTTGCTTCTGTATAAAGTGAACATTTTGGTTGATTTTTAAAAATATATTGTTTAAAAATGACACCAGTCTGGCTCATAGTTCCACTTAATGCTGGTGATCTGTTCTGACTTATCATTTATTGGTGTATTGTGATATTGCTGTTACAAAAAATAGTTCTACTTATATTGTAGAATATAATAGAATATAAATTTGTTTTTATGCAGTCATTTCTGCTTCAATATTTTTGTTTAAATGTAGCTTTTTAAAAACTGTTAGGCTGTCATTTTCTCTTTAGTGTTCAGCTTTCTAATTATTCTGCTCATTTTTGTTTGTCCTCCTTGTTTTTTTGCAACCATTGATTTGCTTTAGGACTAGTTTTATCCCTCAAGGAATATATTGAAAAGAGTTGGAGAGAGTGTACAACCCTATCTCACACCAACTGATGTGCAAAACCAGTCCCAGCACCTCCCATTCACAAGAACTGCGCTGGACGCCTTGTCATACAGGTGTTCAAGGACCTTTATAACATTTCCTTTGATTTTATACATTATCATGGTTGCCCGTAGCGCTTTATGCCATACCCTATCAAACGCCTTCTTAAAATCAACAAACACATGATACAGTTATTGCTGCTGTTCTAGATATTTCTCGCTTGGCAGCCTTAAATTAAATATCTGTTCTTCTTCTTCTTCGTTCATTCTCAATCTCCCACTACCAAACCCTGGAAGGGCTTAAGTAAGTAGCAGAATGTAGTCCAGAGAACGGAATGCGTTGTGTCGTAGTTTACAGCTTGGCTGCGATATTTGCACCTTTCGGTCCAACACATCCGACTTCAGCAAGCATTTTTTGAGTACCGGGTTAGCACTCCCTCTTCGATCCCTTCTCCTTAGCCAGTCTGCCCTGCTGCAGCCTGTTATCCAGAATCACCGCGTGGAGGTGTAGAAGGGTCTTGGCAGCTTTGGTTCGCTGGCCCTGACGCTAGCAATCAGCTATGGGCTGCTCAGCATCTTGATCCCAAATATCTGTTCAATATATTCCTTTAGGGAATTATGAGTGAGGCACTTGGAGGTCGTGTTGGTACTGTCAAGATAGGGGGCAGAATTATTACCAACCTTCGTTTTGCAGGTTCAAAAGCAGAACTAAAGGAATGGGTCAGAATGCTCGATGAAACAGCTTTTGATTATGGTATAAATGCTTGCAAAACAAAATTAATGACCAACAACGCTGAGGGCTTCAACAGTAGGATAAAACATAATGGCCAGGAACTCGAAGTGGTTGACCGTTTTAAATATTTGGGTTAGATTATCAGTGATGAAGGATCAAAATGTGAGGTGTTGGCCAGAATAGCACAGACAATAGCAGTGCTTGTATGGCTTAACAAAATGTGGCAAGATAAACGGTTAGCACTATGCTAGGAAATCAGATTAATGCGTACATTGGTCCTGTCAATATTCCTCTATGCTTGTGAGACATGGACAGTTACAGGTGAGGATACAGGCCTTGGAGATGTTTCCAAAGACTTTTAAACGTCGCGTACAAAAATTGAGCTACAAATGAGGAAATACGAGATAGAATTACAACAGCAATGGGGCCTTTTGAAGACCTCTTGGCAACTGTCAAAAGAAGGAAACTCTCTTGGTACGGTCACATATCGAGTTCAAATGGTCTTGCAAATACGATCCTGCACGGAAAGGTGCAAGGCAGACAACGAAGAAGCCATCCCAAAAATAGGTGGGAGGATAACATTAAAGAATGTACCAAACTTTGACCAGAAGAGGCACAGGCAGCAGCCACTGACAGAGAAGGGCGGCGTGGAGTTGTGAGAATGTCTTTATATGTGCCCCAGCGACCTCACTAGTTACAGGATGACCTGACCTGAGTTTTATCCTCCTGTTATATGTCATTTGTCAAGAACCCCTTTCTATGTGCTGTTTATCATTTCCAGAAATTAGCCTCCATTGACTGTCTGTGGATTTCTTCTTCAGTGCTAACAACCATTTCAAATTTGTTATGAAATTCATTTAGAATTTAGTCATTGTGTCTGTGTAAGTGATTTATGTTGTTCTTTTGGCTAATTTTCAATGCATCATCTCTACAAGCGTTTTCTTTAATTTAAATTCTATTTAAAGTTTCCAGAAAGAAGTGATAAGCTGATTTCCCTTACACTCCACACTTGACAATCACACCTTTTAGGCATTATTACAATTTTCATTTGTGCTGTAGTTAGTCATGTGTCTGTTTTATTCATGTGGATATTTAGTCTTTTGTACACAATCGTTGAAATTGCAGAAGTTTACAACTTATGTTTCTAACCTTTTATTTAGTCCCATTTAGTTTGTAGTTGTTGTATGTTGTGATCTGCTTTGACATTTTCTATAAGTATCTCCATGTCCTATCTTTGTTCTTTGTCAAATTCTAAAACATATATCTGAGAGGTCCTGTGTATCAGGCCCTAACATCAGCAGCACCAATTTATTATTATGTAACAGACTTGACCCTTTCACTTTATTATTATGTAACAGACTCGACCCTTTCACTTTATTATTATGTAACAGACTCGACCCTTTCACTTTAATATTATGTAACAGACTCGACCCATTCACTTTATTATTATATAACAGACTCGACCCTTTCACTGTGATTACCATGCCGTATAGCCAACTTATACTTCTTACATTAATTATTTTCCCTCTCACATGAAAAACAAAGTACTCACGAAAACTGATTCTTTCATAAAAACATATACATGGTTATTTGTTTACTTGCATAATCTAGATATTAAAAAAACTATTGTCTGATCTATCTATAGCTAAACTTTCATATTAGAGGGTGTCAATAATTAACTGGATGTTTGCATCTGAAACTAATACACTTGTTTCTAGGTCCTAATTTGTTCCTATTCTCTCTTCTTCTTCTTCTTCTGCGTTCATTCTCAATCTCCCGCTACCAAGCCCAAACAGGGCTTTGCAAGTAGCAGGATGTAGTCCAGAGAACGGATTTGCGTTGTGTCGCTAGTTTACAGTTTGACTGTGATATTTGCACCTTTCGGTCCGAAACATCCGTCTTCGGCAGGCCTATTCTCTCTAACAATGACCACTAATAAACTAAATTAACATCTTGGGTCTTGTGGTCTTTGTCTCTGGAAGTGAAACTGGCCTCTGACAGAAAGGCAGCTTACGTCTGTCTAGTCTCTGCTTTGTAACCAAAGATATCTCACACTAGTTTTTGGAACACACGCTCCTTGTGGTTTTAGGCCACACCCCTCGTACTCTTGCTCTTGGGATGTGAATCATTGGTGTCCATGGTACACCTTGGTTTCTGTCAGACGGTTTTTGCCGATTCGACTGACTAACCTGGCACGGACAGTTTACAATACAGTTTTTTTTTAGGTGTCTTGGCCTGCATCTTACATACTTCTGGGATATGATCCCCAATGTCTCTCTTACACCTTTGTTGCTGTCAGGAGGCTCTGGCAGACCCGTCTGACTAATCTGACACGTAACACAGAGTTTTCTCTAGACAGTCGTACTTACTGGAGCCCAGACTACAGTTTCATCCAACGACATCTAGTGCGCACCCCTGATCTTACCAAAATTCTGCACCTAGTAAGTATTTATTTGACTAATTCGAAGTTACAACTGCACTGCTTAGAGTTTATACTGTAAACTCAAGCCTTCAGGTTGCCTTTCCACCAAATCTCTCTCTTGTGCAATGGGGGTCCAGCCATTGTCCTTTTGAACAGGCTATTGGTGCAATGCCTTTAAATTCACAGTAGACCTTACATCAAATTCCCCCTGAAATGACTTATGCAAGCTCCGCCTATCCGACATGATCTCACTACGCGTATGTCACATGGTACTTTTGTCACCACCCCGTTGATCAGCTTGTAATACCTGCCGATATGTAAATTTCCCCAATTCTGGAGCCCCCATCAACTAACTTTCCTAACTTGCCACTACATCATAGGCAGTGCTAACCCCCACCAACTTTTTGTGACACCTAAACACTAGAGCATTGATGGTTCTGCTAACTGTCCCACCATCCCTCTGAATCATGACTTCCGCCTACCATTGTAAACAAATGTCCTAAGACAAATTCCCAGATTTAACATGTAATGGACACATGTTAAGAATTATCTAGTACCTTTAGAACTATTGCACTAAACTATGGAAAATAATTTCTTTGACAGTAACGAAAGTAATTATGACTGTCTAACTTTTCCATGACCTGATTTTCAGAGAGGAAAAAAAATCTGGCTGGCTTGTGTGAATTGGCCGATGTTCCTACTTACGTAATGTCTTATTTCTCCCCCATCTGCTTGCTTTCTATCAAGCTAAAGTTTTCAACAACTACAAACCAAGTCATCAAGCGTTGTATGTCAATATCTGTTGAAATTATCGTAGCTTAAATGTACTACAGGATAATGTAGCGAGACCCATGCCCAAACCTCCTTAGGCACCTCTAATGACATACCTCGCAGGTTACAATGTTACTGTTCATTGCTCCTCTTTAAAGTTCCACCAACACTCGAACATCACTATTTATAACTTTTGATCGCAATTGGTTCTCATTATTTCAGCGCTCTTAATTTTAACATCAAGCCAACCATTTCTAAATGTGCATGGTTTTCATCTTCGTGACTTGAATAGATAAATTTAACATCTTTATACTGGTTTAGAAGACTGCAGAGTCTGTATACAACTAGTCTCTTTTACATTTCCTTGATATAAAAGCTATGTGCAACAAATCTATTCTTAAATGCATTAATTGACTCTGCCTCCACTGTTTCCTGTGGCAATGCATTCCAAGCATTCATTACTTTCTGACTAAAAAAATATTTCACAATATCTAATCTGGATCTTTCTTTAATTAATTTGTAGCTGTGCCCTCTTGCTCTTGCAGGCGGATGTATTTTTAAAAATTTGTTATAGTCCAATTTATCCTTTCCTTCGATTATCTTATAAACCCTTATTAGATCACCTTGAATTCTTCTCTTCTTCTAGACACTGTAGGCGAGTTTTTTTTCTGAGTCTTTCGTCATAACTGTAATTTGGGGACTCCGTGGGGAAGCAAACCCTTAGAAAATGCAGGAGGAAGCAGACCCTTACATAAAATGCATGCTGAAGTCGGATGCACTGGACCGACAGGTGCAAAATAAAAACCATAGTGCAACGCACACCACCTTGGGAAGTAGAGAAATAAGGCGAACGCAAAAAAAATTATTATTTAAATAAAAAAATTACTGTAATTCTAGAATCCCACTGCCAGTTTTGCTATTCTTTGTACATTCATCTGCATGTGTTAAGGTGTAAATCTCACACATACATGTGACTTGTACAAAAGTGAACCATTTCTTTATGTGCAGTGTTCTGGAGAATTTTCTTTCTTTGCTTCTATTTTCTTCTTGTTTATGCTTAAGAGCTTCAGTTGTTGACTTTATGTAACAACCATGTCAACATTGTTCTGTAACCGTTTTTTGTGTGGACAAAATGGTGGCATGAATTATAATAGTTAACCTACCTTGATGTTCCAGTAATGAGGAATAAATAGAATTAATATAAATTCAATATTTATAATTTTTTGATTATTGTGTTCCTTTCAGTGACTTTTTTTTTCTCTAGTGAGGTACTTGATTATATAATGTTTATGATTTATTTATAGAATCCTTGCCAAGTATCGATTTTGATAGTCCAAGCGCCCTGGAGAGGTAAGTGCATCATCTTATTTAGCTAACATTATCCAGCTAATTATTACATTATCCAGCTAATTATTACATTAGCCAGCTAATTATTACATTAGCCAGCTAATTATTATAATAGTTTAGCTAGTTGTTAGTTTATAACTTTGAAAACATTTCTACATGAGTTGTAATTAGAGTGTCAAAGTCAATGCTATGAAAGTTAATGCCATCAAATTTACCAATGACCAAAGCATAGTGGGAGGATCAGTAGCAACATTGCAAATGCGGCTTGAAAAAAATTAACAACACAGCCAAAGAGTTTGGCATGAAAATAAACATTGAAAACAGAGCCAAGCAACATAGGTTGTTGTTGGTGTTTCAAATGCCCACAATGAGTAGGTTACTTTTATGTGCTCCCTGAAAAGAGCGTTAAAGTGACAAGTCACAGTTGCTTCCCTCACATCTCGAGCATGCTGATGAAGGTGGACCAGGGTCCTCCAGGCGGTTGTGCTATGCGTGGCTTCATTTGCATGTCGCTCACTACTACGCAGATCACGTCAAACCTCACCTTGTTTAGCCAGACTGTTGTCCTCGACAACAGCCTGTTTCGAGGAGGTCAGGTGAGGTTCTTGGCCACTAAAGTTCTCATGGCCCTGGCTAACATTCTCTGATCAGTGTGTTTTTCCTGACCCGACGTTAGCCTCATCGTCCCAAGCAACATAGGTGAATGAATATAATCATCGATGGCAAAACAATTGACAAGTACAGAAGTTGACATATTTAGGACAAACCATAACAGAAAATGCCTCCAATGAGATAGAAATTAAGACAAGAATTGCATAGGTAAAAAAAGGGCTTCAGAGAAAAACAGAAATTGCTAACCTCAAAAAATGTCAGGGTAGAACTGAACTGAGGAAAGAATAAGTGCCACTCATATATGGCCAAATGTACTGTATGGGGCTGAAACATGGACTCTAGCAAACAAGGATGAAAAAGGCTTAGAGGCTTTGGAAATGTGGTGCTATCATAGAATGGGGGACAGCGTGGGCTAGTGATTAAGTGACACGGCTCACAACCCAAAGATGCTGGGTTCGCTCCTCATCACAGTACCGGCCGTTACCCAGAGGAAGCAAACCTTTATAAAATGCAGAAGGAAAGTAGACCCTTACATAAAATGCATGCCGGAGTCAAAAATGCACTGGGCCGACAGGCGCAAAATATAAACATAGTGCAGCGTACACCGCCTTGGGTAATAGAAAATATCAGGCGAACGCATTAAAACAAGGAAGAAAAAAACATAAAATGGGAATAGTGAGTTAGACAGAAAGAAAATACAATGACAACGTCCTCACTGAAATAGGTTTAGAAAGACGAGTATTGAAAATAATACAAAAACGATTGAGTTGTGGGCCACAATATGAGACATGACAGTCTTCTACAGAAGATACTAGAGGATATAACAAAGGCAGCAGATAATGTTATGATAATGGACAATAGGAATGAGATAACTGGAAAGGGTTCTGAGCAGGAATATTTGAGAAGAATGGGCTGGGTACTTGGAAGGAAAGAGATCAGTCTAGTGGACTTTTACTACTAGGAACTGCTGAAGACGGATGTGTCGGACCATAAGGTGCAAATATCGTAATCAAGCTGTAAACTAGCGATACAATGCATTCTGTTCTCTGGACTACATCCTGCTACTTGCAAAGTCCTGTTCAGGGGTTGGTAGCGGGAGAATGAGAATGAACGCAGAAGAAAAACTACTAGGAAAATTTCATTATAACAGACAACTGAAATCAAGCTCCAAAATAGGAGTTAGACATGGAAAAGTATAGGGAATCGTGGGAGATATCAAATAAATTACATGATGGTGAAAATAAGATATAGAAACCAAGTGAAAAAAATCTATTGCTTACCCTGGTGCAGAGGTTGATACTAATCACAATTTGCACATTATGAAATGCCAGCTAAGATGGAAGAGCATGTGGCTGAATGGTTTCGATGCCGGCCTGCTGATAAAAAGGGCAGCAGATTGAATCCCTGGTAACACATGTTGTTTTACTGTTGGTGGTGAAATAACAAACATATCCAACACATGAAGTGGCAAAACGGCTTGCAGTCCACTGCCTAAGAATCTCTCGACTACCCCAGCAATGGAAATAAAGTTGTAGAACAGTTTAACACAAATTATAACACAAAAGAAACTAAGATGAAAGAAACCAAGAAAATCACAAAAAACTAGCAAAGTGGAATTTAAGTGCTTTAACCTTTACCACGATTAATTTTTTTTAAAGTAGAAAAATCTGTTGCAAAAACTAAACTTCTGCATTCTCAATAATGAGTGAATCTTTAAATCCACGTGAAAAACATAAGAAATCATTTCCAAAAGTCTAAATCAAATATCAAAATCATTATTGTTTTTAAACCCGTCAAGATGGAAGTCAAACTCTCTTCAATCAAATGACCAGTATATGACGAATGCACTTGTGGTACACCGAAAATGACCGCTGAACATCTGCTGCAAAACTGCCCGACATACGAGGACCAGAGAAAGCACATGTGGCCATCACCAGTGGCAACACTAGACAAGCTCTATGGCAGTGTCGACAGCCTCAGGATGACAGCTGCTTTCTTCAAACAAATACAGGTTGACGTCTGACAGCGTACAAAGAAGAAGAAGAAGAAATGACCAGTATGTTCAGACTATTTCTATGTAGCCGGTTTCTTCTTCTTCGGTCGTCCTTAATCTCCCGCTACCAAACCCTGAAAGGGCTTAAGTAGCAGAATGTAGTCCAGAGAACAGAATGCGTTGTGTTGTAGTTTACAGCTTGACTGCGATATTTGCACCTTTCGGTCCAACACATCCTACTGTAGCCGGTTTGATTATATATGATTAGAACGGCCGTCAAAATGCAGCGACATCGTAAGTCGCGTACCGGAGACCGTCGCGATGCAATTTTCTTGACATTAGTCGCTTTACTTCGTTGCGTTAAAGCAAAAAGTGAATTCCCAAAATGCAGTGAATGATGCCTTAGGGTAAAAACTAAGCACAGGGATGTCTACTGGAATCCTTTACTGAACAAATACTTCAACATAAAAATAATAAGGCAACTTAGTTTAATTTTTTGTACAATTATCTTAACATTTATATTCACGGACAAAATTTTATTTGTACAATTTTTGATATCAGTTTTTGTTGTTGTCTTTTAAAAATGTATTACAATTTCAGCATGTCTATAAAATGTGAAGCAAATGCAGGTCAGGCAGACGCGGAATGTGAAACTGAAAAGAAAGTAAGTGACTGACATGATTTTTCTGGTGGTATTAATTTATTTGAATAGTCGTTCCTCATAATCTGTTCATGTTTGCATGACTGTTCTCCACAAGCTGTTAATGTCTGTACACCCCTTCTCCACAAGATGTGCAAGTCTGTACACCCCTTCTCCACAAGATGTGCAAGTCTGTACACCCCTTCTCCACAAGCTGTTAATGTCTGTACACTCCTTCTCCACAAGATGTGCAAGTCTGTACACCCCTTCTCCACAAGATGTGCAAGTCTGTACACCCCTTCTCCACAAGATGTGCAAGTCTGTACACCCCTTCTCCACAAGATGTGCAAGTCTGTACACCCCTTCTCCACAAGATGTGCAAGTCTGTACACCCCTTCTCCACAAGCTGTGCAAGTCTGTACACCCGTTCTCCTCAAGATGTGCAAGTCTGTACACCCGTTCTCCTCAAGATGTGCAAGTCTGTACACCCGTTCTCCTCAAGATGTGCAAGTCTGTACACCCGTTCTCCACAAGCTGTTTATGTCTGTACACCCGTTCTCCTCAAGATGTGCAAGTATGTACACCCGTTCTCCACAAGCTGTTTATGTCTGTACACCCGTTCTCCTCAAGATGTGCAAGTCTGTACACCCGATCTCCACAAGCTGTTTATGTCTGTACACCCGTTCTCCACAAGATGTGCAAGTCTGTACACCCCTTCTGCACAAGTTGTGCAAGTCTGTACACCCCTTCTGCACAAGCTGTGCAAGTCTGTACACCCCTTCTGCACAAGCTGTGCAAGTCTGTACACCCCTTCTGCACAAGCTGTGCAAGTCTGTACACCCATTCTCAACAAGATGTGCAAGTCTGTACACCCGTTCTCCACAAGATGTGCAAGTCTGTACACCCGTTCTCCACAAGATGTGCAAGTCTGTACATCCGTTCTCCTCAAGCTGTGCAAGTCTGCACACCCGTTCTCCACAAGCTATGCAAGTCTGTACATCCGTTCTCCACAAGATGTGCAAGTCTGTACATCCGTTCTCCTCAAGCTGTGCAAGTCTGCACACCCGTTCTCCACAAGCTATGCAAGTCTGCACACACAGCTGTAATTAACCCAGTGCACACTTACTTACTTAGTCTGTCCATTTCTACCTTGGGATGTAGAGGTTTGTCAGATTTAGTGCCAGCCTATTGTATCTGGTCTTCCTCTTGGCCTGGTTCTAGTCTAGTCTATGGGCTTTTATAGACTATTTTATGTTGACTTCCAAGCAGACTTTGGGTCATTCTCTGGATCATTGACTCTTTGCTTCCCATGACTTCTGTGGTAGCTGATCTTCTTTCATTCTGAAGACATAGCCAAACCACAAATGTTAAGATTGCTTCACTTGAGTCTGCAAAGGCTGGGCTTTGAGATTTTGTCTGATAGCGGACCTTGTCTCTTCTTGTTACTTGAACCACCTTTCGTAGATATCTCATTTCTGAGGATTGGAGTCGATTTTCTGGGTTGTCATTGTCCATGACTCACATCCATAAGTCCAAACTGGTACATAGGTGGAGTGGTATACATCCATTTTAGTTTTCTTACTTGTTCTCTTTTGCTGAGGAATCCTATTTATGGCACGAAAAAGTTTATCATTTGCTGCCCTTCACAAAACTAACTCTTCTGTAAACCTACCTTCTGGTTTATTGCAATTTCAAGGTATTTGAACTGCGTGACCTGTTCCAGAGGTTGTTCACCCAGAGAAATGTGATGTCTCTTTTCTTCTCTTGAGACCACCATGGTTTTTGTTTATGATCTGCTAGGGGTCATCCTTCTCTTCCCCAGGTCCTCATCCCTATCTTCCCCAGCTCATCCCTCTCTTCCCCAACTCCTCATCCATCTCTTCCCCAACTCCTCATCCCTCTCTTCACCAGCTTCTCATCCCTATCTTCCCCAGCTCCTCATCCATCTCTTCCCCAGCTCCTCATCCCTCTCTTCCCCAGCTTCTCATCCCTCTCTTCCCCCTCCTCATCCCTTTCTTCCCCAGCTCCTCATCTCTCTTTCCCATCTCCTCATCTCTCTTCCCCATCTCTTCCCTCTCTTCCCCAGCTCCTCATCCCTCTCTTCCCCAGCTCCTCATCTCTCTCTTCCCCAGCTCATCATCATTGTCTTCCCCAGCTCCTCATCCCTCTCTTCCCCAGCTCCTCATCTCTCTCTTCCCCAGCTCCTCATCTCTCTCTTCCCCAGCTCATCATCATTGTCTTCCCCAGCTCATCATCATTGTCTTCCCCAGCTCCTCATCCCTCTCTTCCCCAGCTCCTCATCCCTCTCTTCCCCAGCTCCTCATCCCTCTCTTCCCCAGCTCCTCATCCCTCTCTTCCTCAGCTCCTCCCTCTCTTCCCCAGCTCATCATCCCTCTCTTCCCCAGCTCCTCATCCCTCTCTTCCCCAGCTCCTCATCCCTCTCTTCCTCAGCTCATCCCTCTCTTCCCCAGCTCATCATCTCTCTCTTCCCCAGCTCCTCTTCCCTCTTTCTCAGCTCATTTCTCTCTTCCCCAGCTCCTCATCCCTCTCTTCCTCAGCTCACCCCTCTCTTCCCCAGCTCATTCCTCTTGCCCAGCACAACCCTCTTACCCAGCTCCTCATCCCTCTCTTCCCCAGCTCCTCATCCCTCTCTTCCCAAGCTCCTCCTCCCTCTCTTCCCCCTCCTCATCCCTCTCTTCCCCAGCTCCTCATCCCTCTCTTCCCCAGCTCCTCATCCCTCTCTTCCCCAGCTCCTCATCCCTCTCTTCCCCAGCTCCTCCTCCCTCTCTTCCCTCTCCTCCTCCCTCTCTTCCCCAGCTCCTCATCCCTCTCTTCCTCAGCTCATCCCTGTTTTCCCCAGCTCCTCATCCCTCTCTTCCTCAGCTCATCCCTTTCTTCCCCATCTCCTCATCCCTCTCTTTCTCAGCTCCTCATCCCTCTCTTCCCTAGCTCATCATCCCTCTCTTCCTCAGCTCATCCCTCTCTTCCCCAGCTCATCATCCCTCTCTTCCCCAGCTCCTCATCCCTCTCTTCCCCCTCCTCATCCCTCTCTTTCTCAGCTCCTCATCCCTCTCTTCCCCAGCTCCTGACCCCTGTCTTCCTCAGCTCCTAATTCTAGATTTGAAGGTAGGTCTTGAGATATGCCTCTGATTGTGTAAGCATGGTCACATCATTGATGTATGCTCCCATATATATATAGACTGATCTCATCTTTCAGTACCCCATAGAGTACTTGTTGGTCCTCTCCTTGCAGGCTTTGACAACATCATCCATGAGTAGAATGAAGAGATAGTGATCAAATGTTGCCTTGTCTTACGACACTGATGGCCTTGAACTCCTCTATGACATTTGATTTCCTGTCCTAATGTAGTTTGTGCAGGTCTTATAGAAACTATTGAGATCAAGGGTGCTTTGATTATCTTCGTTTCTAGACATTATGCGCTTGTGAGAGAACTTTTTATTTGTGATGACCAAAATTTCCCCCCACTCTGGCATTGTCCAGAAGTATCATTTCATCATAACAATTAATCCACTGTCTTCAAGCAGTTCAAAGAATTCATCTTTGACATCTACTTTTTCCCTCATTCGTGCACTCTATCCAAAGAATTCATCTTTGACATCTACTTTTTCCCTCATTCATACACTCTATCCTCCTCATTCAGGACATAAATAATGACCATGTTGGCTAACTTGCCTTCTTTGATGCCCAGTAACATAATGCATTCAGAGACAAATTTCCATCCTTTGACATTATATCTTTGACTTCTGGACACAGTACAGCCCACTCCCCCTTTACCTCTATTGATAGTAGGAATTCAGAGAAACATATTACACTCAATATCCATGATCATCTGTTCTATCTTCTTAGTTTCTATGAGAGCTAGTTTCTCTGACGTTCATTTACATTTGAAATACTAGTTTCAAAACAAGATCCAGTAAATTATGTTTTACTTAAATGTTCAACATATTTCATACTTTTCAACACATTTGGGAAAAAGCATATGTGTATATAATTTATAAGTGATATTGTATATATAACTGTAGTTCCCTTCAGACATATTGTTGGTTATAAGATATAATGGGTTGGGAAGGAAGACTAACGTCTGGTCAGGCAAAATATTCTGATCAGACATGTTAGTCAGAGTCAGGCTAAACATACTGGCCAAGACCTCCACCTCAGCTTCCTAGTAGCCCTCCCTGGAAACAGACTGTTTTCATAGCAGCTTGGTTAACGAGGTGAGGGATTGACGTGATCCCCGTAGTAGTGAGTGGCACGCAAATGAAGCCAAGCATAGCACAATTGCCTGAAGAACCCCGGTCCACCTTCATCAGGATGTGAGTAAAAGCTACTGAAACCCGCCACGTAACGTCCTTTTCATGGTGTAAAAAAGAGTAACCTGCTCTTTGTGGACATTTATTTGCAAACAAGACAATGGGTTATGTGGAGCACGTAATTAGTGTAGAAGAAAACATTATTTTCTGAAATGCAAAAACAAAACACGTAAGAAACCTAGAGATTAGTTAGTGACACCAACATGTAATTGTCTGTCTTGAAAGTGTGTCTATTTTCATTTAATTATGTTGTCATTTTTCTGTTAACAGCGTATGGTCTTGTACATACAGATGCAATTGTGCAACTATAATTTGCAGGAGTGGCTGCATGAAAGAAATGAGGCACTCAAACCCACTGGGATAGGTAAAAACATTTAAGTAGTGCAGCCATTTGATAAAATATTAATGTAAACTCTTTCCGAAACGTTGACCAATGTATCGGTATGCGAACCTTGGATGAAAGAAGAAAAAAAATGCTGAAAACAGATTATCAATACTGTCACTTTCGACTATAAACATAATTATTGTATCTACAAAAACAAACTAAATAGTTGTACCTCTGAAAAAATCTATTTGCAGAAACTTTACATCACCATTCTCAATAATGGGTGAATTTTCAATCCAAGTGAAAAACAAGAAATCCTTTCCAAAAGTCTAAAATAAATTTCAAAATCGCCATTGTTTTTAATCTAGCCATACAGAACTCCACAATCAAATGAGCAGTAAGTTCAGCTGTTTCTGCTGCATTAACCTGGTAGTTTATATACGATAAACCGATGACCCTGGAACTGTCACCACACTGCAACCATTAACACGGACGCAAATTTGTTTTGTCACAATTGCGTGGTCGTGGCGTGGTAAAGGTTAAGCTATCGGGTTTCCCTTCCCACTGTGATCCTTATTCTCTGATTCTAACTACACTAGTGCAACCTGTTTCCAAGGCTACAGCTTGGAGGTGAAATAGGGTCGCGGTCAGCTCAGGTTTGCTGACCTTGATGCAAGCAGCCAGCTATGAGTTACTAGCTGCTGTCAGCTCATTCACTTGTGCTGCATCTTCAGCCCAAGCAGTCGCCTGAAACTTTTGTGCTTTCATGAGAAGCAAGCACCTTACCTCTTTGCTGTAGTGTCCTCTTGACTTTTACATTTACCTTGTGTTTAACATTAAACACACCAAAACCTCCCCAAAAAAATGTATTTGCTTACTTACCTCTTTAGAAATAAAACATGAACAATAGTGAGATCTAAAATTTGGAAAATATGATTAACATTTTGAAAAATATAATTAACATTTAGAAAATATTAACATTTTGCAAAATGTAATTAACATTTTGAAAATATTAACATTTTTGAAAACATAATTAACATTTTGAAAATATTAACATTTTTGAAAACATAATTAACATTTAGGAAAATGACTTGTAGAATTGATTTCATTGCACCCTGGTGCCCCATATGTGCTCAGTCCTTTATGTTGTTGAGGGTGCTGGCGACAGAGCATGAACTCTGTAGCTTCTGTGGTGACTGCTAAATTTCCCTATGACTTCATCAGGTACTCATTACAGCTATGTGGACTGGGAGAAGTGAGCATGTCACCAAAAAAAACCCATGACATGCCCGATCTCTCAACCCGAGTGCAACATAATTTGAACCTGGTATGCTGAGTTTTGAAACCAAACTCACATTACCTAGGCCATATGCTGCCTCTTTAATTAACAATTGATATACACAAAAGCAAGACTGCTTCAGCATTACAAGTCTTTAACCGTCTTTATTGCCAACTAGCTTTATTCTCCGGCTTCGTACAGGATTAAGATTTTCTCTGCCGCATGAACAATAATTGAGACATTCAGCACAATAGTGGATTCCTTCAAAATGCAGAATATGGAAGCTCACCATTAGAGCATTTTTACTTCAGTTTTTGTTTGTTGGGATAGCATTATCATCATTTCCCTATTCTGACGTCACAGACTCAGGAACGCAAAGAAACTCAGTGATCAGAACAGTGCACACACTTGGAAATTACCAAAAGAAATGAGATGCACAAGTTTCACATTTCCATATCTCATCATTGAGCTTCTGTGGAGAGCATCAGGGCTACTCCTACTCTATGGTGGGCGTCCACTTCAGTGTGTCCCGATGATAGTACTAGTTCCCCTGTGTCCAGCTTCACCTTCTTCACTCCTATCCACCTTGTCTCTGCCAGGCCAAGGGTGTTGATACCGTAGTTGCGCATTTCCCCCGCCACTTGCATTGTTTTTCCTTTTTTGTGCATTCGAAGTAGCAAACTTGGACGTGATCTTGTTAGAAATAAATGATAATCTCATATTACTGAACTGGTCCATATCTGTTGAGTTTGAGGTTGCTTAAGGTTTCTACAGGGTGAGGTAGCCAGCCTCGCACCCAGTCCTACTTTGTTGCTCTTTACGACATGTCTGGCAGGTTGACCGTAGCCTGATTAGAAGCTATATACTTTCTCTCGCTTCTGGGTAAGACACCACATACACACATGCCTACATGCATATATATATATATTTGTAATTGAAATGTTAGAGATAACACACACAATTCTGACAAAGCAGTCTTGGGTAAGATTCCCGTTTAATGATCGGAATTGGAGCGCTTAAATTGTTAAATAACTCGGGAACGGAAAGTCGCGGAGAGTGCTGAAACCAGTCGCATTGACCTGGGATTTCTAGATAGAATAATCTCTGAAAATTTCACACTGCTAGAGCTTACCGTCGGCGAGTTATTAGCAAGACAGACAAATAAATACATGTATTTTCATTCTTATAATATAGATATAATTTTCCGTTGTTCTGGATTGCTCCCGTTTTTACTCTGTCCAGATTATGTTGCTTCTTTGTTCATATTTGTTGTTAATCTCTTCTGCATGTAGTATACCATTACTTACTTTCCGTGTCCAAGCACTATGTCATATAACGTTCAACCAGTGTTCAGTGACTATAATTGTCCTGTCATTCGCCTTCAGCATGTCGCTCACATCACACATATCCGGAAGCTTGGGACAAATAATCAGATAACCTGGATCTTGTACCACACCGCAGTCACATGTATCGCCATCTGAGAGACCCCATTTCTTCATGTTCTTCCTACATATGTCAGTTTGAAGTCTATTTATTGTTTTCCAATTGAGAGTAGGGTAAGTGATGTTCAGCAGCAGGTTTCTCCTGAAGTTCGATCTCTGGGTCCTGTATCATTTTTTGCTATAATTCAGTACAATGATTTTCAGGACTTGACTGTATGGGCTTTGTTGATTTAACCATACCACACCTGAGGCCCTGAACCTAACTGTCCCCCATTCCTGGGCTCCAGAGCATTAACCCTACCACACCTGAGGCCCTGAACCTAACTGTCCCCCATTCCTGGGCTCCAGAGCATTAACCCTACCACACCTGAGGCCCTGAACCTAACTGTCCCCTATTCCTGGGCTACAGAGCATTAACCCTACCACACCTGAGGCCCTGAACCTAACTGTCCCCTATTCCTGGGCTACAGAGCATTAAACCTACCACACCTGAGGCCCTGAACCTAACTGTCCTCCATTCCTGGGCTCCAGAGCATTAAAGAGAAAAAAACCAACATGATATAGAAAAATGTTAGTTTCATGCAAACAAGTGGTTAGAATAAGATGTAACTTGGAGACATTGTAGAAAATAGGTTTACCTTTCATCTAGCGTCAATATTCCACCTTTGTGTGCCAATCCACCCAGCAAAAGGCAAAGAATCTGTCTCGAGTCATAGCATTTCGAAATCCGGGAGTAAACACAACAAAGAGCCCTCAATTGTCCAATAATCCTGATAACTGGGCTTTATACATGAGTATTCCATATAGATCCTCAGTCCAAGAAAAGCCTTCATCTCATCACTTGAGCTCTCTCTGTCTGTTTCACTTGAACAGAGTCTGAATCAACCAAATTATTGATCACCTGTTGGACTGTCATAAGCCTAGACTTACTTTGCTTTCCTGTTAAAGTGCTTGGTTCATTAGCCGCTCGTTTCATTGTAAATTTTCCGAATTTGTTCACGTTAAACCCCACAAAATCAATTCAAACATGGGGGCAGCCATTTGCAATGACTAATCACGAAGATTGACCACGATTGATTGGTTATTTTTAGATTCTGACGCATTTTATTACGTACTACCTAAAGTACTGCAAAACCGGTCCAGCGGTATAGCATCAGTTAAGGAAATTACCGGAAAAAGGGTACAGCGGTCTGGTAGGATTAAGGAAACTATGCCTGGATTTCAGTCTTGTGATCTGCTCCTGATGTCCAAACATTTGGTGTCTAGGGTCGTTTTCCTGTTTCTCTCTTTCAATTTCAGCAATCACGCTTCTTCTGATGACAGGTGGATCTATGTCAATTATAGGGTATACTTTAGCAGTGAGAGTGCGTATTGGGTATCCTGACATTATTCTGCCTGCCTCATTTAATGCTATATCAATGAGTTTTGCATTTTATACGAGTACACCATTGCTGCACACACTTCAGAGTTTAAATATAGTTTTTAATATTTACAGATATTGGACAAGCTAGTGCCTGTAAAACTAACCTTAGAATATTTTGTGAAATATTGGATGGTGTTACGTTTATACATACCAGACAACTGATCCATAGAGACCTGAAGGTAAGCGGTTTGTTTCTTTGATTTGTATTTTGTGGGGCAGCAGCTATTACTAAACATTCAAAATAATTTGCACTGTGTACAAAACATCAGTAAACCACTTTTGAAATTTTAAAAGTAGCACAATTCCCATGAGAATCCCTTTTTCTTAGTAGCTCCTCTTCTACCCTAGGGAGTAGAGGTCACATGTCTATACCTTTTTCTTAGTAGCACCTCTTCTACCCTAGGGAGTAGAGGTCACATGTGGATACCTTTTGCTTAGTAGCTCCTCTTCTACCCTAGGGAGTAGAGGTCACATGTGGATACCTTTTGCTTAGTAGCTCCTCTTCTACCCTAGGGAGTAGAGGTCACATGTGGATACCTTTTGCTTAGTAGCTCCTCTTCTACCCTAGGGAGTAGAGGTCACATGTGGATACCTTTTGCTTAGTAGCTCCTCTTCTACCCTAGGGAGTAGAGGTCACATGTGGATACCTTTTACTTAGTAGCTCCTCTTCTACCCTAGGGAGTAGAGGTCACATGTGGATACATTTTGCTTAGTAGCACCTCTTCTACCCTGGGGAGTAGAGGTCACATGTGGATACATTTTGCTTAGTAGCTCCTCTTCTACCCTAGGGAGTAGAGGTCACATGTGGATACCTTTTGCTTAGTAGCTCCTCTTCTACCCTAGGGAGTAGAGGTCACATGTGGATACCTTTTACTTAGTAGCTCCTCTTCTACCCTAGGGAGTAGAGGTCACATGTGGATACATTTTGCTTAGTAGCTCCTCTTCTACCCTAGGGAGTAGAGGTCACATGTCTATACATTTTGCTTAGTAGCTCCTCTTCTACCCTGGGGAGTAGAGGTCACATGTGGATACCTTTTGCTTAGTAGCTCCTCTTCTACCCTAGGGAGTAGAGGTCACATGTGGATACCTTTTGCTTAGTAGCTCCTCTTCTACCCTAGGGAGTAGAGGTCACATGTGGATACCTTTTGCTTAGTAGCTCCTCTTCTACCCTGGGGAGTAGAGGTCACATGTCTATACCTTTTGCTTAGTAGCTCCTCTTCTACCCTGGGGAGTAAAGGTCACATGTGGATACCTTTTACTTAGTAGCTCCTCTTCTACCTTAAGGGAGGAGGGGTTACAGGTCCCATGTGGATCAATTTTTTTAAAGTAGTTCCTCTTCTGCCCTTTGGTATCAGATCTTATGGGAATCCTAGTGCCTCTTATTAGGGAAGTAGGACTAGGGCCACTGAACTTTACTATGAAAGTTGGAAAAAGCAATTAAAGAGGGTTGGGTTGGCAATATTACCATGCGAAACAAAAGACTATAGAAACCAGCACTGCAACAGCACACAAATACTTTAGTGCCAGCTTCCTGCATTATGTCAGTGTAAATGTGCTCCATATGGAACTGAAAGATTTTGATTTAAATTTGCTCCAAAATTAAAATTATGTACATTTGTTCAACATTTAGAATTATGTACATTTGTTTTTAAGTTAGAAATATGTACATTTGTTCCTATGTTATAACTGTGAACATTTCTACGCTGTAAACATAAGAACACCAGATTTAGCCTGTGCTTGCACTGTTAAGGCAAGCCAAACCTAAAGCTCATGCTTTTGTATTTGGTTGTTCTCACTAGCCCCAGAACATCTTCCTGTACAGTAAAAATCGGCAGGTAAAAATTGGAGACTTTGGCTTGGTAAAGGCCCTGACAAGAGATGATAGCTTGGGAAACATGGTCGCTAAGCCTGCAGGTGAAGGTGTTATTGTTGATGTGTCATTTTTGAAGGCTTTATTCCTGTGGTGTTATTTCTTTCATTACTGCTAATTCAGGGTCTGTTTAAAATGGTTTGCATTCAAGTTGTCATGACCTGGGGCTTTTATATTCTTCAACCTTTTGATAGCTGTAATAATTTGTTCCCTTCAAGGAATTTCTGTGTTTATATCTAGGTCTGTTCTGGTCTCATTAATATTTAGCTGTGACTTAGTTAGATTCTTATTGAGTGTTTCTCTGAAATGTCCTGCTCATCTTGATGAGCTCACTTAATGCCCTTAACTGAATGTCTTTACATTGGTTTAGAAGACTCTATAGAGTTTGTATACAACCAATTTCATTTAGATTTCCTTGGTCTAAAAGCTATGCACTTGCAACCTATTCTTGAATACATTAATGTTGTAATGAAGTTTCCATGTTTATCTTTCACAGGTCTAATATTGTTAGCACTTCATTTTGTGACTTTTAAAGTCATCCAAGAATTTCCTTTTGGTGACTCGAGTTTGGCACTTTGCTTCCTTGCTTAGCTGCCTAAACTGGTTGCAACATCTATCATTTAGTCTAGTGGCCTGTACTTCCATTTTCTTCCTTTTGATTAGTTTTCTCATCTTTAAGGGTTGTAAATGCTTCTGGTGTTATCCTTCTTCTTCTTCAGTCAGACATCAACCTTTATTTTTTTTTAAAAAGCAGCGGTCATCCTGAGGCTGTCGACACTGCCATAGAGCTTGTCTAGTGTTGCCACTGGTGATGGCCACATCTGCTCCCTCTGATCCTTGTATGTCGGGCAGTTTTGCAGCAAATGCTCAGCGGTCATTTTCCCGGTACCACACGGGCATTCGTCAGTGCCACCTATCTTCAATTTGTTGAATAGGTGGTACCTAAGTCTATTGTGGCCAGTGTGAAGTCTGAAGACCACGACCTGCTCTCTTCTGTTCAACTGGTAATAGGCATCGCTTTTTGTGTATCCAGTATGTTCGGTTTCCCATTTGGTCATGTATCTGGCTCTAATAAGCCGTTTTGACTCTTCGTATGTCATACTAGTATCTGGTTGTGGTAGTCTTGCACCTTCTTTTGCCAGTCTGTCTGCCTCCTCATTGCCTTGTATGTTGCAGTGGGATGGAACCCACTGCACCACTACCCTTTTTGGTGCGGACTGCTGGCATAGTTGACAGAGTACTGCTCTTAGATCATTAAGTTCAGAATTTTTCTGGCTTTTTAGTGCTGTGACTACGGCCAAGGCATCGGTAAGCAGGACTATATGGCTTTCATTCCTTTTACCTGTCACCATTTCTTCCACTGCCGCCCTCAGTGTCTCTGCCTCCGCACTGAAATTGCTTGTGTATTTTCCAGTAACGAATGACAGTGTTATTTTTCTGCCATTTGGTAGGTTTAGAAATGCTCCTGCCCCTCCGTTCTGTGTTGTGTTTGTTACAGAACCGTCGGTGTATGCATGGGTCCAGTCCATGCTTGGGTAGTTTTTCGTTATGAAACTCAGGGTAGTATCTCTTCTTTCTTTTTCAGTCTGGAAATATATGCTGCCTCCAGGTAGATTTTCGTTCAGTAGGGATGGGCTTTGGTGTTGTTAGTGCGTTCATGGGGTCTTCGTGCATCTTTGCTTTGGCTATTTCTGCAAAGTTTCTCCGCTTTAGTTTCCCATTTCGAAATTGGTGTTATCCAATCTTGTAATTCCCTTTTATGTAATCCTAAGCATGATTTGCTGCTTTCTCTGCAAATAGTGAAATTGTTTCGAAATTTTAGTCCATGTTGTCAGTTAGCATTTTATTCTTACTTTTTACAGTTTGTTAATGTTTGTTAACTTCTGCCACAAAAACTTTTCCTGTAGGGGGTTCCTTTCAGGTTTCCTTATGTATTAGAGCCTGTCGTACATGGCATGTGATCTTCCTCTGCACAGAGGAGTTATAAGAAATAGTCTTTCCGTCTATCCATTATTTCCCTCAGTGGTAAGCAAAGCATTTGTTATTCTTTTTCACAGGGCATTCTTTTTCCTTCATCATATTCTTTAGCGTTCTGTAGAACAGCTTATGTTCTCCTGCATTCTTTTCCAGTCTTTCTCCAAATTGCTCCCATTTTTTTGTTTTGCTGTTAGCATTGTTTTCTTTGTTTCTGTTCTAAACATATTCTTTGTATTTCTTTGTTTGAACTTCTGTATTCTTAGCATCTAGATGTTGCTTCCAAGGCATTTTCTTTTCTCTTATTATCCTTTTCACTTCTTCTGTCCACTTTGGCATACTCTTTTTCTACCTTCCTGTTCTGATTTCACAGCATGCTACTGCTGCAGCTATTTTAAGTATGTCATGAATTTTAACCAGAGGATTCCTATATAATCTTAGAATTCCTCAATACTTCATATTGCCTTCTCTATAAACAAAGAGATCTCGATCTCATGCCTGTGTAGCATATTGGGAATATAGTGTTAGGCCCATATTTTTCTTGACCAACGGCACACTAAGTGTAATGTAGTTAACATCACACCTGCTGCGTTTGCTTTCCCAGATTATTCTGGTACCCAATTTTTTAGGCAGTGTGGACCCTGAAAGCTGTTTTTCGATTGGAAAAAATCCAGCACCAACTGGAGACCGAACATCTATCGCTCAGCTGGGAAGATGGTGCACTAACCACTGCACAACCTCAGCTCCTATTACTGTCCCTATAAGCCCCTGGTATCTCCTCTTAACATCTGGTTTTGTTAATTCTCTCTTCTCCCCTTGTGCTGTTAAGCTTCTTGCATGGTATTGAATACTGCCTTGATGGGGCAGCTTTTCTGATTATCTATCATGTAGCATGTCCTTTATAGAACCTCACTCCCATGACAGTCTGTCTGAAAGAAACTCTTTCCCTTGCCAAAACTCTAGACTCCACCACATTCATACCCAGACATTCCTGAATATCTTGGTACCATCGTCTTCTTGGTTTACCCCTTCCTCTTTTACCTGGCATCATACCTTCCATCACTATTCTCTCAAGACCGCTGTGTCTCTTGATGTGACCAAAGTATTTACATTTTCTGGCCATAATGGAATGGATAAACCAGTTCTTCTCTATGCTCAACTCTTGCCGAATGTCTACATTTGTCTTTTATCTGTCCAGGGTATTCTGAGGATCTTTCTGTAACATTTTGACTCAAAGGATTAGATTCTTTGTCTATAAGTTTTGTTAATAGTCCATGATTCACAGCCATAAGCTACCACAGGAAAAACACAGGCACTCAAGACTTTCACTTTTGTCGTTTTGTTGGTGCTGTGCCATAATTTCTTCAGGCTGTTCAGTGTCTGCATTGCTATGGCTATTCTTCTGATTTTTTTCGAGCAGTCACCATTCTTGTCAATTCTGGAGCCCAGAAATTCAAAATGTGTGACCTGATCTATTTCCTCACCATCTACTGTAAATTTATGTTCACATTGTGTTTTGTCTTTGGTCATTATCTTTGTTTTGTTTATGTTTATAAATAGGTTTTGATTTTTTCTGTGTCCATTTACAGCTGAAATTAGCTGCTGTAGCCCTTCTGCACTTCTTGATAGTATCACTGTGTCATCTGCGTATCATAACTCTGGAATCTTGTACCTGCCAATCGTAAATGTATCAAAACTGTCAATGTTCTCGTCTTCTCTAACATTTCTCATTATACATTCTGCGTAGTTGTTATATAGATAAGGTAAGAGGATACATCCCTGTCTTACTCCCTTTTGTACTGCGAACCAATCTGATGTTTGCCAAGATACTCGGACATTGGCTCGTTGATCTTGGTATAATGTTTCAATGAGATGTGTAATGTGCACAAGAAACCCCATTTCCTTCATGATGTTCCACCGATTTTGTTATTTTGCCGTATCAAAGGCCCTGCTCTTCGAGCACTTTAACATCTTTCAAATATTGAAACGCACTTTTCCTCACTATTGTGTAACTAATTATGGATTTTTCATTTCTTGCTGGTGTGCATCTTGTGTAAACATGAATACGCTTGTGTGGGAACCTTGTGTTTGTAATAAAAAGGTTTTGTTCCCTGCAGAATCCTAGTAGTCTTTTTTCATTGCTATTTAGGGCATCTTTGCCATACTTACCAATCACTTCACCTCATATGGAATAGTCGTTTCCAACTCTGGTGTTAAAGTCTCCCATGAGGAGTATTTCATTTTAACAATCGTCAATGGTCTTTTGGAGAAGCTCAAACAATTCTTTAACTCTTTCTGGACCATTAACTGATGTATCAGTACGTGTACAAAACCCCACAGAACCTTTAACCGATCACCTTTTACAAATGTCAATGACTATGCCAAGCAAAAACAGGATAGAAATACACCTGCTCGTAAACATTCAGCCTTCTCCAAATGGGCATCACTAGATCGTAATGTTTATTTTACACTTTATGGCCACCCTGATTGCCATTGGTGTGAATCAAAAACCGTGAATAAAAGACTACTTGTCCATCAAATCCCATAGAAATAGTCCATGGTTCAGGTCAATATTCAGCAGGACAAGAATCTTATTGATAATCAATCAATGATTCATGCAGCTGTTCAAGATGCACAAGGAAAAAGCAAAATTGAGCCATTCATCAATGCACTCATTGCCAGTTTTCAGGAAGCATTCTACCCATTTGAGAATATTTGCATCGATGAAATGGTCATAGGTCACAAGGGGCAATTTAGCAATTCATCCCATGCTGACACAGCTTATAGATCTAAAACTGATTCCAATTCATCCCATACTGACACAGCTTATAGACCTAAAACTGATTCCAATTCATTCCATGCTGACACAGCTTATAGATCTTAAACTGATCCCAATTCATTCCATGCTGACACAGCTTATAGACCTTAAACCGATCCCAATTCATCCCATGCTGACACAGCTTATAGATCTTAAACTGATTCCAATTCATTCCATGCTGACACAGCTTATAGACCTTAAACCGATCCCAATTCATCCCATGCTATTGAAGTTTTTGACAAACTGCTGGAAGGCATCACATGACATCACCATTTGTTTGCCGACAGGTATTATTCTTCTCTACCTCTTGTCCAGTTTCTGCAACAGAGAAACCACCACTACACCTAAACACTCAATTCAAACAGACGAGGATTTCCACCAGAAATGAAAAACAAGAAGATATCCGTGAACCAGGCAAAGTAGTTCATTAATGATGAGTAGCAGATCATGTGTTTCGGCTGGAGAAATAAAATAGTCAAAAGCCGTGACAACATGTGGAAGTGCCACATATGAGGTCAAAGTGGAGGGTAGGAGCCAAGTAATGAAACCATCACCAATCCGTACTTAAACCTTTCAATGAATGGATGAGACAGAGTGGATCAGATAATATCCAATTATGGGAATCATAAAAGAAAAACAGTCAAGTGGTGGAAGAAAGTATTTATGTGGGTGATAGAAATCACACAACCGAATGCCCACATATTATACACACTGAACTACCCTGACAAGGGAAAACTTGTGCGCTTTGCAGACTTCAAAGACATGCTAATAGAGGAACTGTCAGATAATAGGAACTGAAGCACCTAATAGTCTTATTTTTTTAACAAGATATTTATTCCTTCAAATAATCAAATATGAACAAATTTACATATATTTTCATTTTCTGTAACTATTGTCCTTCGCAATGGTATATAATACGTACTATATTTAACTGTACTATGGTGTAAAGCAGTACAATGAAAAAGGTAAAGGGTGACTTTTTTTCTAAAAATAAAAATAAATTTGGGCCAAACCTACAATAAACGAAGTCCTGAAAGAGTTAATGTCAGTTCTCTCAACTTCATTTGGTGCATATACAATGATTGTATCGATTTTACTGGCTTTGTCTTAGAGGCTAAGCACCATCAGTCCTTCTGAAATGAATTTCCATCGTTTGATATTTCCTGTTTGGTTCTTGCCCACAATACAGCCCATCTTCGACGTAGATCTTTTGGTTGCGGGTACTCTGCTGTAGGGGAGCATATTTCCAGCATAGTTCAAGAAACTCTGTTCCTTTTTCTTTGTTTCTGTTAGTGCCAGGATGCTAAATTTTGATCTCCTCATCTCTTCCATCAGTTTCTCTTCCTTCCCATTTATTTTTCTTATATTCCATGTCTCGGATGTTGTGGTCTTTAGTTCTCACCATTTTGTCATTTTAAAATCAGTCCAGTTGTCTGTTTCTTTTTGTAAAAATTTGTATTAAAGATAAACAGGTCATTAGTCTATTGTGTAATTGCGTTATGGAGGGGCTGCCTCCTTACAGCACTCACGCCTATGGCTGCTTGTTTGGTATTCGCATCTAGCCTCCAAATTATAGGAGCATTCAACAAACTGCAACCTTGCTGGCATGCCTGGTAAAAGAGTTGGCTTCTCTGCCAGTGTCACTGTTTCTATAACAAAATAATCTTTTTTTTTTAAACATAGACAGGGGTGTAGGCCCTGAACTTGGGAGGACAGAAGTGCCAACATTTGTCTGACCCCTACCTCACAGACCTGTCCAGCTTTGTTAAAAAGTATGAGAAGGGAAACTCCCACTGGCATAGCTCTGGCACTTGTCAGAATACTCAAGCCGCCAAATCTTGACATGGTAAAGGCACCAGTGTTAGCAAAGGTCCTGCATAGTTCTATGAATAATTCCTATGATTGGGGTGTTTGTGTATGCATGCGCTGGGGGTGAGTTTATGTAAATCAAGCTAGTTGTTGGTACAAAAGTGTCCTAATATATTGTGCTAATCAGTTTTACTAATCTATTAATATATTGTGCTAATCTTACTAATCTATTAATATATTGTGCTAATCTGTTTTACTAATCTATTACTTCAATCTTTTCTTGAACTTTTTAATTTAGTTGTTCCTTCCAACCTTTCCCAACACACTAAGGGGGTTGGCACTTGGATATATGCATCACCTGAACAATTGGAAGGATCTGCATATGACACTAAGGTGAGATTTACCCGTTTGACAGTCAGATACAAAAACAAAATAGATAGCAAATTTACACACTGGTAACATGGCCCATACGAAATAACTGAAAAAAATTGTTTTGTCAGTAACCATAACCTCTCAATAAAGAACCAATCTTGCTGGAGGGAGAGCGATTGGATGAGGTGAATGTCTTTACCCATTTTGACAGCACACTTGACATGTCTGGGGGTACAGATGTAAAGATGGGGGCTAGAAAGGCAAGAATGGCATCCCTGACACTAAACAATATATGGAGATCCAGAGATATCAAAGTTCACACCAAAGTTAGGATATTCAACGCCATTGTCAAGTTGGAGCTGTTGTATGGAGCTAAAACATGGAGAACGGCCAAGGCCATACAACAAAGACTCCAGTCCTTTCTTAACAAACGCCTGCAAAGGATAATGGGCATAAAGTGGCAGGACATGGTGAGGAATGAAGACCTGTGTTCATAAAGTAGCAGGACATGGTGAGTAATGAAGACCTGTGTTCATAAAGTGGCAGGACATGGTGAGTAATGAAGACCTGTGTTCATAAAGTGGCAGGATATGGTGAGTAATGAAGACCTGTGTTCATAAAGTGGCAGGACATGGTGAGGAATGAAGACCTGTAGGAAAGGAGTCAACAAGATATGCTGAGGAAGACACTTAACTTAACGTCTTTATACTGGTTTTGAAGACCCTGCAGAGTCTGTATACAACCAGTCACATTTACATCACCTTGCTCTAAAAGCTATGCGCATCCAGTTTATTCTTAAATGCATTAACTGTCCCTGCCTCCACTACCTCCCCTGGCAATGCATTCCAAGCAGACACCACTCTCTGACTAAACAAATATTTCCTAATATCTAACCTGGACCTCTCTTTAGTCAGCTTGTAGCTATGCCCTCGTGTTAATGTAGGTGGCTGTATTTTAAAAAACTTGTTATAGTCTAATTTATCCATTCCTCTGATCATCTTATAAACCTGTATTAAGTCACCACGAATTCTTCTCTCTTCGAGACACTGTAGGCCGGTTTTTCTGAGTCGTTCCTCATAACTGTAATTCTGGAATCCCACTATCATCTTTGTCGCTCTTTTTTGTATTCTTTCTAGCATGTTTATGTCCCCTCTATGATAAGGACTCCACACCTGTACAGTACTCCAATCTAGGTCTAACTAAAGCTTTATACAGTTTGACAATCACTTCCTCGCTCCTATGTTTAATATTTCTTTTTATCATACCTAACATTGCATTTGCCTTTTTCACTGCTACCTTAACTTGCTCACTCACCTTTCCTGTATGATCTTTTATAACCCCTAGGTCCCTTTCCTTATCTATCTTTCTAATATTGTTTTCTCCCATTCTGTAATTATGTTCCATATTGGATCTACCCATTTATCTACATTAAACTCCATTTGCCAGCTTACAGACCATTCTCGAATTTTATCTAAATTCGACATCAATATATCCACTTCCGCTTTAGATGAGACACTACTGCATAGTTTTGTGTCATCAGCAAATTTTGCAATCATGGATCTCAAATCAATGTCCAAATCATTTATATATATCAAGAACAAAATTGGTCCCAAAACCGAGTCCTGTGGCACACCACTTTTCACTTCACTCCACTCAGAGTACTCCTTATTTATGCACCACCCAAGATAGCTAGGCAGGATCTCACATGGAATCCTCAAGGGAAGAGAAAGAGGTAGACCTAAACATACATGGAGAAGAGAATGTGAGATGGAACTATGATTAAATGGTTACACTTTGGAGAGGCACAAAGAGTAGCCCAGGATTGTGTATGTTGGCGAGATGAGAACAGTGGTCTACGCAGCGAGAGGAGTCATGGGCATTGAGTTGATTGATTGATCACACCTGTTATATGGAGTATTAGTACTACAGACATGTTATATCAGTTGTGTATCACAAAGGTGGTTCTTGTAAATGTTAACATTTCGTTGTGTGAGGTTTCTGATGATCCCTGTCCTTGTCATAAGATGTTCCTGCCAAGCACATCACTATTTTAAAGCTAGTGTTACTAATAACGTCAGCCGGGCGGTCGCATCAGTCAGTCAGCCACATTAGCTTACAACACTGTTTGAATGTCTTGAATTTGAATTGCTGTTTCTTTGGCCGCAGTTTCAGTTGCACTGGGATGAAATTATGGGTTTATTTTTGTCTCTGACTGTTGGAAAAATACAAACAAAATCATTTGAGGTGACAGACTTTTTAAAAGAATACTAAGGGGGGGGACGGCGTGGCCTAGTGGTTAAATGGCACAGCTTACATCCTGAAGGTGCTGGGTTCGATCCCCATCACAGCACCGGCCGTTACCCCGGGGAAGCAAACCCTTAGAATATGCAGGAGGAAGCAGACCCTTACATGAAATGCATGCTGAAGTTGGATGCACTGGGCCGACAGGCGCAAAATAAAAACCACAGTGCAACGCACACCCGCCTTGGGGAATAGAGAAATAAGGCGAACACAAAAAAAAAAAAAAAAAAGAATTCTAAGAATAAATAGATAAGACATGTTCCCGATGGTTTGAGACCTCTATGATTCACTTGTGTCATAACCATCCCTTCTGTACCTTCGAAGCAAGGATTACAAATAAAATGCAATTGCAAGGAAGACTGCTAATAACATTTAGTCTAGAGAACTAGGCACTCAAAATGACAGGGGACATGGAGCAGAAGCTACAAAAGGATATGCTCACTTGTGCCAGTTAACGCTTGATAAATACAACTGTCATGTCAAATACAAACAAATGGTAAAGAAAAACTGCAAAGAAGACTGATTAAAGACCTGGGCAATGGCCAAAACTAGAGACAGCTCTTTAAACATCTATCGGCACCATCTAAGAAAGGTGATGTACATTAAACAGAAATGTTCAGACTAAGAACAGGAAATTGTTTACTCTACTCCCATAGAAATAGAATATGCCCAATGAACAACCAAAACTATAGACACTGTCAGCATCCATCAGGAATGATTGAACATCACATTTTGTCCTAGCCATCACTTCAAGAGATGACAGCTACTCATGCTTTCAATTCAAGAGATAAGTCAATTCCTTATGCCATCACTTCAAGAGATGAGTCAGATCCTGCTGCCTATCACTTCAAGAGATAAGTCAGATCCTGCTGCCTATCACTTCAAGAGATAAGTCAGAACCTCTTGATATCATTTCAAGAGACAAGACAACTCCTCCTGCCCATCACTTTAACAGATAAAACAGATCCTTATGCCATCAGTTCAAGAGATGAGTCAGATCCTAATACCATCACTTCAAGAAATGAGACCGATCCTTGTGCCATCACTTCAAGAAATGAGATGGCTCCTCCTGCCTCAGAACCCAGACATTGAAAATACCCATCATGGCAGACACCAACCACTGACCAGAACTGCACAGTATCACATTATGACATCAAAAGAACAAAAAACTGATTCTCGCTTATGTCAAATCAAATCAGTTACGAATATATCAAAAATGATACAAGTTATAGTTATTTCTGATGTTCAATATACTTCTGACACGTTAAGAACATTTTTCTATCTTTGCATGGTCTCAATAATTTTGTCATGTAGGGTACATTGACTCTGTGGTAGTCCTTTTTAGAGTGATATGTACAGCCTTGGAGTGATACTATATGAGATGTACAACACATTCGACACAGAAATGGAACGAATCCGAGAGATTGGGCACCTCAGATATTACAGTAAATGTTCTGAAGCCTTCCGCCTGAAGTTCGAATCTGAGGTCTGTACTGTTTAATATAGCTAATTATCGTAGTTGTTGATGTCAGTAACCCTTAACTCTTAAATCAGGAAATACACCCACTATTGCTAAGGACAGGGAGATAACTCTTTTTCCCATTCATATACCATTACCCAAAAAAAAAATTATAAAAAATCTAAACATTAACTGCTGAATTTTTAAAAACACTAATTTCCTGTGATTTGTAAAAAAAATCGGATCAGATTTTGACGCAATTAGTCTTTTTTTAGATTTATTTTATAACTACCAAACTTGCCACTATTACTGGCTTCTGGCCATAATAGATTATTCTATAAGCGCTTGTGTGGTAGTGAATGAGTTAATCCATTTTAAAATAAAAAGGACAAGTTTAATTAAATATAACAATAGACACAATTTAAGAAAAACACGGCTCAATTGTTATTTATGATAGAAGTTGTTTTTGTTTTGAATGCCTACAATGAGTAGGTTTACTCTTTTGTGTGACCTGAAAAGGATGTTAAGTGGTAGGTTGCAGTAGCTTTCATCACATCCCGAGCAGGCTGATGAAGGTGGACTGGAGTCCTCCAAGCGGTTGTGCTATGCTAATCTTCATCTGTGTGTTGCTCAATACTAAGGGTATCACATCGATAACTCACCTCGTTAGGCTGCCATGAAAACAGCCCATTTCCAGGGAGAGCTGCGAGGAAGCTGAGTTGAGGGTCTAGGCCAGTATATTTTACTTGACCCTGACTAACATGTCTGATCAGTATGTTGTGCCTGACCAGACGTTAGTCTTCGTGAAAAAAATGTGAAATGCTGAAAATATTTGCAGTGCTTTTTAGCCACTTTTCTCCACACATCATGTTTGACTGGTCTTATCTACAACTTTTGGGGAATTGAGATTCAGTCAGGCACTGACCAGGACAGTGTGTCAGGGTCAGGCATACACTGACCAGGACAGTGTGTCAGGGTCAGGCATACACTGACCAGGCCAGTGTGTCAGGGTCAGGCATACACTGACCAGGACCACAATTTCTTTTCCATGTAGCGTTCCCTAGAAATAGGTTGTTTTGAAGGCAGCATGGATGATGAGTTCTGGATCGATGTGATCCCTGTAGTAGTGAGTGCCACGCAGATGAAGTCAAGCATAGCACAACCACCTGAAAGACCGTGGTCCATGCTCGGGATGTGAGGAAAGCTACTGTAACCCGCCACTTTACAAGTCTGAATAAAATGTCAATTGACATTATTGTTTGCACAAATGGACAGTACGAGGGATGGTCAGAAAAACATGCCAGTATGAAATTATGCCCCATCGACCATACTCACCATACCTGGCACCTAGTGACTTCTTTCTGTTACTAAACATGAAGATTCCACTTCGTGGACGTCATTTTCTTTCTGTTCAGGACTTGATCACTTAACTGAAGATGTGGTTATGGGCCCAGAAAGAGGTGTTCTCAAATCAGGGCATCAGGAAGATGAAGAGTAGATGAGAGAAGTGTATCACCTTGCAAGATGAATACACAGAGAAGGACTAAAGTTCACACCAATTTCCAAGTAAGAGCCTTAACTCCTTCATACTAAAGTGCACAACTTATCGACCATCCCTCGTACACAATAAACATTCACACATTCTTTTTAGAACATTGAAAACATGCTTTTTTCTAACTATAGTTCTCAAGTAAGGCTTCGAGAGCGAACCCTTAGGAAAAATCCAGAGCTGGAGTCCTTAAGGCAGTCTAATGGTGTTTCAACCAATATTTTGACAACTCCTGTGACATTGCTGATTCTAGGCGGTATCGACTGTTGTTCCCCTGGATTATTTAGCTTCGTGGAGAGAGGGGACCTGCTGCTTGGGCAACAGCTTATTCTCCTTAGAAATATGCCCAGGCTTGCTCCTAGGAGAGGCCCATGAGCATTACCCTTCAACACCGACACATCACCTGCCACTTCAAATAAGCTCATGCAACACAGGGAAGTGAGGAGACAACGCCGAAAGGAAAAAGAAAACCTAAAACTCAGTAGAGAGTTGCTACTCCAACATCGCATCAACTTATAGTCAGACATGACTGAACAGGGGCTACTACTAAAACAGGTTCCAGTCTTAAAACTTGGATAGTCTCCAATATTTAATGGTGATCTGGAACATCATCATCATAATCCCCTTGTATGTACTGACTGATCATAAATATATAATAACAAATCAATTCAAATATTCTTTCCAATCCAGGCTTTGACTATTGAATCACTTATTAGCTCAATGGCTAGCAGTAGACCAACGGCCCTTGAGATTTTCAATAAAGTAAAAAAACTCTTAAATAAGCAGGTAAGCTTGTCTTGTCAGTAACAAGTGACCACTTCTTATGGGCAATCAATAGGGCACATAGGTTGAAGTGATAGCATTGATACCATGTGTTTGCTGTCCCTATCTCTCACCAAATGTATTTTATATACTTTGTTGTGTTATAGTGTACTTGTCTCTATCTAGTACCTGTCTATTTCCTATTCTTTGTTGTGTATAAAATGTCTTTTCTCTATTTAGTGCCTATTTTCTATCCTTTAATGTGTTATAGTGTCTTCTCTCCATCTAGCACATGTTTATTTTCTATCTTTTATGTTATATTGTCTTCTCTCTATCTAGCATCTGTCCATTTTCTATCCATTGTGTTATAGTGTCTTCTCTCTGTCTAGCACCTGTATATTTTCTATCCATTGTGCTAGTGTCTTCTCTCTATCTAGTACATGCCTATTTTCTATCCTTTGTTGTATTATAGTGTCTTCTCTCTAGCTAGCACCTGTCTATTTTCTATCCTTATTGCATTTGTAGTGTCTTTTCTCTATCTAAAAATAAGGCAATGCTGCAGTGTCACTTAAATAAAGTATAAAAAAGCATGGATTGGTATGGTTTTAGATGCAACGCTGGTACATAAACAAGAACAAAACCTACACTACAACCAAGAGGCTTTTATCAGCAACAACAGACAATACAAATATGAACTAAGACATCATGGATGAAGAGATGAACACACCGAAAAGAAGTAGGGACACTTAAAAAGGTGCTTAGCCGGGTAAATCATGTCGACGAGACTGTCATACTTACTTGCTCTCCGTGTCCTAGGCACTACGTCACACATCATTATTCCAGTTTTCAGCCACATGGATTGCCCTGTCACTCACACTCAGCAGGTCATCCATGCTACAAGTCTCCGGGAGGTTTGGGCAGATCATCAGATGGTCATGGTCTTGTGTTACTCCACATTTGCATGTTTCATCATCCATGTATCCCCATCTTTTCAGGTTTTTCCTGCATCGTGATGCACCAGTTCCAAGTCTATTTAGGTACTTCCATGTTGCGGAGGGCAGGAGATGTCCAGGCACAGGATCCTCCCGTAACTCGATCAAGGGGTCCTGTGTCAGCTGTTTCCAACTTTCGATGCATCGTTTTCCTGGACTAGTCTGTAGGGACTGGGTTGACCATAAGAAACTTCGTCTTGACTTTAGTCTTGCGTGCTGCACCTGATGTCTGAACATAGAGTGTCTTGGGTCATTTACCTCTCTCTTTCTATCTCTAACGCAACAGTTCTTCATTCTCTGGTGGTGCTATGCCGATTATGGGGTATATTTTTTCAATTGGTATAGGTTTTAATCATCCAGTAACTATACGACCTGTCTCATTTATTGCTGTATCTATATGTTTGGCATGTGCAGAGTTTTTCCAGAATGGTATGACGTACTCTGCTACAGAGAAACACAGAGCGAGTGCTGATGTTCGGAGGACGTCTGGCTTTGCTCCCCATGTTGTGCCAGTCAGTTTTCCTATGATACTATTTCTCGCATGAATTTCTTGTTTTGTCTCCTGCCAATGTGCGGAATAGGACACCGTGCTGTCCAACTTTACTCCCAAGTATTTGGGGGCCATGCTGTGTTCCAGATTCTGTCCTTACCATTTGATCTGTAACTTTCTGTTCGCCTCTCTGGTTCTGAGGTGGTAGGCGCATACTTGAGTTTTGCTGGGATTTGAGGTGATTTTTATGCTAATATAGAGCAAGAACATCAACAGCGTTTGTGAATTTCTGTTCATCTTCTTCTAAACTCTATGAATTTTGTCACCTATGTATCTATAGGTTGATAATTGGTGTATATATTATACAGCATAGGTGAAAGGAAGTGTAGTGGAGATATTTGTGGGTGGGAGGAAGTGTAGTGGAAATATTTGTGGGTGAGAGGAAGTGTAGTGCAGAAATTTGTGGGTGTTAGTGGGTTTGTAGTTGACACTGGTATAGAGGCTGGAATGACATACATTAATGAGTTGGATTCTAACTCTGCGCGATTACGACAACACGCGAATGACATCTACAAGAACTCCGCTTCGCCGATCGTGAGCCACTTCAATGGTCTTGATTACTAGGGGAAGGTCAGCGTTAGAGTCAAAGACATTGTTTCTTGCTCTTTGAATGATCCACATCAATTTCAGCTGGAGAATAGACTGAGCTTCCACATAGGCTGCCTTCATCAGCACAGCATTAACAATGTCCATACCTTTCCCTAGGCATTATCTCCTTTGACGTTTCCTCCTTTGTTTCCTCTATTTGCCTTCTTTCTCTCTGTTTTCATATTTGTGTGTTCTGTTTGTACTTGAATCACCACTTGGTCATTTCCTTCTTCTTCTGCGTTCAGGCTTTTTGGTCATGCTAGATCTGCAGTCCTGTCGTTAGGACGAAGTCAACAGTTCTCTTCAGATCCGGGTGGCAGCCCCACAGCTTCTGCATCACCTCACCTCCCCCTGGCCAGGTCTGGCATCATAGGTTTCTGTGTATTGGGCAGTTCTGTAGGATGTGTTCAGGGGTCTGGACTCCAGCAGTTCCATATGGGCAGTCACTTGTGTGTGATATCTTGAGCCAATGGAGGTGACGCAATAGTCTGCAGTGGCCTGTTCTCAGGCGAAATATGGTGGTTTGTTGGTGTCTGTGGAGCTGGTGGATTGGGTCAGCTCACTTCCATTTCTTTCTTTCATTTTGAGTTGTACTGATTGTGTTTTGGTGGTTTTTGTTTCTCGGTAGGACACTGCATGGATAAGTTGCTCCATCTTACCACCTGCTTTAAATTCCACAATGGGGGTAGTCACTGAAGAGCAACTGTTGAGGTTCTTTGGATTTTGTTGAGCTCTGATCTGATTTCCTGCAGCATTTGTTCACCTCTAGTGTTTTGTATTACTTCTAGTAGTGATCTGCAATCTGTAAAGACACTCTGGGTTGACAGGTGTTCGTCGGGTCTGATGAACACTCTTAGTGCCTATAGGAGTGCCATAAACTCTGCCTTAAGGCTGGAAGAAATCTTCCAAGTAGGGAAAGCTTTGAGTTATTTCCCCATTGTTGTATCTTACAAAAACGTCTCCTCCACCATCCTTAACTGAGCCCTCTGCAGATCCATATGTGTATATGTGGGTTCAGTCCTTAGGACTCTATTCCTTCAATCATCTTCTGAGCTAGTCTTTAGGTGTTTAGCCTGACAATTTTTCTTTTCGATTCCTGGGATCTCTGTGGTTATTACGATGTTTTCATGGCAATAGTTTGGCTCCTCATAGTCAGTCAGCATTTCCATTTCTGTGAGTTGCTTTGGGAGAAGGTTTTCATGGTGGTGCTGCAGGTGTTTTGAGTTGTGGTCATTTCCCATTGGGCCTCTATCAGCATATCCAACCTTTTACTCTCCTACTTTTCTGACTTCACACTTTCGTGGCCAGTTATGCATCACGCTCTCATTACAGACTCGTCAACATGATTTATCCAGCTAAGTACCTGGTATTATATCTTTTCAATGTGTTCATCTTTTCTTCCATGATGTGCTAGTTCATATTTGTATTGTTTGTGGTCCCTAATGAATGCCTCTTGGTCATAATATATTTTTTGTTCATGTTTATGTTACAGCGCAGAATATCTGAACCACACATATCATTTTAAACACTTTTCTCTATCTTCTATCCTTTATTGTGTTTTTTCTCTATCTTCTATCCTTTATTGTGTTTTTTCTCTATCTTCTATCCTTTATTGTGTTTTTTCTCTATCTTCTATCCTTTATTGTGTTTTTTCTTTATCTTCTATCCTTTATTGTGTTTTTTCTCTATCTTCTATCCTTTATTGTGTTTTTTCTCTATCTTCTATCCTTTATTGTGTTTTTTCTCTATTATCTATCCTTTATTGTGTTTTTTCTCTATCTTCTATCCTTTATTGTGTTTTTTCTCTATCTTCTATCCTTTATTATGTTTTTTCTCTATCTTCTAACCTTTATTTGTGTGATAGTGACTCTTCTCTTTTATCATTTATTGTGTCATAGTGTCTTTTCTCTATATTTTATCCTTTATTGTTTCTTTTCTCTCTTTTGTCATTTATTTATGTGATAGTGTCTTTTCTCTATTTTTTATCCTTTATTTGTGTGATAGTGACTCTTCTCTTTTATCCTATATTGTGTCATAGTGTCTTTTCTCTACCTTCTATGCTTTATTGTGTTTTTTCTCTATCTTTTATCCTTTATATGTGTGATAGTGTCTTTTCTCTATCTTTTATCCTTTATTGTGTGTTTTCGCTATCTTTTGTCATTTATTTATGTGATGGTGTCTTTTCTCTATTTTCTATCATTTATTTGTGTGATAGTGCTTTTTCTCAATCTTCTATCCTTTATTTGTGTCATAGTGTCATTTCGCTATCTTTTATCCTTTATTTGTGTCATAGTGTCTTTTCTCTATCTTCTATCATTTATTTGTGTCATAGTGTTTATTCTCTATCTTTCAGTTGATGTATTTCTTTTACTAACCTGGCTAGCTTCCATCCTTTACTTGTTTGTATTTTCTTTTCCATTATCTAGCACCTGTCTGTCTTCTATCCATTACTTGTTATCCAAGACTTTGTCTTTAGAGACAATTCTGTCACATGAAATAAAATTATGGACAGATGAAATTAACACAAACAAGAATTTACCAAATACATTTGGTTTTGCAGAAGTACATTTACAATCCTATTAATAGGAAAAAAATACAAATGAGGATATGCAAAGAGAGACGAATGCAGAAGAAGCTTATTAAACTCACCAGAAAGAAATAGGCTTTGTTATTTATTAGAGGAGATGTAATGGTAAGCAGAGAGTTGGAGCATACTCTAACCAACTATCACAGTTGATTCGGAATAACCCGACAAATACTCTAACCAACTATCACAGTTGATTCGGAAAAACCCGACAAATACTCTAACCAACTATCACAGTTGATTCGGAAAAACCCGACAAATACTCTAACCAACTATCACAGTTGATTCGGAAAAACCCGACAAATACTCTAACCAACTATCACAGTTGATTCGGAAAAACCCGACAAATACTCTAACCAACTATCACAGTTGATTCGGAAAAACCCGACAAATACTCTAACCAACTATCACAGTTGATTCGGAAAAACCCGACAAATACTCTAACCAACTATCACAGTTGATTCGGAAAAACCCGACAAATACTCTAACCAACTATCACAGTTGATTCGGAAAAACCCGACAAATACTCTAACCAACTATCACAGTTGATTCGGAAAAACCCGACAAATACTCTAACCAACTATCACAGTTGATTCGGAAAAACCCGACAAATACTCTAACCAACTATCACAGTTGATTCGGAAAAACCCGACAAATACTCTAACCAACTATCACAGTTGATTCGGAAAAACCCGACAAAAGTGTGAAGATTCTGGAGAGTTGAATATCATAGCATAAATGAGTCAACAACACAATTGATAACAGTGCTAAGGCTATCAAGTTGTAGTGATCCCTGATCACCTGTACCAGGAAATGTTGCACATCAAGGCTGTTCTCCATCTGTTCGTTGGACTTGTTTTTGCGCTCTGCAACTATATATTGTGATGTTTACCTTAGGTTATCTTTTACGTCTGATTTTATATATAATTTGGAAGCTCTTTTTTTCTTTTTAAAACATATTCCAAGCAGATTAAAAAGTTGACTTCGTCATCATCATTATTAATATGTGAATGATTATTACACATTTTAAAAATACAATTGTTACAATTTTTTGGTTGTCACTGAAAACTTTAAATGGGAATGTTAACAGTGGGGAGATGCACAGCAGCACACCAAACAAGTAATAAGAAAGAGGAGCCGACACCGCTCAGGACAATCAAAACCAGCCCAACCAGGCGACAACAACAAGACTTAACTGCAAGAAAGAGGTATTGGAAATCCAGCCAAATGAACACTGCATGTAAAAGTATTTTCATTAGTCCATGCATTCATATAATCAATCTTACAACCAAGAAACACAGACTTAGTTCAATTTAAATGTAAATATACTCTATTACAGTAAAGATTTATGTGTATAAGTGTATACCTAGTGATGTAACACGTATATCAGATGCTTTTCTTAACCAATTAATGAATTATTTTCAGTTAGTTAAACTTTATTCTTCATACACTTTTTAAAAAAATGAAATATAAAATTGTTAAGAACACGTTCAAGAGACACCTCAATGATCTCTTTGTTTTAAATTTGAAACATTACTCATCACTTTACTTTGATTGGTTGGTTTTGTTACGTCTCCTATTTACATGGCTTACCAAGCTGGCACCGGTCTTGGTAGTACATCATCTATATTATTGAGGGTCAGTCAGAGCCCTATTTGGCAACATTTTGTAGAAAACATTTCTGGAATAATTGTTCTAAAAATTAGAAAAGTGTGTTACGGTATTAGTATGATCATGGTAAGTGGAAACAATCTGCTTCTTCTTGTTCACTACATTTTTCATTATGTTTACACATGAAGTCCAGTTTTCTGAATTAGGTTTGATGTGCTGGAGAGTTCTTCTAGACTCTCAAACAGCTTTGTGTGGAGGTTCTTCGCCATAGGCCAGTGCTCAGTACGAAATTGCTTAAGCATGTAACAGTCCTGTAGGATTTGTCTTGCTGTCTGTGTTGCCTGTCTGCATGTACACATAGGTGATGGGGCCAATAGTTATCCATTTTAACAGTATTATCAGTTGTAACAGTATTATCAATTGTAACAGTATTGATCTATTTCAATATTTGACTAAAGTATGTTATTGAGGGGGTTGACTCAGTCTTTGTTGTTTTAATAGAAGATTTCAGCATTTCTTTTAACAATTTGAGTGGTCCGCCGGGGTATGATAAAGACAAGAATAGTACCACTGCCTGACAGAGAGCACGTCGTAAAAGGCGACTAACTGTGTGACATGGCATAACACCAGCCATGGTTAGGTGGTTTTTTGTTTGTTTGTTTGCGTTTGCCTTATTTCTCTATTCCCCAAGGCGGGTGTGGGTTGCACTGTGGTTTTTATTTTGCGCCTGTCGGCCCAGTGCATCCGACTTCAGCATGCATTTTATGTAAGGGTCTGCTTCCTCCTGCATTTTCTAAGGGTTTGCTTCCCCGGGGTAACGGCCGGTGCTGTGATTGGGATTGAACCTAGCACCTTCGGCTTGTGAGCCGTGCCACTAGGCCACGCCATCCCCTGGTTAGGTGGTTTGCATAGATGACGCATTACAGGCTATGAGTCTACTTTGCTCTAGTGTTTGAGTCTATTAAGATGGATTCGCACATCGGTTAACCCTACCAGACCGCTGTACCCATTTTTCGGTAATTTCCTTAACTGCCGCTAAACCGCTGTACCTAATTTTCGGTACTTTGGATAGTACGTCATAAAATGCGTCAGAATCTAAAAATAACCAACCAATCGTGGTCAATCCTCGTGATTAGTCATTGTAAATGGCTGTCCCCATGTTTGAATTGATTTTGTGGGGTTTAACGTGAACAAATTCGGAAAATTGACAATGAAACGAACGGCTGATGTACTTCAAGTACCAAGTACTTCAACAGGAAAGCAAAGTAAGTCTAGGCTTATGACAGTCCAACAGGTGATCAATAATTTGGTTGATTCAGTCTCTGTTCAAGTGAAACAGACAGTGAGAGCTCGAGTGATGAGATGAATGCTTTTCTTGGACTGAGGATCTATATGGAATACTCATGTATAAAGCCCAGCTATCAGGATTATTGGACAAATGAGGGCTCTTTGTTGTATTTACTCCCGGATTTCGAAATGTTTTATGACTCGAGACAGATTCTTTGCCTTTTGCTGGGTGGATTGGCACACAAAGGTGGAATATTGACGCTAGATGAAAGGTAAACCTATTTTCTACAATGTCTCCAAGTTACATCTTATTCTAACCACTTGTTTGCATGTAACTAACATTTTTCTATATCATGTTGGTTTTTTCTCTTTAATGCTCTGGAACCCAGGAATGGGGGACAGTTGGATTCAGGGTCTTAGGTCTGGTAGGGTTAACATTTAGCACACCCTGGTCTAGGTTGGCGAGACGAACTCGACCTACAAAATCGTAATTTTAACAAATTTATTGTTTCTTACACAGAGACCCTAACCATAGCCATTTTATGTTTATGCTGCATACATCACCATCTACACACTATATTTTGCCAGTAAAAGTATCGTATGTTAGATTACAAATGGTTTTTGAACAATTTTTATTCTTATACGCCGTCTGGAGCAAGCCGACTTATTGCGAAAGGTGAAGTAGATTGTTGGGAAAGATCTTTATCAAGTAGATCTGTTTATTTTGTTTGTTTAGATGAAAGAACTACGTTTGAATTGGAAACTGACAGTTGTGTTGATATTGTAAACACATTATCAATATGTTGTTGTGGTTTCCATGGATTTCTATCGGAGCGACTAGGCCTAGCGGTCGAGTCCAAATTTTTTTTTAGATTTCCATAAATTTTCAACTTCATCTTTTTTGTATCTCAGAAACTAACAAATACACAACAAAAACAATAACACACACAAGTTCTTTATTGAATTGTGTCTCTACACACAAGAAAATCATATTTATTGACCTACAAACAGAAAAGTTACAAATTTTGAAATTCAACTACCATAGAGCGAAATATGAAGTTGTCAAAATGTTCAAAAACTAGTGCGGCGGGCTAAAGGATAAAAACAGAAATAGATAACCAACTCCTCCTGAAGACCCCCAAACAATTGGAAATAATATTCAATGTGCTACCGGTGACAACATATTGTTTCTTTCATACAATAAAACTGTCTTACATAATTATATTCAACCATGTTTACACTGGCATTGTTTACACTTTTCATTTGAATAATTACCATTTTTATGTCCACAATTTTATTGGAAAATACAATGGGGCTTCAAAAGAAACCTCAATGCTGCGATATAAATTTAAAACTGTGTCTTTGTTATGTAAGTTGGCAGTACTGTTACTTAGTACTTCAAGTGTGTTCTACAGGTGATAGAAGAGCCACATGATACCAAAGTAGTTGGTTGAAGTAGGTCATCCCACTATTGATATGCATCAAAGAGAAGCAGTGTTTGGTTATCTAGTTTTTTAGTAGTGAAGTCTGTAAACTAGCGACACAACGCATTTCATTCTCCGGACTACATCCTGCTACTTACGAAACCATGTTCAGAGCTTGGTAGCAGGAGATTGAGAACGAACGCAGAAGAAGAAGTAGTGAAGTGTTAGAACCTATAAAATGTAGAAGATGAAAGAATGTTTAGTACGGTGATGCATATTTGTCACTTCAACAAGTGTAATAGTGAAGTAGGAAGTTATTCTTCTTTGGCGATAATTCTGAAAAGGATGTTTGTGTCGTAGTTTACAGCGAAGATGATATATCTACATCTTTCTGTCCAACACATCTGATTCAGCAATGCATTTTTGGGACTGTGTTTGTCTTCCCTCTTCGATCTCTAATCACTTAGCCAGGCTGCATGTTTCCAGTCTGTTTCCAGGGCTGCCATTTGGAAGCGGAACAGGGTCTAGGCCATTTATGGGTCACTGACCCTGATGCAAGCTATCAGTTCATTCACTGCTGCATCTTTGACCCCTAGGAAGCTCTGAAGTGGTTTGAGTAACAGACTGCTCTTGACCAGGTCAGACACGTTGAGTACTGACATCAAAGTTGATTGCATCAGTTGAACTGATCATGATGAAAAATTTTGGAGTGACTGAATAAAATAGTCACACTTCTGGACATCAGTCAAGATCCAGCAAACCACATCATCCATGATGTGGTCCAGTCTCACAAAGTGCCTGCGAGGTGGTTATCATGGCAGGTAACCCCAGAGTTGAAATAATGTGGTGTATCAGTGCCTCTACACTCACGACAAAAAAACTGATTTTTGTGGTAGGAATCCATGTACTTTGTAAGTGCTAGGATTTGTATTGAGCTTACCAAATGGTAGAAAAATAACACTGTCAGTGGCAATTGGAAAATACTCAAGCAATTTCAGAGCGGAGGCAGAGGCACTGAGGGCTGCAGCAGAAGCAATGCTGACAAGCAAAAGAAATGAAAGCCAGATAGTCCTGTTTACAGATGCCCTGGCCGTAGTCACAGCACTAAAAAGCCAGCAAAATACTGAACTTAATGATTTAAGAGCTGTACTCTGTCAACTATGCCATCAGACCGCACCAAAAAGAGTAGTGGTACAGTGGATTCCATCCCATTGTAACATCCAAGGCAACGAGGAGGCAGACAGACTAGCAAAAGAAGGTGCAAGACTACCACAACCAGATTCTAGTGTGACCTACGAAGAGTCCAAAAGGCTTATTAGAGCCAGATACATGGCCAAATTGGAAACAGAACATACTGGCTACACAAAAAATTATGCGTATTACCAATTGAACAGAAGAGAGCAGGTCGTGGTCTTCAGACTCCGCACAGGCCACAACAGACTGAGGTACCACCTATTCAATAAACTGAAGATAGGTGGCACTGACAAATGCAGTTGTGGTACCGGAAAAATGACCGCTGAACATCTGCTGCAAAACTGCCCGAAATACGAGAACCAGAGAAAGCACATGTGGCCATCACCAGTGGCAACACTAGACAAGCTCTATGGCAGTGTCGACAGCCTCAGGATGACCACTGCTTTTTTCGAAAAAATACAGGTTGGCGTCTGACAGCGTACGAAGAAGAAGAAGAAGAAGAAATATTGAAAATAATTGGGACTACATAACAAAAATGATAGAGCAGAGTGCCAAGTTTTATTTGCAAAACAAAGGACCATCACCTACGTAGATAAGAATACGTGATCTCTTACTGGAACAGGTACAAAGTTTATCATATTTGGAACATATAATAACTGAAGAGGGCAGCTGTGAAAAAGAAATCAGAAAGAGAATAGGTTTGGCCAAGACAGTACCGTTGTACAACAACATGCAGTGACATCCAGGCAGATAAATCAGAATTAGAAAATGGGAATGGTAAAGTACTACGTATACTCTTCACTACTTTATGGCACAGAGAGACAGACAGTGAATAAACAGCTAGAGAAGAGGCATTTGAGCTGGTTTATCAAAGATTGCGCCATGTCTTAAGGGAAAGAGGAGAAAACAGATGTGGGGTACTGATAATATTGGCGATGGAGAGGGAACTGCTGTTAAAAATCAGGGTTAAATAGTTGGGATATTTTGGCTATGTAACAAGGCATACCACGCTAGTGAAGAACATACCAGAGGATAAGGTGGAAGGCAATCGTCCAAGCAGCAGACAACATTATAAGTGGTCAAATAACATCAGGAGATGGACTGGAAAAAGTCTGTCAGATTGCACCAATAGAGCAAGAGATATAGTATGTTGGAGATCCATTGTATCTGACCTCTATTGTGGAGAAGGCACCTGAGCTGAAAGGAAATTCTTCTCAAAGAGAAACTGTGGCTTGAATAACACAGATTAAATCTGAGATTATGGTAAAATTAAAGATATTAAAACAATTGCACAATTCCAATTGTGAATTATTTTTCTTTCCTTCAACTAGTTTCCTAAAGCAGAATTTGTTATGCTGTGTTTAGTGCCTTACAGCTCAGTGTATCTGACATCAGCACACATTTTTGTATAATTGGTTCACATACCATAGGGGTCTTGCTGGTTCACATATCCGAACACATGCAAATTTTGTTTGTGAGTCATAACACTAGCTCTCAATCACTTGTGAAGGGGATTGGAAAGATGTACGTGTCATCCCCTTGTTCAAAACGGGCAGACAATCAAATCCAGCCAATTATAGACCCGTGATTTTAATGAGCATAGTCTGCAAAATTTTAGTACATAATCAAAGAAAACATTGTAATAATCTTGCACAAATTTAATCTAATCAAGAACAGTCAGCATGAATTTACTAAATAAAGATTGTGCTACAAATGTATTAAAATTCATGGAGAATGTTTCCAAAATGATAAAGGGAGCCAGTGGCGATGTTATTTATATAGATTTTGCAAAGGTATTTGAGGAACTTAAAATCACAAGGAACATGTGATAAAATTGCCAAATAGATAGGAGGCAGAGAGTGGGCATAAATAAGGAGTACTCTGAGTGGTGTGGGATGAAAAGTGGAGCGTCACAGGGCTCGGCTTTGGGACAAATATTGTTCTTGATATATATAAACAATTTTGATATTGATATCAGATCTATGATGGCAGAATTCACAGGTGTCACAAAACTATGAAGTGTCATCTAAAGCAGAAGTGGATATGTTGAGGTCAGATTTAGATAAGATTCGAGAATGGTCTGACATCTGGCAGATGGCATTTAATGTAGATAAGTGTACAGTCATCCACATGGGTAGATCCAATATGGAACATAATTACAGAATGGGAGTGAACAATATTAGAAAGATAAAAAAGGAAAGGGACCTTTGGTTATAATACAAGGTAGCTTCACAAATTTCTCGTAATTAGTGGATTATATAGAAATAAGTCGCAATAGAATTATCTACACATTTCCTTCAAAGTAGTTCCCTTCGGCAACTACATACTTTTGCCAACGTGCATGCAGCTGCTGGAAACATTCCTGGAAGCTATTCTTTGACACCTCTCTCAGCTGTCTTGTCACATTGGTAATAACGTCTTCAGCATCCTTGAATCGCTGTCTTTTCAGTGCCGATTTAAATTGAGGGAACAAGAAAAAAATCGGCCGGTGCTAGGTCGGGAGAATATGAAGGATTTTCCAAGGTAATCACATTGTGCTCTACGAGATACTGCTTCACCAGTAGGGATCAATGAGCTGGTGGATTGTCATGCAATATAATCCAACTGTTTGTTCTCCATTTTTCTGGTCGTTTTCTTCTGATTGCATCTCCTAGATGACGGAAGATATCAACGTACAGTTCCTTGTTAGCCGTTGGGCCTTCAGGAATAAATTCATGATGACAATGCCCTGGGAAAGAAAAAAACGTCCAACATAACTTTTCCTTTGCTCTTGTCCAAACGAAATTTCTGTGTCCGGGGAGATGTGGGAGATTTCCATTAAGAGAACTGAGGATTGTACAAAAAACACCAGGTCTTATCTCCTGTGATTATTTTGTTGAGAAAATTGCTATCTTGATCAGCCATACTGATTAGGTTTCCTGCCAATGTCAATCTCGTGTCTTTCTGTTCAAGAGATAACATTTTTTAACCATGTGCAGTTTATTGTGGAGAATACTGCGGCAACTTCCAAATGATATTCCAACTTCTGAGCATATTTTTTCGACACTAAGTTTTCTGTCAGCACACACAACGTTTCGAACATGCTCAATGTTTTCATTGTTGATCGAGGTTGACGGTTATCCACTACATGCATCATCATCGACACTAACACAACTTTCACAGAAATGCTTGTGCCACTCAAATGCTTTCAATTTCTTCATTGCGAAATCACCATATGCTTTATTAAGCAATGTTTGTGTCTCTGAGGGTGACTTCTCAAGCAAAACACAGAATTTTACATTTGTACGTTGTTCAATCAAAGACATATTCAACCCGGACAATGCAAGGAGCACAACACACAAACAAACTTCTGTTCTAGAGTATATATGAAGGTCACATCTGCCATGTCCTTTCATCAAGGTCACAACCAACTTCTAAATATATAATCTTCATTACATCATCTTTCATTCAAACACGAGTCGACTATTCCTGGAAATTTTTGAAGCTACCTTGTAGATCACACAGGTAAGGTGAGTGAGCAAGACTATAATAAGTTTTTCACAAAGTACAACTGTTTACAAGAACAAAACGGCAAAGCTACAAACTAATTAAAGAAAGGTCCAGATTAGATATTAGGAAATAATCCTTTAGTCAGAGAGTAGAGAATGCTTGGAATGCATTGGCACAGGAAATGGTATGGGCAGGGGCAGGGACAGGGACATTCAAGAATAGATTGGATGCACATAGTTATTTTTAAATGAAGTTGAATAGAAGAAACTGGTTGTTTACAGACTCTGCAAAGTTTTCTCAACCAGTATAAAGAAGTTAAGTTAGGTTAACTAGTTCACTGTGACACATTGGTCCACTAAATTGACTTCATGCAGTCATTGGTCCATTAAATTGACTTCATGCAGTCATTGGTCCATTAAATTGACTTCATGCAGTCATTGGTCCATTAAATTGATTTCATGCAGTCATTGGTCCACTAAATTGACTTCTTGCAGCCCGTGTTACATTTTCTTGACTTCATGTGGCTCATTTGTGCATTAACTTGACTTCATGTGGTCCTCTTAGTGGTTTTAGTTTAAGACCCATGTTTGACATGACTTAGTTCGCCATCTTAACATTTTAAAAATTACTTCAGATTTTGATATTTGACATTTATTTTTGTATTTTGATATTTGGCATTTATTTTTGTCTATAATTTTAAAAGACAATCCAGGCATTATTGCACATTAGGTTTCTCATGTGTAACTTGTCTTCATGTGCCTTGCCAACTGGTGGAGGTGATGAATACTTGCCTTGCCAACTGGTGGAGGTGATGAAGACTTGCCTTGCCAACTGGTGATGAAGACTTGCCTTGTCAACTGTTGGAGGTGATGAAGACTTGCCTTGCCAACGGGTGGAGGGGATGAAGACTTGCCTTGCCAACTGATGGAGGTGATGAAGACTTGCCTTGCCAACTGGTGGAGGTGATGAAGACTTGCCTTGTCAACTGTTGGAGGTGATGAAGACTTGCCTTGCCAACTGGTGGAGGTGATGAATACTTGCCTTGCCAACTGGTGGAGGTGATGAAGACTTGCCTTGCCAACTGGTGGAGGTGATGAAGACTTGCCTTGCCAACTGGTGGAGGTGATGAAGACTTGCCTTGCCAACTGGTGGAGGTGATGAAGACTCTACACAACACCCTGTCTCTAGAGTTGTTGTTTAAAATAAATGTTATTTATGGTTGTGTATCGCCTGACAGTCTCTGATGTGAAGGACAGAAGCATGTATGTCTCTTTCCAGATGTTGCCAGGGAACGTTTTAAAGATGTTTTTATACATATGAGTGGCAGATTAGTTAGAGTGCTTTTTAACTCTTGTCAAAGGGGGTTGGGTTTATATTCCTGGCCTCGACACACTCTAGTCTCCCCAGTTGTAAATAGGTACCCGACTAACAGTTAAGAACAGCAAGGGGACAAAGTAAGAAACTCGTCACCTCACATTTAAAAAAAACTGTGACGTAGCACTAGCAAGTCTCAAAAACACATCATCCCCAAAGACAGTATCTGCTATTCAACAACTTTTACCTTTATCCTATCATTATATTATCTTTAATGTGGCATATGGTGCATTCTCTGTCATTCAAGGGGGTTTTCAAATTATGCAGAGCTAAATAGGTTGACATCCTCCCCTTAAACAACTACCTTCCTTCACTATCAGCAGTAACCACCAGTTTAGGCCTATGGATGTTAATTTTATATTCCCATCTAACCTCCATATCTTATGGCCGTTCTTACAACCACCACACAATTAACGCGCCTGGTAGGACAGGCATCTTCTGGCAAAATGTTATTACAGTTCAAAATTGTATTAGTTACTTTTTGTATCTATATCAAGTGTATCAATGTTGGAAATTATGCTGAAAAATAATGGTAAAAAATAAGTAAATGCAATAATAAAAGATTTTGAACTTTATATCTCATTTTGTAATCTTTTCATTTTATAACCACATGTGACCTATTTACTGATTAGCCCTCGTATTTGTTTCTGTTGATCCAGTAGAGCACCTCCAGCATGCCAAATTCTGTTCCATTGGAGATGTTTCTGACTTCTGCTTCATTGTCATTTCTTACGAATGTCATAAGACTGACATTTTTTGCTTTCACAGAAGCAGAGTGTATCTGGTAATATTAATGGGTTTTTTTGGTGGAATAGTTTCCTGGAGTACTGCAATGTGGACTTTGCTGTCATTTAGAGTTGGTTGGCATTTTATGTTCTAGGGTTTTCCTGTGACTTTTCTGCCCTTCCACAACTGATTGAGTTGGAACAAACGCTCCATTCCTAAACTCTGACAATACGTCCAACAAGTCTCTGATCTTAGACTCACTTGTGTGAATAGAAGTGGCATATGGTGCATTCTCTGTCATTCAAGTCACTTGTGTGAATGGAAGTGGCATATGGTGCATTCTCTGTCATTCAAGTCACTTGTGTGAATGGAAGTGGCATATGGTGCATTCTCTGTCATTCAAGTCACTTGTGTGAATGGAAGTGGCATATGGTGCATTCTCTGTCATTCAAGGGGATTTTCAAATTATGCAGAGCTAAATCACTGCTCTAGGTCTGGGCTATCCCAAGAAATCAAAGCACTGCATACAGTCAGCTCCCAATTCCGCTTTCCAGCCATCTAGTCATTATCTGTTCTTCCTTCATAAATCCCTTAGGGCAGATGTCCAAGTTAAATTTGGAACCCAGGCTGCACCCCTAGTACAAGTGCAGTGCTCGGTATTCAATATGCCACACCACAAGGGTCATTGTCATATTAAGCTCTATGGGGACCCTGTGCAAAACGAACATAAGGACTCATAGATATCAATGCCTTGTCAATAAATATCGGCAAATCGCTATAGATAATGAACAAGCTGATGATATTATTAACTGTTTGGTATTTATGTAAAGATTCATGTCCCGTACTTCTTAATTTGTAAACAGTTTGTGAAACTGCAACATAAATAAACTAAATCAACTTAACCTCTTTTAGTTTTAAGTATTTGAATCCATATATATGTTAATGAGACAGCATGGCCTATGGAAGAAACTTTTGTTTCACAATCCCAACGCACGAGGTCTGAATTACAGTGTGTCCAGTTTGGCTGACACAGGCTATTTTTATTATTGCGATCGCTGCTGCACATACAGAAAGTAATGGCAACTACCTACCGTATTGCACGTCTGTCAACAGCAAAATACCAAATAGGTTGGCGGTTGTAATAAGCAACGTTCTATAAAGGACATGCTACTTATAAATATGCGGTCAAAGAATACTTACCATATTCTCACAATGATTAAAAATATCTCTTTCTGTCTTTGACAGCATGAAAAGGTTTCCCTTGGGGTAACAAAGGTCAACTGTAAGGCTTTACTGACAACATAAACATGAATAAGCATATCATGTTATAATACCAAACATAATAAACTCTAGCTCTTGCATCTGCTCAAATATTATCCTGACTTCTCTTTGTGTCTCCTGTCTGTGCTGGCTTCTGGTCATGTGTCTCCTGTCTGTGCTAGCTTCTCTTTGTGTGTCTCCTTTCTATGCTGGCATCTGGTCATGTGTCTCCTGTCTGTTCTGGCTTCTGGTCATTAGTCTCCTGGCTGTGCTAGCTTCTCTTCGTGTGTCTCCTATCTGTGCTGGCTTCTCTTTGTGTGTTTTCTGTCTGTGCTGACTTCTGGTCGTGTCTCCTGTCTGTGCTAGCTTCTCTTTGTGTGTCTCCTGTCTGTGCTGGCTTCTGGTCATGTGTCTCCTGTCTGTGCTAGCTTCTCTTTGTGTGTTTTCTGTTTGTGCTGACTTCTGGTCATGTGTCTCCTGTCTGTGCTGACTTCTGGTCGTGTCTTCTGTCTGTGCTGGCTTCTGGTCATGTGTCCTGTCTGTGCTAGCTTCTGGTCATGTCTCCTGTCTGTGCTGACTTCTGGTCATGTCTTCTGTCTTTGCTGACTTCTGGTTGTGTCTCCTGTCTGTGCTGCGGTCTCATAGAATCAAAAGATATCCAACTTACACAAGAAACAAGGAATCAATCTAACACAGAAAACAAGGAATCAGTCTAACACAGAAAACAAGAAATCAGTTCAACAAGAAATCAGTCCAACACAGAAAACAAGAAATCAGTCCAACACAGAAAACAAGAAATCAGTCCAACACAGAAAACAAGAAATCAGTCCAACACAGATAACAAGAAATCAGTCCAACACAAAAAATAAGAAATCAATTTCACACAGAAAACAGAGTCAATGTAACACATAAAACAAGTAATGAATCTAACACATGAAAAAGTAATCTAACAGAGAAAATGAATCTAACACAGGGAACAAGGAATCTTAACAGAAACCAGAAAATATTGGCAAATTCCCTAGGATCTTCTTTCACTGTTTTTTAGAATATTGTTATTGAAAGATGTGTTGTAATGTATTTGAGATTTATGTGCTTCTTGGCAAGTCTCTATGACTTCATTTAGTTGATCCACTTCTACCCTGAGCTGTAGCGAGCTTGTATTTTTCTTCAGGCTTATAACTTCTTCAGGATATGGTAGACAGCTCCATGCTCTACCTTCATTTTGACTTACTTAATCACTTCTCTTCTACCCAAAAGTGCTGAAATCTTCTTGCATTTTTCTTGTGATCTATAGTTTCCACAGCCAAATGCTTCCTAGTTACATCTTAGAACATTGTCAGGTTACATACAGTGCTACTGTTTGCTGTTCCCCATTTTGGCCCCAGTACTTACTTACTTTCCGTGTCCAAACACCATGTCACACAGCATCCATCCAGCATTCAGCAACTTGAACTGCCTTGTCGTTCGCCTCCATCATGTCGTTCATGTCACAGGTTTCAGGGAGGTTGGGGCAGGACATCAGATGATCTTGGTCCTGAACTGCGCCGCATTCACATGTCGGCATCTGAGTATCCCCATTACTTCAAGTTCACTCTGTATCTTGACACACCAGTTCGAAGTCTGTTCATTGCCTTCCATACAGCATAAGGCAGGTGGTGTCCAGCCCCATTCTCTTCCTTGAGCTCTATCCATGGATCCTGCATTGTTTCACGCCACCTCTCGATGCGTCGACCTTCCGGGCTTGTCTGGATGGTCTCCGTAGATTTAAAAAAACTGTGTCTTGTGGCTTGTTCCTGATAGCCAAACATCAGGTGTCTAGGGTTGTTTTCCGCAGCTACACCTCTTCTTATATCATGTGGTGCAATGCCAATTAAGGGATATATTTTGTTTGTGGGGGTGGGTTTAAGGCACCCCAGACACTATCCTGCCCATCTCATTCACTGCTGTATCAACTTGTTTTGCATGGGCAAAGTTTTTCCAGACTGGGGCTGCATATTCTGCTGCGGAAAGGCACAAGAAAATCGCTGATGTGCGTAAGACTGATGGCTGAGTACCCCATGTTGTGCCAGTCAATTTTTGGATAATGTTTTTCGCATGTACCTAACGTTTAGTCTCCTGACAGTGTGTCATATAGGATAATGTGCGATCCAAACTTACACCCAGGTATTTGGGAGCCGGGCAGTGTTCAAGATCCTGTCTTTGCCATCTGATATGCAGTTCTCTGTTTGGCCCCAGTAACATGCAGACAGACACACAATTCTAGTGGTCTGACTGTCCCAAGATTACTTACATAGCAGATGGTTTCAAGTCAAGAGTTTTCTTCTCCTGGATGATCTAGCACACGTGGTTTACAGGCTTCATCTACTGACATCATCTTGGTTTTAGGGCTCCATAAACACACAACTCACCCATGCTTCTGTTGTAGGAGCAGCCCCACTGCCAGAAGATGAGCTAAACTGTTCCTGTCTGAGTCTGTCACATGTTATATATGTCTTAGAATTCAAAGCTCGTTCGCAATTTTACTCCTAGCTGTGACAGTATTTGGGCCATCTCAGGATTGAACAGAAACCATTTTGTGTCACCTCAGGATCGGACAGAAATGATTTTGGGTCATCTCAGGATTGGACAGAAACGATTTTGGGTCATCTCAGGATTGGACAGAAACCATTTCGAGTCACCCCAGGATTGGACAGAAACCATTTTGGGCCATCTCAGGATCAGACAGAAACCATTTTGGGCCATCTCAGTATCACCAGAAACTATTTAGGCCATCTCAGAGGATCGGACAGAAACCATTTTTGGTCATCTCAGGATTGGACAGAAACCATTTTGGGTCATCTCCGGATTGGATAGAAACCATTTTGGGTCATTTCAGGGTCAGATAAAATTTTGGACCATCTCAGGAACAGACAGAGACAGACCATTATGGACCATCTCAGGATCTGATACACCAGAAACCATTTTAGCCATCTCAGGATTGGACAGAGACCATTTTGGGCCATCTCAGGATCTGATATACCACAGACTATTTTGGACTATTTCAAGATCTGAGATACCAGAGACCATTTTGGACTATCTTAGTATCTGACATAACAGAAATCATTATGGGCCATCTCAGAATCTGAGATAATTTTGGACCATCTCATTATCTGATATACCACAGACCATTTTGAACTATTTATGGATCTGAGATACCAGAGATCATTTTGGGCCATCTCAGTATCTGAGATACCAGAGACCATTTTGGGCCATCTCAGTATCTGAGATACCAAAGACCATTTTGGACCATCTCATGATCTGATATACCAAAGACCATTTTGGACCATCTCAGTATCTGAGATACCAAAGACCATTTTGGACCATCTCAGTATCTGAGATACCAGAGACCATTTTGGGCCATCTCAGGATCTGATATACCAAAGACCATTTTGGACCATCTCAGTATCTGAGATACCAAAGACCATTTTGGACCATCTCAGTATCTGAGATACCAAAGACCATCTCAGTATCTGAGATACCAGAGACCATTTTGGGCCATCTCAGGATCTGATATACCAAAGACCATTTTGGACCATCTCATGATCTGATATACCAAAGACCATTTTGGGTCATCTCAGGATCTGACATAGCAGACACCAGTTTCAAACAAACCCATTTGTGGTCAAAGATGCACACAGTGATTGAGCTGACAGCAGCCAGCGACTCATAGCTGGGTTGTTTGCCGTAGAGCTAGCAAATCACAGCTTGATCCTATTCCACCTCCAAATAGAGCCCTGGAAATCAGCTGTACTTGTGTAATCTGGCTACAAAAAACACGAATGAAGATGAAAAACGAGCTGTTCCGAAAATGGCGTGCTGAAACCAGATGTTTCAGGTCAAAAGGTGCATATATCGCATCCTCACTGTAAACAATGACACAATGTCCTTTTTAGGACAAAAGGAACTTCCGAAGATGGATGTGTCGGACTGAAAGGTGCAAATATCGCAGTCAAGCTGTAAACAAGCAACACAACGCATTCCGTTCTCCATCCTGCTACTTGCAAAGCCCTGTTCAGGACTTGGTAGCAGGAGATTGAGAACGAACGTAGAATAAAAAGTACAAACAGGAAGAACGGAAAGAAAAAGAATCCATTCCATCCAAGTTTCCAGAAAACAAATAAATATAACGCAGTAACAAGTCTTCAAATATCTTTAATATGATACCAAAATCTCACATGCCCAACTGGCAAATGCTGTAGTGCAAAAATCACATATTTATTTTAGCAACAATCGGCAAGAGCAACAGCTTAGAGGTCAAAGGTAATATGACAGAGGTCAAGGGGAACATAATGAAGCCCATGGGTAATATGGCAGATGTCAGGGGTAATATGATAAGGGTTAATGGTTGGTAATATGATAGGGGTAATAAAATTAAAGTGTGCAAATCACAAACACTTGGGAATGTTAAGGAAATACAAATTGTAAGGAGTAGTTTCCAAACATATAGTCAGTACACTGGAAGAGTGAGACCAGTTCTCGAGTATGGCATTGCGGCATGGACAACAGCAGCGAAGGCGAACTTCGATAAAGTTAGCAAACTTCAAAATCAAGCCATGAGAATTATAACAGGAGGCATGAAGTCAACGCCAATTGTAGAACTTGAAAAGATTACAAAACTGCAATCCATGACCGATAGAAGAGACTGCAGAGCCCAGCTGCAGTCAGAGAAACTCCGAAGACTGACCGACCATCCAATGCACCAGAGACTAAACAATTTGGGAAATGGGAAACTAAAGCGGAGAAACTTTGCAGAAATAGCCAAAGCAAAGATGCACGAAGATCCCATAAACGCACTAACAACACCAAAACCCATCACTACTGTACGAAAACCTACCTGGAGGCAGGATATATTTCCAGAGGTGGTAGAAAATATACCAGGTATTGCAAACAAAAACTGCCAGACTGAAAAAGAAAGGAGAGATACTACCCTAAGTTTCATAACGAAAAGCTACCCAAGCATGGACTGGACTCATGCATACACCGACGGTTCTGTAACAAATACTACACAGAACGGAGGGGCAGGAGCATTCCTGAACCTACCAAATGGCAGACAAATAACACTGTCATTCGCTACTGGTAAGTACACAAGCAATTTCAGAGCGGAGGCAGAGGCACTGAGGGCGGCAGTGGAAGAAATGGTGACACACAGTGAAAATGAAAGCCATATAGTCCTGCTTACAGATGCTCTCGCCGTAGTCACAGCGCTAAAAAGCCAGAAAAATACTGAGCTTAATGACTTAAGAGCAGCACTCTGCAAACTGTGCCAGCAGTCCGCACCAAAAAGGGTAGTGGTACAGTGGGTCCCATCACACTGCAACATCCAAGGCAACGAGGAGGCAGACAGACTGGCAAAAGAAGGTGCAAGACTACCACAAACAGATACTAGTATGACGTACGAAGAGTCAAAACGGCTTATCAAAGCCAGATACATGACCAAATGGGAAACCGAACATACTGGTTACACCAAAAACGATGCCTATTACCAGTTGAACCGAAGAGAGCAGGTCGTCGTCTTCAGACTTCGCACTGGCCACAATAGACTGAGGTACCACCTATTCAACAAATTGAAGATAGGGTGTACCGACGAATGCCCGTGCGGTACTGGTAAAATGACCGCTGAACATCTGCTGCAGAACTGCCCGACATACGAGGATCAGAGAGAGCAGATGTGGCCATCACCAGTGGAACTGCAAGACAAGCTCTATGGCAGTGGCGACAGCCTCAGGATGACCGCCGCTTTTTTCGAAAAAATAATGGTTACTGTCTGACTGCGTACGCAGAAGAAGAATGCTTTTACATCATACCTTTAAAATATAGCTCTGTCTATGTTCACAGCTGTCAGCTGAAACTGGGTCTATGTTCACAGCTGTCAGCTAAAACTTGATCTCTACTCCCAACCCCAGCTAAAACTTGGTCTCCACTTCCAACCCCAGCTAAAACTTGGTCTCCACTTCCAACCCCAGCTAAAACTTGGTCTCCACTTCCAACCCCAGCTAAAACTTGGTCTCTACTCCCAACCCCAGCTAAAACTTGTCTCCACTTCCAACCCCAGCTAAAACTTGGTCTCCACTTCCAACCCCAGCTAAAACTTGGTCTCTACTCCCAGTCCAAGCTAAAACTTGGTCTCCACTTTCAACCCCAGCTAAAACTTGGTCTTCACTTCCAACCCCAGCTAAAACTTGGTCTCTACTCCTAGTCCAAGCTAAAACTTGGTCTCCACTTTCAACCCCAGCTAAAACTTCGTCTCTCTGTTTACAATTGCTAACTAAAACTCAGTCTCAGTCAGCTAAATCTTAAAAGACTTTTTGTTTGGCACAATCACAACCCCTTGCTGAACCCTGAGATGATTATTCACACAACCCTAAAGTTTAGCAGAATACCAGGCAGATAGACAGATTGAATAGTTGAACATCTCGACATGAAGAAGTGGGTTTAGATCACATTGTGACAACTGACAAAGGTAAGGGAGAAAGATAGACAGAAGATACTGAACATCTTGACACGAAGGAACATCTTGACACGAAATAGTGCCAGTATGTCACTAGGGCCCTGAAAGGGAACCAAAGAATAGTAAGAATGTAACCTGCCAGGCATGTAAGATGTGATTAAGGATGGTTGGGCAAAGAACAGGCTACATCATCCTGTAGAAGGTATAAGCCACAAGAAATATAATAGACCTTTCCACTCCATGGTAAAAGATTATACATTTAATGGTAAAAATGGAGCAACTAAGTCAAGACTTGGAAGTGAATAATCAACAGAGCTGATAAATATCACTAGCACTAATAAGGTATTGAGATGTTTGATTGCCCATGCCAGTTTGTGTGCTACTTGGATGAAGAATGACATTACCATTTCCAAGTGGACCCTGGGTCTCAACATTAAAGAGAAAAGAATAGACCTTCGAAGGAGACAAAGTGTAATTAGCTGGCTTCCAGAACTAAAGTTGGTCCTAACTGATTAGAGCCAATTGGCCCAAGAAATAGAATATGCCATGTGGCAGGAGTCCATAATGACATTTGGATCTAAAAAGGTTTATATGTAATGGTCACAAGTAGATCAAACCACTAACACAAAACTCTTTCTTGTTAGGGTTTTTAGCTCGTTGAACCACTAACACAAAACTCTTTCTTGTTAGGGTTTTTAGCTCGTTGAACCACTAACACAAAACTCTTTCTTGTTAGGGTTTTTAGCTCGTTGAACCACTAACACAAAACTCTTTCTTGTTAGGGTTTTTAGCTTATTGAACCACTAACACAAAACTCTTTCTTGTTAGGGTTTTTAGCTCGTTGAACCACTAACACAAAACTCTTTCTTGTTAGGGTTTTTAGCTCGTTGAACCACTAACACAAAACTCTTTCTTGTTAGGGTTTTTAGCTCGTTGAACCACTAACACAAAACTCTTTCTTGTTAGGGTGTTTAGCTGGTCGAACAATAAACATCAATATATTTCTTTTTGAGGGTGTCGAGCTGGTCGAACACCTACCCCTCATCTCTTTCTTATTGTGATGTCTGGCTGGTCGAACCACAAACACCAATCTCCTTCTTGTTATGATGTCTAACTGGTTGAACACCTACCCATCATCTCTTTCTTGTTGTGATGTCTGGCTGGTTGAACACCTATCCCTCATCTCTTTTTTGTTGTGATGTCTGGCTGGTTGAACATCTACCCCTCATCTCTTTCTTGTTGTGATGTCTAGCTGGTCGAACACCTACCCCTCATCTCCTGGACGGACTCAATTCAACTCTTCACTATCTGTTACATCATTGTCTTTTCTGTGTTTGTGGCACTAGAGATCCCCGCTGTTCTAATGCTCGCATCTTGTCACTTCATACTTCCGCTGCTTTCCAATTACAACCATCCTCTATTTGCTTGCCATAATCTTCACTATTTCATCATGATTTACCACCAACACGACTCCGTCATCTTTTTTGATCAGTGTTTTTTCAGAAGTCGTTTGGACGGATCTCTTAGAAATTGTGTTCAGTGAATAATGATATTTCTGCTGATAATACAGTTTATTCATACTTATATTTGTGGTCATAATAATCTAAATCGCATTTAAGTAATATAATGTGAATTACTTACACATTTTGGCCTTGAAAACTGCAGCAGAAATTCAAATGACAGATGAAAAATAGAAAACTAAAGGAACTAAGAGTGATACTCTATAAACTATTGGACAGGTTCAAGAGAGTTGTGATACAGTGGATTCCATCACATTGCAATATTTTTGGCAATGAAGAGGCTGACAGACTGTCAAAAGAAGGTGGAAAGTTACTTCAATATGATAGAGGTATAACTTATGAAGAGGCTGACAGACTGTCAAAAGAAGGTGGAAAGTTACTTCAATTTGATAGAGGTATAACTTATGAAGAGGCTGACAGACTGTCAAAAGAAGGTGGAAAGTTACTTCAATTTGATAGAGGTATAACTTATGAAGAGGCTGACAGACTGTCAAAAGAAGGTGGAAAGTTACTTCAATATGATAGAGGTATAACTTATGAAGAGGCCAAGAGGTTTACCAGGTGTGGATGGAGAGCATGCAGGTCATCATCCAGATGATGCATATTATCAGTTCAACAAAGGTGAGCATGTAGCAAATTCTGCACAGGCCACAAACTAAGACTAGGACATGCAGATGAATGTGTCTGCAGCTCTGACAAAATGACTGCTGAGCATCTGCTACAAAGTGTCCAACATATGAGAAACGAAGAAAGCACCTGTTGCCATCACCAATACCATTTCCTTACAAACTCGATGAAGCCTCAAGCTAACGACTGCTTTCTTGAGATATATTCAAGTTGACGTCTGAAAACATACGAAGAATAAGATTTACATAATTTTCACTTTTTGGTGACCAAAATGCATTGACAAGCTAAAAAAAATAATTAACAGATTTTCACAAATGCTCAGGGTCCCCTATCTGGCAAATAAGTGTGGATCTCCTGCATACGTGATCCGAGTGTTTGAAATAACTGTTATCGTGATCGTTGTCTGCACATTGTTTACTCTGAATGTAACCCTTAACACACACATACACAAACATCCAAAATGCTCTGTTTCTTGTCATAACTGTCTATGGGATCAAGATGCTGAGCAGCGCCTGAGCTGCAGCGGTCAGCGACCCATAGCTGACTGCTAGCGTCAGGGCCAGCTAACCAGAGCTGCCAAGACCCTTCTACACCTCTATGTGGTGATCCTGGATAACAGGCTGCAGCAGAGCAGACTGGCTAAGGAGAAAGGATCGAAGAGGGAATGCTAACCCGGTACTCAAAAAATGCTGGCTGAAGTCGGATGTGTTGGACCAAAAGGTGCAAATATCGCAGTCAAGCTGTAAACTACAACACAACGCATTCCTTTTTCTGGACTACATTCTGCTACTTAAGTCCTTTAAGGGTTGGTAGCGGGAGATTGAGAACGAACGAAGCCAAGCCATAACTGTCTACATCTTGTCACAACTGACTACATTCAAACACAAATGTGAACCTCTGTAGGCAATGTCCAGAAAAACCTCACTATATACACACACACAAAACTGGTCTCTACGTTGAAGAAAATAATTACAGAAGGAATCAAATTGCGGACTTGCTTGAGTGCTTATCATCCTGGTATATACATCCTCAGCATAGTTCTGAGGGTAGCTCATCCTCCCCCAGGTCACTCCCTCTGAGGCTATCTTCTTGTTCCTCCTCACCCACTCCCTGACCGTAACTGCTTGTTGTCGCTGCAGAACGTGATGTTGAGATGCTGCCGGAGAATTTCAAATCTCTGGCCAATTTTGCAAACTGGAGACATATAATTGTACAGAAGTAGCCAAAGTTGTATTACAAATTGAGTGGTCCTAGCCATTCAGATTTCAATAGTACTAAACACATAGACAATTAACCCTTTACAGTCAAGCCTAATTTATTTGAATTGTGTCTTAAGACACAAATCTAATCAATTAGGCTGGAATGTAAAGGATTAAGACACAAATCTAATCAACTAGACCAGACTGTTAAGGGTTAAGACACAGATCAAATCAATTTGATCGGCCATATAGGTTAAGACAGACCTCATCAATTAGGCAGGACTGTAAACGGTTAATGAATCCTGAGAGGTCTTATCTGTCCAGATCTCATTATACTAGACACATAGACAATGAAAACTGAGTGGTCCTATCTGTCCAGATCTCATTATATTAGACACATAGACAATGAAAACTGAGTGGTCTTATCTGTCCAGATCTCATTATACCAGACACAGACAATGAAAACTGAGTGGTCTTATCTGTCCAGATCTCATTATACCAGACACAGACAATGAAAACTGAGTGGTCTTATCTGTCCAGATCTCATTATACCAGACACAGACAATGAAAACTGAGTGGTCTTATCTGTCCAGATCTCATTATACCAGACACAGACAATGAAAACTGAGTGGTCTTATCTGTCCAGATCTCATTATACCAGACACAGACAATGAAAACTGAGTGGTCTTATCTGTCCAGATCTCATTATACCAGACACAGACAATGAAAACTGAGTGGTCTTATCTGTCCAGATCTCATTATACCAGACACAGACAATGAAAACTGAGTGGTCTTATCTGTCCAGATCTCATTATACCAGACACAGACAATGAAAACTGAGTGGTCTTATCTGTCCAGATCTCATTATACCAGACACAGACAATGAAAACTGAGTGGTCTTATCTGTCCAGATCTCATTATACCAGACACAGACAATGAAAACTGAGTGGTCTTATCTGTCCAGATCTCATTATACCAGACACAGACAATGAAAACTGAGTGGTCTTATCTGTCCTGATCTCATTATACCAGACACATAGACAATATAAGAGAGGTCAATGGAACCCTCTACTCGCCCCAATTTTACTGAGACACAAATAATAATAGGACAGTAACTTCACTGGCATGTTGTAAGATGACAGACCACTCCATCCTGTGTAACTTCACTGGCATGTCGTAAGATGACAGACCACTCCATCCTGTAGAAACTGTCACAAAAACATAAACAAACATGAAAAAATCAACCACAAGGATAAATACAACTCAACCATTCAAGACATAATTTCTTTTCAAGAAGGCTCATGACTTAAGGCACAGGGAAAGCAGTAAGATTGACCTTTTTTCTTCTAGAATACTTCTTTGTACACTTGTCAGATGTCAACCTGAATTTGTTGATAAAAAGCAGTAAAGTTGACCTGTTTTCTTCTAGGATACTTCTTTGTACACTTGTCAGATGTCAAACCTGAACTTGTTGAAAGAAAGCAGCGGTCATCCTGAGGCTGTCGACACAGCCATATAGCTTTAGTGTTGGCACTGGTAATGGCCACATCTGCTTTCTCTTGTCCTCGTATGTCGGGCAATTTTACAGCAGATGTTCAGGGGTCATTTTCCCGGTACTGCATTCGTCAGTATCACCTATCTTCATTATATTGAATGGATGGTACCTCAGTCTGTTGTGGCCTGTGTGGAGTCTGAAGACCACCACCTGCTCTCTTCTGTTTAACTGGTAATAAGCATCATTTTTTGTGTAGCCAGTATGCTCTGTTTCCCATTTGTCCATGTATCTGGCCCCAATAAACCTTCTGAACTCTTCCTAAGTTACACTAGAATCTAGTTGTGGTAACCTTCCACCTTTTGCCAGTCTGTCTGCATCCTCATTGCCTTCAATGTTACAGTGGGATGGGACCCACTGTACCACGACTCTTTTGGGTGTGGACTGCTGGCATAGTTGTTCTAGGATACAAACATAAAAGAAACAGCGAAGGCGTGGACAACACCGGAGTAGATGGCGCAGGACAGTAGGTCAAGGTGTGTATTTGTTGAAGACATGTGTGACACATCTACAAAACAATGACAAGTTATCTCTGCGAAACATCTACAAAACAATGACAAGTTATCTCTGCGAAACATCTGCAAAACAATGACAAGTTATCTCTGCGACACATCTACAAAACAATGACAAGTTATCTCTACGACACATCTACAAAACAATGACAAGTTATCTCTGTGACACATCTACAAAACAATGACAAGCGATCTCTGTGACACATCTACAAAACAATGACAAGTTATCTCTGTGACACATCTACAAAACAATGACAAGTTATCTCTGTGACACATCTACAAAACAATGACAAGTTATCTCTGTGACACATCTACAAAACAATGACAAGTTATCTCTGTGACACATCTACAAAACAATGACAAGTTATCTCTGTGACACATCTACAAAACAATGACAAGTTATCTCTGCGACACATCTACAACTTGTTGCAGTCATGCAACAGACATAGATACTCACCACATTATCTAAATATTTAAAAATTGGTTTTCCTAACACTGCCTGGCCGGCATCTTCATCCCCATCATCGTACGCCCGCAAAAGATCTTCAAGAGCTCCGGCTTCTTCACTGGACCCAAACTCTGGATAACTGTAGACAGGTGAAAATAAGGTGATGTCAGGTATTGGCAGGCAACAATAAAGTGATGTCAGGTATTGACAGGTGACAATAAGGTATTGGCAGGTAACAATAAGGTGATGTCAGATATTGGCAGGTAATCATAAGGTGATGGCAGGTAACAGTAAGGTGATGCCAGGTATTGGCAGGTGACAATAAGGGGATGTTAGGTATTGACAGATTACAATAACGTGATGCCAGGCATTAACAGGTGACAATGATGTGAAGCCAGGTATTGACAAGTGATGCCAGGTGTTGACAGGTGACAATAAGGTGATGCTAGGTATTGACAGGTGACAATAAGGTGATGCCAGGTAACAATAAGGTGATGCTAGGTATTGACAGGTGACAATAAGGTGATGTCAGGTATTGACAGGTGACAGTGGGTGTTCTGCTTGTGCTGGAGTTAACTTAACTTAACTAGCTTAACGTCTTTATACTGGTTTAGAAGACTCTGCAGAGTCTGTTCTGTATACAACCAGTTTCATTTACATCACCTTGCTCTAAAAGCTATGCGCATCCAATTTTTCTTAAATGCATTAACTGTCCCTGCCTCCACTATTTCCTGTGGCAATGCATTCCAAGCATTCACTCTCTGACTAACAAAATATTTCCTAATATCTATCCTGGACCTTTCTTTAGTTAATTTGTAGCTATGCCCTTTTGTTCTTGTAGGTGGTTGTATGTTGAAAAACTTGTTATAGTCTAATTTATCCGTTCCTTTGATTATCTTATAAACCTGTATTAAGTGACCATGAATTCTTCTCTCTTCTAGACACTGTAGGCTGGTTTTTCTGAGTCTTTCCACATAACTGTAATTCTGGAATCCCACTATCAGCTTTGTCGCTCTTTTTTGTATCCTTTCCAGCATGTTTATATCCCCTCTATGATATAGTTATGTTTCTTCTTCTTTGTTCGTTCTCAATCTCCCACTACCAAACCCTGAAAGGGCTTAAGTAGCAGAATGTAGTCCAGAGAACGGAATGCGTTGTGTTGTAGTTTACAGCTTGGCTGCGATATTTGCACTTTTTGGTCCAACACATCCGACTTCAGCAATCATTTTTTGAGTACCGGGTTAGCATTCCCTCTTCGATCCCTTCTCCTTAGCCAGTCTCCCCTGCTGCAGCCTGTTATCCAGGATCACCGCTTGGAGGTGAAGAAGGGTCTTGGCAGCTATGGTTCGCTGACCCTGACGCTAGCAGTCATTCGCTGCTCGGCATCTTGATCCCTTATAGTTATGTTTAATTCCAGCACACCTAGCCACTATCACTAATTAACCCTAACAGGTAAGGTTAACAATGGCCACTATGTGAACATGCGTGCCTTTAAAATATCATTTTCAATCACTATATCTAAGCTACCTGTACTAACAGCACGGAACTAACATATTGTGCTGTACATTTTTTCTTCTTCTTCTTCGTTCGTTCTCAATCTCCCGCTACCAAGCCCTGAAAAAATCTTTGCAAGTAGCAGAATGCAGTCCAGAGAACGGAATGTGTTGTGTCGTAGTTTACAGCTTGACTGCGATATTTGCACCTTTCGGTCCAACCGGGTTGCCCTCCCTCTTCGATCCCTTCGCCTTAGCCAGTCTGCTCTGTTGCAGCTTGTGTGGAAGGGTCTGGGCAGCTCTGGTTGCTGACCCTGGTGCTAGCAGTCAGCTATGGGTCGCTGACCGCTGATCAGCATCTTGATCCCGTGCTGTAAATATAACTAACGTTTTGTTGTTCTGTGAACGTTCCAGAATGTGTGAGTTTGTTAATGAAGAATTATTTTCAATTTAACCCATTACACCCTAGGCCTTCAAGCATTCTTCTCTATCTATGGTCTAACTTTGAATTGGCAAAGTCAATGCATTGTTCAAGTTCATTTTCTTCATCAATGTAGTTATTTTAACCCCTTTTTGGTCTATCTGCAAAGCTGTGTGAGAAAGGAAATGGCATTTTATCTATTAGTTTCAGGTGCATTAGGGTGTAAAGGGTTAAACAGAATTTTTAAACATTTAAAGCAGATTAGTTTTCCTTGTGAACAGATTACACAATTTCTTGCAACTATGTACACTACACCAATCCAGACTGTTGAAAACAGATGAAAGTTAAATTCAGCAGTTTCTAAAAGTAAGAGAATCTGAGTGAACTATTCTACTCATATCCATTATATCCTTTTTTTCTAAATGAAAGATACTTTTGGCCACCATATGAAGTGTTTGTCAGCTCTGTGCAGAGTGTGTGGCAATCAAACATTGAAGGAGAAATGGAAAACAATGTAAATACCAGCTGATCGTTTTTCTCATGTGGTTGATTTATTGCTTACCTGTGGCCTAAATATGCACAAAGATACACAAACACAACGCTGTAACACTCTTTGTTGGAGATGTGTTTATAGATTCACCAACATTACAATTTGAGGTTTACGTAATGCAGGTTTATAAGATAATCAAAGGGAAAGGATAAATTAGACTATAACAAGTTTTTTTAAAGTACAGCCAGCTACAAGAACAAGAGGACACAGCCACAAATTAACCAACGAAAGGTCCAGATATTTTCTTTAGTCATAGAGTGGTGAATTCTTGAAATGCATTGTCACAGGAAATAGTGGAGACAGGGTCAATTAATGCATTCATGAATAGATTGGATGCACTTAAGTTATTTTTTAAATCAAGTGAAGTAGTAGAAATTGGTTGTAAACAGAATCTGCAGTCTTCTAAACCAGTATAAAGAAGTTTAGTTAAAAGAAGACAGTTAGAAATAAGTCAGAACAAGAGGTAGACATCAGCCAACATATCTGGACAGATTATAATCCTAAATGCAAATGATTGTAGTGTGTGTATTGATAAATCTCGTACATGCATGGAAGTGGTAAATAAACATCAAGCCAACACCAACTTCTGTGATGATTTATCTATCTCCTCCATGCCTATTCAGCATGTCAGTGATGACCTACATTGTTTTTTATTTTGTCTTCGCCTTATTTTCACTATTCCCCAAGGCGATGTGTGTTTCACTACGTTTTTTTAAATTTTGCATTCACCTTATTTTCACTATTCCCCATGGTGGTGTGCGTTTCACTATATTTTTTTATTTTGCATTCACCTTATTTTCACTATTCCCCATGGTGGTGTGCGTTTCACTATATTTTTTTATTTTGCATTCACCTTATTTTCACTATTCCCCAAAGTGGTGTGCGTTTCACTATGTTTTTTTTAATTTTGCGCCCGTCAGCCTAGTCCATCCGACTTCGGCATGCATATTATGTAAGGGTCTACTTCCTTCTGCATTTTCTAAGGGTTTGGTTCCCCAGGGTAACGGCCGAAACTATGATTGGGAAGCAAATCCAGCATCTTCGGATTGTGAACCGTGTCACTAATCCACCAGCCCACGCCTTCCCCACAGATATAAGCATGAAAAATGAGCTTGATGTTTTCTGACACCAGTATGCTTCTCTCTACAGCCATGTCTACACTAACAAAGTCCCTAACAAGTACCCCAACGTCACGTACGTTGGAATGTGACACTACAGTTCAGATGAGGAACTAACACATTGCTAACACTTCTCATTACAAGAATGCTCACAAAATATGACAATGTGTATCTTCTTCTTCTTCTTCTTCATCGTACGCAGTCAGACAGTAACCATTATTTTTTCGAAAAAAGCGGCGATCATCCTGAGGCTGTGACAATGTGTATGACAATATAAATTAAAAATAAGAGGACAACTAACTGTATTACTAAAAATAATGAAACATAAAAGAAAAATCATCAACAAAATACTTAGTCAAAGAGATAATGATCCCAACTTCTTCATGCTGTTGTAGAACATATTGCGGGTACATACACTGATTCACTTGAGCTCTAATGTATACACAAAATATCGCACTAAAATTGGTTTTAAAGTGAATTAAAATATCCAAAAGTTAGCTCTAACCATAAAAGAAATAGCACACCTTACCAGTCTGTCTCAGGGGTTATCAAACAGTCAGGTCTAAGCAGTCCCTCTATGGCTTACCAGTCCTTTTCAGTTTTCAGAGCCTGAACAGATCTGCTCTGGGCTAAACAAACAGTCAGGGCTAACCAGTCCTCAGAGCTAACCAGTCCTTCTCAGGGCTAAACAAACCGCCAGGGCTAAGCAGCCTCTCTCATGGCTTACCAGTCTTTCTGAGGGCTAAACAAACAGCCAGAGCTAACTAGTCCTTCTCAGAGATAAACAGTCAGAGCTAAGTCCTTCTAAGGGCTAATCAAACAATACTTCTCAGAGCTTATCCATTCTTAACAGGGCTAATAAAAACAGACAGAGCTAACCAGTCCATCTCAGTGTTAACTAAATAGTCAGAACTAACCAGTCCTTTCAAGGGCTAACCAAACAGTCATGGCTAACCAGTCACAGCTAACAAGTTATTCTCAGGACTAACCAGTTCTTTCCAGGGTTAACAAATCAGTCCTACTCAGGGCTTGCCAGTCCTGTCCTGAGCTAACCAGTCCTATTCATGGCTCACCAGTTCTTACAAGGGCTAACCGAACAGCCCTAGTCAGAGCTTACCATTCCTTACCAGGGCTAACCAAACAGTCCATCTCAGGACTAACTAAATAACAGACCACCAAATTAAAATGTTGGTCCATCTATCACTATACTTCACCTGCCTCAAAAGAATAAGAAAAGCATCATAAAATAATGACAGGCAATTACATCTTAATATAACCAAGATGAAATCTTCAAATTGACAGACTTTAATATTATCTTACTTTAGACAATTCCTAAAGAACTGATCCGCTGCCACGTAGTCTTCCCCTGTCAGATGTAGAAGTAGAACTCCCATGGCCACTTTCTTAATGTACGTATAATTTTCAGCTTCTAGCCAATACTTGATTTCTTGGTTCAGCGACTTGATGGCTTCCTCATACCTTGGTTACAGATAATACATCAGATATACTGTTTGCTAGATTCTGACAATATTTGTTCAACAAATTTATAATTGGACACACAGACATGTGCTTGTGTGAGAAAGACTGACAAACAGTACTTTAAGTACCATAAGAAATACAGAGTGATAGCTGTGTCTTCAGCCCAGATTAGAGATAACTAGTACGGGAGATAAGAGAAGTCTGAGACAGAATCCAATTTGACAAGGGAAATAAATGTGGTTATTTGAGGTATAAACTGTGTGGTGATGATAGAAGTCTGAGACAGATCGTCAAGTTTATGAGAATAATAGATGTTGTTATTTGATGGATTAACTGTATAGCGACAAGAGAAACTTGGGACAGGTCATCAAGTTTATGAGGGATCTTCTTCTTCTTCGATCAACTGATGCTGAGCTTCTAGTCTGGTGAGTTTCACGAAGTAGACTGCGCGTCTCAGGTCTTCGCCGGTTCCCCACAGCTTTTCGAGAATGGTCACTCCCCAGGCCAGACTGCCTCTCTTTGGTATAGTGCTGGTCTCTCCATTCTGTCCTAATAGATGGTTTGATGAGTGTTTTTGCTTCTTTATAGCTCTATGGATGGTGAGTATGTGTGCCACAGCTTCCAGCTTTTGCAAGCTCATCTGCCTTCTTGTTTCCAGGGATCCCACAGTGGGCCAGAATCTACTGTTGGACTAGATCTGTTTTTTGGGACAGCAACCTGATGTTGATTTTTTATTTTGTGTTTGAGTCTATCTTGTTTGGGGCTTGAGATGGCTTCAAGTACACTCCTGTTAAAATTACCATTTTCCTTGTAGTTATGTTTTGGCTGACAATCTAAGTTGCTGAACGATGAACAGTTGTTGCTTCAGTTCTGAAATTGTGACAAGTCTCTTCTGTTCGTATGGAGTGATTTTCTATGTTGCCATTGTAGTGTGCGATGTAGATTTGAGGGATAAACTACAAGGTGATTCTTTTTAAATGTTGACACTAATGTGAGACTTTTTACATGGCTTCATACGGTCTCCACTTGTTCGTCATCGCTGTCAGTATATCTATCAAACTTTTCCCATGTGCTCTGCAGAGCCCAGGTGCACATTTATGGTGGAATTGTTGACATAACATCTATAATTCTCTCTCGGAGATCTTGAATATCTCGTCGCCTGGTAGCATAAACATGTTCTTATGCTATGTGTTCATTTTTTAAGATCGCCCTTGCGGTTGGTGACGACAGAAGTCAGACAGATCAGCAAGTTTATGAGGATAAAAGATGTGAGTATTTGAGAGTAAGCAGAGAAAATGATCTACTGCTGCATGTTATTGTTACCAATACTATAATAAAACTGTTCACAATAATAGCCATCTTCCTGGAAAACAACACTCACTGTTATATGTTAACCTAAGTGTAGTGAGAACATAACTCTGTTACCTTTGTCAGTGAGAATAGCTCTCCCTGCTTTACTCTACCTGTGTTATCTTCTGTCAGTGTAAATTAACTCTTGATGGTTTACTCTACCTGTGTTATCTTCTGTCAGGGTAAATTAACTCTCCCTGCTTTACTCTACCTGTGTTATCTTCTGTCAGTGTAAATTAACTCTTCCTGCTTTACTCTACCTGTGTTATCTTCTGTCAGTGTAAATTAACTCTCCCTGCTTTACTCTACCTGTGTTATCTTCTGTCAGTGTAAATTAACTCTCCCTGCTTTACTCTACCTGTGTTATCTTCTGTCAGTGTAAATTAACTCTCCCTGCTTTACTCTACCTGTGTTATCTTCTGTCAGTGTAAATTAACTCTCCCTGCTTTACTCTACCTGTGTTATCTTCTGTCAGTGTAAATTAACTCTCCCTGCTTTACTCTACCTGTGTTATCTTCTGTCAGTGTAAATTAACTCTCCCTGCTTTACTCTACCTGTGTTATCTTCTGTCAGTGTAAATTAACTCTCCCTGCTTTACTCTACCTGTGTTATCTTCTGTCAGTGTAAATTAACTCTCCCTGCTTTACTCTACCTGTGTTATCTTCTGTCAGTGTAAATTAACTCTCCCTGCTTTACTCTACCTGTGTTATCTTCTGTCAGTGTAAATTAACTCTCCCTGCTTTACGCTACCTGTGTTATCTTCTGTCAGTGTAAATTAACTCTCCCTGCTTTACTCTACCTGTGTTATCTTCTGTCAGTGTAAATTAACTCTCCCTGCTTTACTCTACCTGTGTTATCTTCTGTCAGTGTAAATTAACTCTCCCTGCTTTACTCTACCTGTGTTATCTTCTATCAGTGAGAACAACTCTCCCTGCTTTACTCTTCCTGTGTTATCTTATCTTCTGTCAGTGAGAATAAACCTTCTGTTTTTACTATTGTATTTCTTCTTCCATGCTGGTCTCTTGTGGAAAACAAACAAAGACAGATACTCTTCTCTTAGTTGTCTACCCCTGGGGAATCTACAGGTCCTTTTTTTTCTATATACTTACAATTGAGGGTGCATACAAACAGGTGATTGGTCTGTTGTGAATTTATTTAATTAAGGAGGCTGCCTCATTTTGGCCTTCACCTGGGTCACTCAATCAATCAATGCCTGTCACTTCTTATTGCCATAGACCACTGACAACCCTCCTCCAGCAAGTTTAATCTTGAGCTGCCCTTTCTTTCTCTTTCCTCTGAGGCCCAGTGACTGAAATTCATTTTCAGTCTCTTCTCTATGTTTTTCTTGATCTATCTCTCTTCCCCTTCCCTGTAGATTCCATATCAGAGCCTGTCTGGCCATGTTTGATGGTGCTTTGCGTAGCATGTATCCTATCCAAACACATTTCCTACGTTTAATTAGTTGTGCCACTGGTTGTTCTTGGCTCCTTTCCAATATATCTACATCCCTCACCATGTCTTGTTATCCTATACCCATTATCCTGTGTAGACATCTATTGACATACGACTGGAATTTTCTCTGTATTGCACTCAGTCCACAGTTGGATGGAAATTTAGTTGGTTTCAGAAATTTTACCAAAACAGCGGCCAACAGCCAATACACTTTCCTGGCACTTCTGGTTAATGGTGGTTAACTTAAACCACCCATGTTACATCATGTCTTGTTTTTATTCATTTTATTGTCCTTGATGAAAACCTTGTGGCCGTAACGTAGGTATTGTTTTATTTTTGTCCTGGTACAGTCACTGTGCCATTACTGTGTTTTTATTGATTGTAAATATTTCACAATTCTATGAATTCAGTCACTCATTTCACAAAATCGATGAATCCAGTCACTCATTTCACAAAATCTATGAATCCAGTCACTCATTTCACAAAATCTATGAATCCAGTCACTCATTTCACAAAATCTATGAATCCAGTCACTCATTTCACAAAATCTATGAATCCAGTCACTCATTTCACAAAATCTATGAATCCAGTCACTCATTTCACAAAATCTATGAATTCAGTCACTCATTTCACAAAATCTATGAATTCAGTCACTCATTTCACAAAATCTATGAATCCAGTCACTCATTTCACAAAATCTATGAATCCAGTCACTCATTTCACAAAATCTATGAATCCAGTCACTCATTTCACAAAATCTATGAATCCAGTCACTCATTTCACAAAATCTATGAATCCAGTCACTCATTTCACAAAATCTATGAATCCAGTCACTCATTTCACAAAACCTATGAATCCAGTCACTCATTTCACAAAATCTATGAATCCAGTCACTCATTTCACAAAATCTATGAATCCAGTGACTCAACTCACTTGAAGTATTTCACTTGTAGTCTTGCAGCTTTCCCAACATACTCAGCACTTTGTCTTGGCCTACCCTCAATCTAAGGACAGTCATCAAATTCAAACAAATAAATCTTATGGTTGTTAGTGGAATACTATAAAAGATCTGAATGTCAGTTCTGTCTTCATACAAGGAGAATGGAGATTAAGAGATTAGTCAGGGTCAGGCAAAACATACTGATCAGACTATGTTAGTCAGTGTCGAATGAAAGATACTGATTAGACTATGTTAGTCAAGGTCGAATGAAACATACTGATTTGACTATGCTAGTCAGCGTCAAATGAAAGATACTGATTAAACTATGTTAGTCAAGGTCAAATGAAACATACTGATTAGATTATGTTAGTCAGGGTCGAATGAAACATATTGATTAGACTATGTTAGTCAGGATGGATCAGGTGAAACATACTTCTTCTTCTTCTACGTTCATTCTCAATCTCCTGCTACCAAGTCCTGAACAGGGCTTTGCAAGTAGCAGGATGTAGTCCTGAGAATGGAATGCAATGTGTCGCTAGTTTAGTTTGACAGCGATTTTTTCACCTTTCGGTCCAACACATCCGTCTTCGGCTGGGAAACATACTGATCAGACTACGTTAGTCAGGGTCAGGTGAAACATACTGATCAGACTAATTATTCTATATCATGTGAAACATAATGACCCAAGCAATTCTCCAGTGAAATAGGCCGTTTCATGGCAGTATGGCTAATGAGGTGGGGATCAGTATTGCAATCCCCATAGTGTGAGTTTCCTGAGGAACCTCACATTGCACTACAGCCAGAAGGACCCGGCCACCTTCCCATGTATGGCTATTCATGTGAGGAGAGCCACTGTAACCCACCACCAAAGAAAGTCACATCACGAGTACATAACTCTTCTTCTTCTTATGCTGTCAGACGTCAACTTGAATTTGTTCGAAGAAAGCAGCGGTCATCCTGAGGCTGTCGACACTGCCATAGAGCTTGTCTAGTGTTGCCACTGGTGATGGCCACATGTGCTTTCTCTGGTTCTCGTATGTCAGGCAATTTTGCAGCAGATGTTCAGCGGTCATTTTCCCTGTGCCACAGGTGCATTCGTCAGTGCCACATATCTTCAGTTTATTGAATAGATGGTACCTCAGTCTGTTGTGGCCTGTGCGGAGTCTGAAGACCACAACCTGCTCTCTTCTGTTCAGCTGGCAGTAGGCATCATTTTTTGTGTAGCCAGTATGTTCTGTTTCCCATTTGGCCATGTATCTGGCCCTAATAAACCTTTTGGACTCTTCGTAGGTCACACTAGAATCTGGTTGTGGTAGTCTTGCACCTTCTTTTGCCAGTCTGTCTGCCTCCTCGTTGCCTTGGATGTTACAATGGGATGGAACCCACTGTACCACTACTCTTTTTGGTGCGGACTGTTGGCATAGTTGACAGAGTACTGCTCTTAAATCATTAAGTTCAGTATTTTTCTGGCTTTTTAGTGCTGTAACCACGGCCAGGGAATCTGTAAACAGGACTATCTGGCTTTCATTGCTTTCGCCTGTCAGCATTGATTCTACTGCAGCCTTCAGTGCCTCTGTCTCTGCTCTGAAATTGCTTGAGAATTTTCCAGTTGCCACTGACAGTGTTATTTTTCTACCATTTGGTAGGCTCAGGAATACCCCTCCCTCTCCATACTGTGTTGTGTTTGTTACCAAACCGCCGGTGTATGCATGGGTCCAGTCCATGCTGGGGTAGTTTTCCGCTATATACCTCAGGGTTATGTCTCTCCTTTCTTGTTCAGTCTGGCTGTTCTTGTTTCCAATAGCTGGTATATTTTCTACCACCTCCGGAATGATATGCTGCTTTCATGTGGGTTTGCGTACAGTAGGGATGGGTTTTAGTGTTGTTATGGTGTTCATAGGGTCTTCGCTCATCTTTGCTTTGGCTATTTCTGCAAAGTTTCTCTGCTTTAGTTTCCCTTTTCCAAATCTATTTAGTCTCTGTTGCATTGGATGGTCTGTCAGTCTTTTTAGTTTCTCTGCTTGCTGCTGTGCTCTGCAGTCTCTTCTGTCGGTCATGGATTGCAGATTTGTAATCTTTTCAAGTTCTACAATTGGCGTTGACTTCATGTCTCCTGTTATAACTCTCATGGCTTGGTTTTGAAGTTTGATAATTTTATCAAAGTTCGCCTTTGCTGCTGTTGCCCATGCCGCAATGCCATACTCGAGAACTGGTCTCACTCTTCCAGTGTACAGTTTCTTGAGTATTCTTTCGTCTGCTCCCCAGCTTGTGCCAGCAAGTTTCCTCATGACTGCCATTCTTTGTCTGGCTCTCATTCGGTTTCTCTCGATCTGACTTTTCCATGTCATGCGCCGATCAAATGTGACGCCCACGTAGTTTGGGTTGTCGTTAGGCGGCAGATATTTGCCATTAAGACTTATTTTGGTGGTCTGGGGTTTATTTGAAAGCGAGAATATCAGAGTACATAACTCAAATACGAATGTTATTAGCAACAATAACAACAACCAACATATCAATGATAAATAAAATGTGAGGAGTGACATGTTGAATAGTTTGGATGTCAGCCTTCTGACCACAAGGACATTAGTTCAAAACCTCGATAGAGCAAGGGCTTTTTTCTTCGGGAGGTAAATATAAGCCTAGCTTGATACTGTGTGGTGACTGCAGCGGCAAGTAGCCCTATAAATATAAGCCTAGCCTGACACTGTGTGGTGACTGCAGTGACAAGTAGCCCTATAAATCTTCCTGGTAGACCTCAGCAATGGGAATAAAGCTATTGTGATGTCGGTTTATTAGCTAAATATAATCAAAAAATGACAGACAAGATTAACTGCCTTTTATAATTGAGAGCAGCAAAGTTAGGCCCTCAGTCTCCTGTCTATAAGAGCGCTGTCAATTATATGACCAAATAACTAGTTCTTTTCTACTCATTGCTCTATAAAAAATAACTAGATCTCTCCTTATTGCTCTATAAAAAATAACTAGATCTTCTCTCCTCATTGCTCTATAACAAATAACTAGATCTTCTCTCCTGGGTGTAAGGTTGGATTGCACATTATCCCATATGACACACTGTCAGGAGACAAAGCGTAAGGTACATGCGAGAAACAACATTATCCGAAAATTGACTGGCACAACATGGGGTGCACAGCCATCAGTCTTACGCACATCAGCGATTGCATTGTGCCTTTCTGCAGCGGAATATGCAGCCCCAATCTGGAAAAACTCCGCCCATGTAAAACAAGTTGATACAGCAGTGAACGAGATGGGTAGGATAGTGTCGGGGTGTCTTAAACCCACCCCCACAAACAAAATATATCCCTTAATTGGCAGTGTACCACCTGATATAAGAAGAGGTGTAGCTGTGGAAATCGAACGTGGGAAACAGGAAAATAACCCCAGACACCGATGTTTGGCTATCAGGAACAAGCCACAAGACTTAAATCAAGACAGTTTTGCCACAAGACTTAAATCAAAACAGTTTCTTAAAATCGACAGAGACCATCCAGACAAGCCCAGAAGGGTCGACGCATCGAGAGGTGGCACAAAACAAAGCAGGATCCATGGATAGAGCTCAAGGAAGAGGCTGCGCCTGGACACCACCTGCCCTATGCTGTATGCAAGGCAATGAACAGACTTCGAACTGGTGTGTCAAGATGCAGAGTGAACTTGAAGAAATGGGGATACTCAGATGTCGACATGTGAATGCGGCGCAGTTCAGGACCAAGATCATCTGATGTCCTGCCCCAACCTCCCTGAAACCTGTGACATGAACGACATGATGGAGGCGAACGACAAGGCAGTTCAAGTTGCTGAATACTGGATGGATGCCGTGTGACATGGTGTTTGGACACGGAAAGTAAGTAAGTATTGCTCTCTAAAAAATAACTAGATCTTCTCTCCTTATTGCTATATAACAAATAACTAGATCTCTCCTTATTGCTATATAACAAATAACTAGATCTTCTCTCCTTATTGCTATATAACAAATAACTAGATCTTCTCTCCTTATTGCTTTATAAAAAAATAACTAGATCTTCTCTCCTTATTGCTATATAACAAATAACTAGATCTTCTCTCCTTATTGCTTTATAAAATAATAACTAGATCTTCTCTCCTTATTGCTATATAACAAATAACTAGATCTTCTCTCCTTATTGCTTTATAAAAAAATAACTAGATCTTCTCTCCTTATTGCTATATAACAAATAACTAGATCTTCTCTCCTTATTGCTTTATAAAAAAATAACTAGATCTTCTCTCCTTATTGCTATATAACAAATAACTAGATCTCTCCTTATTGCTTTATAAAAAATAATTAGATCTTCTTTACTTATTGCTCTTTACCAAATAACCAGTCAAAGTCTGAATCGGACGTGTGTACAGGTGTGGAGTCCTTATCATAGAGGAGATATAAACATGCTGGAAAGGGTACAAACAACAGTGACAAAGCTGATAGTGGGATTCCAGAATTAGTTATGAGGAAAGACTCAGAAAAACTGGCCTATAGTGTCTAGAAAAGAGAAGAATGCAAGTTGACTTAATCCGAGTTTATAAGATAATCAAAGGAAAGGATAAATTGGAATATAACAAATTCTTCAAAAAACAACCACCTACAAGAACAAGAGGGCATAGCTACAAATTAACTAAAGAAAGGTACAGATTAGATATTAGGAAAAATTTGTTTAGTCAGAGAGTGGTGATTGCTTGGAATGCATTGCCACAGGAAGTAGTGGAGGCAGGGACAATTAATGCATTTAAGAATAGATTGGATGCACATAGCTTTTAGAGCAAGGAAATGTAAATGAAACTGGTTGTATGCAGACTCTGGAGAGTCTTCTAAGCCAGTATAAAAACGTTCAGTTAATTAGATCTTCTCTACTTATTGCTCTATACAAAATAACTAGATCTCTACTTATTGCTTTATATAAAATAACTAGATCTTCCCTAGTTATTGTTCTATACCAAAAGTAGATTGACTACTACAGATAGATCCTTGATGAAAAGCATGTAGTACATCCCCTCCTAGGGGAACAGAGACGCTAGTCTGGTCAGGCACAACATACTGACCAGGATGTTGTACGTGGGTCAGGCACAATACACTGACCAACACCACTACCTCTCTTCTATGTAGCATTCCCTGGAAACAGGCGGTTTTCAAGGCAGTCTGGCTGACGAGATGTCAATCAACATGATCCTTGTAATAACGAGCGTCACGCAGATGAAGTCAAGCATAGCAGAACTGCCTGGAAGGCTACGGTCCACCTTCATCAGCAACCTCAGGATGAGAGGAAAGCTACTACAACCGACCACTTAGCTACTTTTGGATGACGCACAAAAGAGTAAACATTCTCATTGTGGGCATTAAACAACAAGAACACCTCCATGAGCTCTAGCATCAATTGTTTAGCAATTTATGTTATGTGAGGAAGTGGCTAGCTAGCTGCATGCACAACCCTTTTCAGCTGCCTTTTTGCTACATGCTTAGACGATTGTGTCCTGCTCTTTCCTCTATGAACATCACCCAGGTGAAGGAACCTTATATTAGATCAAAGTTTGTATAGTCATCAAATTCAAGCAGGACTTGTTCAACTCTATTATTATACTAACCAGTGAGTTGGGAAGGAAGACTAACACCTGGTCAGGCAAAATATACTGGCCAAGACCCTCACCTTCGCTATCTCGTAGCCCTTTCTGGGAACGGGCTGTTTTCATGGCGGCCTGACTAACACAGTGAGGTATCGATGTGATTCACGTAGTATTGAGCAACACTCAGATGAAGCCAACCATAGCACAACCGCCTGGAGGACTCCAAACCATCTTCATCAGACTCCTCGGGATGTGAGAAAAGCTACTGCAACCAGCCACTTAACGTCATTTTCAGGGCGCACAAAATTGTAAACCCACTCATTGTGTGCATTAAAAAACAACAACCATAGAGATGACTGTGTGCAAGCTTCTAGATTACCATAACAAGTCAGTTGACTGTGTGCAAGCTTCTAGATTACCATAACAAGTCAGTTGACTGTGTGCAAGCTTCTAGATTACCATAACAAGTCAGTTGACTGTGTGCAAGCTTCTAGATTACCATAACAAGTCAGTTGACTGTGTGCAAGCTTCTAGATTACCATAACAAGTCAGTTGACTGTGTGCAAGCTTCTAGATTACCATAACAAGTCAGTTGACTGTGTGCAAGCTTCTAGATTACCAAACAAGTCAGTTGACTGTGTGCAAGCTTCTAGATTACCAAACAAGTCAGTTGACTGTGTGCAAGCTTCTAGATTACCATAACAAGTCAGTTGACCTTGTGCAAGCTTCTAGATTACCATAACCAGTCAGTTGACTGTGTGCAAGCTTCTAGATTACCATAACAAGTCAGTTGACTGTGTGCAAGCTTCTAGATTACCATAACAAGTCAGTTGACTGTGTGCAAGCTTCTAGATTACCATAACAAGTCAGTTGACTGTGTGCAAGCTTCTAGATTACCATAACCAGTCAGTTGACTGTGTGCAAGCTTCTAGATTACCAAACAAGTCAGTTGACTGTGTGAAAGCTTCTAGATTACCATAACCAGTCAGTTGACTGTGTGCAAGCTTCTAGATTACCATAACAAGTCAGTTGACTGTGTGCAAGCTTCTAGATTACCATAACAAGTCAGTTGACTGTATGCAAGCTTCTAGATTACCAAACAAGTGAGTTGACTGTGTGCAAGCTTCTAGATTACCATAACAAGTCAGTTGACTGTGTGCAAGCTTCTAGATTACCATAACAAGTCAGTTGACTGTATGCAAGCTTCTAGATTACCATAACAAGTCAGTTGACTGTATGCAAGCTTCTAGATTACCAAACAAGTCAGTTGACTGTGTGCAAGCTTCTAGATTACCATAACAAGTCAGTTGACTGTGTGCAAGCTTCTAGATTACCATAACAAGTCAGTTGACTGTGTGCAAGCTTCTAGATTACCATAACAAGTCAGTTGACTGTGTGCAAGCTTCTAGATTACCATAACAAGTCAGTTGACTGTGTGCAAGCTTCTAGATTACCATAACAAGTCAGTTGACTGTGTGCAAGCTTCTAGATTACCATAACCAGTCAGTTGACTGTGTGCAAGCTTCTAGATTACCATAACCAGTCAGTTGACTGTGTGCAAGCTTCTAGATTACCATAACCAGTCAGTAGACTGTGTGCAAGCTTCTAGATTACCATAACCAGTCAGTTGACTGTGTGCAAGCTTCTAGATTACCATAACCAGTCAGTTGACTGTGTGCAAGCTTCTAGATTACCATAACCAGTCAGTTGACTGTGTGCAAGCTTCTAGATTACCATAACAAGTCAGTTGACTGTGTGCAAGCTTCTAGATTACCAAACAAGTCAGTTGACTGTGTGCAAGCTTCTAGATTACCATAACCAGTCAGTTGACTGTGTGCAAGCTTCTAGATTACCAAACAAGTCAGTTGACTGCGTGCAAGCTTCTAGATTACCATAACAAGTCAGTTGACTGTGTGCAAGCTTCTAGATTACCATAACCAGTCAGTTGACTGTGTGCAAGCTTCTAGATTACCATAACAAGTCAGTTGACTGTGTGCAAGCTTCTAGATTACCATAACAAGTCAGTTGACTGTGTGCAAGCTTCTAGATTACCATAACCAGTCAGTTGACTGTGTGCAAGCTTCTAGATTACCATAACCAGTCAGTTGACTGTGTGCAAGCTTCTAGATTACCATAACAAGTCAGTTGACTGTGTGCAAGCTTCTAGATTACCATAACAAGTCAGTTGACTGTATGCAAGCTTCTAGATTACCATAACAAGTCAGTTGACTGTGTGCAAGCTTCTATATTACCATAACCAGTGGGTTGACTGTGTGCAAGCTTCTAGATTACCATAACCAGTCAGTTGACTGTGTGCAAGCTTCTAGATTACCATAACAAGTCAGTTGACTGTATGCAAGCTTCTAGATTACCAAACAAGTCAGTTGACTGTGTGCAAGCTTCTAGATTACCATAACAAGTCAGTTGACTGTGTGCAAGCTTCTAGATTACCATAACAAGTCAGTTGACTGTGTGCAAGCTTCTAGATTACCATAACAAGTCAGTTGACTGTGTGCAAGCTTCTAGATTACCATAACAAGTCAGTTGACTGTGTGCAAGCTTCTAGATTACCATAACAAGTCAGTTGACTGTGTGCAAGCTTCTAGATTACCATAACAAGTCAGTTGACTGTGTGCAAGCTTCTAGATTACCATAACAAGTCAGTTGACTGTGTGCAAGCTTCTAGATTATAATAACAAGTCAGTTGACTGTGTGCAAGCTTCTAGATTACCATAACCAGTCAGTTGACTGTGTGCAAGCTTCTAGATTACCATAACAAGTCAGTTGACTGTGTGCAAGCTTCTAGATTACCATAACCAGTCAGTTGACTGTGTGCAAGCTTCTAGATTACCATAACCAGTCAGTTGACTGTGTGCAAGCTTCTAGATTACCATAACCAGTCAGTTGACTGTGTGCAAGCTTCTAGATTACCATAACCAGTCAGTTGACTGTGTGCAAGCTTCTAGATTACCATAACCAGTCAGTTGACTGTGAGCAAGCTTCTAGATTACCATAACCAGTCAGTTGACTGTGTGCAAGCTTCTAGATTACCATAACCAGTCAGTTGACTGTGTGCAAGCTTCTAGATTACTAAACAAGTCAGTTGACTGTGTGCAAGCTTCTAGATTACCATAACCAGTCAGTTGACTGTGTGCAAGCTTTTAGATTACCATAACAAGTCAGATAACAAGTCAGTTGACTGTGTGCAAGCTTCTAGATTACCATAACAAGTCAGATAACTGTGTGTAAACTTATAGATTACCATAACAAGTCAGATGACTGTGTGTAAGCTTCTAGATTACCATAACAAGTCAGTTGATTGTATACAATCTTCTAGATTACCATAACAAGTCAGTTGACTATGTGCAAGCTTCTAAATTACCATAACAAGTCAGTTGACTGTATACAATGTTCTAGATTACCATAACAAGTCAGTTGACTGTGTGCAAGCTTCTAGATTACCATAACAAGTCAGTTGACTGTGTGTAAGATTCTAGATTACCATAACAAGTCAGTTGACTGTGTGCAAGCTTCTAGATTACCATACCCAGTCAGTTGACTGTGTGCAAGCTTCTAGATTACCATAACACGTCAGTTGACTGTGTGCAAGCTTCTAGATTACCATAACAAGTCAGTTGACTGTGTGCAAGCTTCTAGATTACCATAACAAGTCAGTTGACTGTATGTAAGCTTCTAGATTACCATAACAAGTCAGTTGACCATATACAATCTTCTAGATTACTACAACCAGTGAGTTGACCGTATGCAATCCTCTATATTACCATACCCAGTCAGTTGACTGTGTGCAAGCTTCTATATTACCATAACCAGTGAGTTGACTGTGTGCAAGCTTCTATATTACCATAACCAGTGAGTTGACTGTGTGCAAGCTTCTACATTACCATAACCAGTCAGTTGACTGTGTGCAAGCTTCTATATTACCATAACCAGTGAGTTGACTGTGTGCACACTTCTCCAGTTTATGACCAGAATGTATAGAGAATAATTGTTGAGATTACCCCTATAACTACTCCAACAGCTATTCTGATGGTAGAAGAGCTACCAGCAGAGTCTCCTAAGCTGGATAAGCTAAAGAGTATAAGCCAGGTAAAAAAGAGACCAGCCTGCTGTCACTCAGACATGCTGGGGACAGCTAAAGACCAAGGGAAACAAAATGAACAGGGCGTATACTGAAATTGATTGCACTGAGCCACGAGCCTAAAGAAACAATGCAAAATAATGTCATAACATAAGGCTCTCACAAATAAAAATGAATGCAATATGGTGCTCATCGTATGAGCTTCATCACAGTGATAAAATAAGAGCTATTGACTGAGCCCAGCGTACGTGCAACAAAGAAAGCAGATATGGCCATCAGCAATAACATTACTAGACAAGTTCTATGGAGATAACAATAACCTCAGGCTAATCACTACCTTTTTTAATATAGAGACACATTCATGATGATGTATGAAAGCATATAGAATGGCTGATTAGCGCAGTGGTAGAGTACTTGCTTTTCATTGGCAGAGGAACGGGGTTCAACTCCTGATACATTACATTCTGCAACTCTGAGGTTGTTTGAGAATGCCCATAATGAGTAGGCTACTCTTTTGAGTGCCCTGAAAAGGGCGTTAAGTGGTGGGTTGCAGTAGCTTTCCTCACATCCCGAGCGTGCTGATGAAGGTGGACCGGGGTCTTCCAGGTGGTTGTTTCCTTGCTTGGTTTCATCTGCGTGTCACTCACTACTACAGGGATCACATCGATCCCTCACCTCGTTATCTATGCTGCCATGAAAACGGACCGTTTCCAGGGAGGGCTACTAGGAAGCTGAGGCGAAGTTCTTGGCCAGTATGTTTTGTCTGACCCTAACATGTCTGATAAGTATACTAGCTCCAGACGTTAGTCTTCCCGCAACTCTGAAGTAATGTACAATAACAAAGTAATGACAATATGTACACCTTACCTCTGCTACGTCACAGGCTTTAAGGTACAGATGGATGGCCTTCTCTGGTTTATCTTGTTCTACCATTCTGAAAGCAACAAAATAGTGTCCCAAAATAGTGGCACTGAATAAAACTGTGCATACTAGGCCAAGATGCAGCAGTGCATGAGCTGACAGCAGCCAGCGACTTATAGCTCACTGCTTGCATAAGGGTCAGTGAACCATAGCTGGCTGCTTGTATAAGGGTCAGTGAACCATAGCTGGCTGCTTGTATAAGGGTCAGTGAACCATAGCTGGCTGCTTGTATAAGGGTCAGTGAACCATAGCTGGCTGCTTGTATAAGGGTCAGTGAACCATAGCTGGCTGCTTGTATAAGGGTCAGTGAACCATAGCTGACTGCATGCATCAGGCTCAGCAATTCATACCTGGCTGTTTACTCAGGGTCAGTGAACCATAGCTGGCTGCTTGCATCAGTGTCAGTGAACCATAGCTGGCTGTTTACATCAGTGTCAGTGAACTTTAACTGGCTGCTCGCATCAGTGTCAATGAACCATAGCTGGCTGTTTACATCAGGGTCAGTGAACTATAACTGGCTGCTCGCATCAGTGTCAATGAACCATAGCTGGCTGCTTGCATCAGGGTCAGTGAACCATAGCTGGCTGCTTGCATAAGGGTCAGTGAACCATAGCTGGCTGCTTGCATAAGGGTCAGTGAACCATAGCTGGCTGCTTACATCAGGGTCAGCAACTCATAGCTGGCTGTTTGCATCAGGGTCAGTGAGCTATAGCTGGCTGCTTGCATAAGGGTCAGTGAACCATAGCTGGCTGCTTACATCAGGGTCAGTGAAAAATAGCTGGCTGCTTACATCAGGGTCAGTGAAAAATAGCTGGCTGCTTGCATCAGGCTCAACGATTCATAGCTGACTCTTGTATCAGGGTCAGCGAACTATAGCTGGCTGCTTGCATCAGGGTCAGCAAACCATAGCTGACTCTTGCATCAGGGTCAGCGAACTATAGCTGGCTGTTTGCATCAGGGTCAGCAACTCATAGCTGACTCTTGCATCAGGGTCAGCGAACTATAGCTGGCTGCTTGCATCAGGGTCAGCAAACCATAGCTGAACAAGAGCCTATTCGACCTCCACATAGCAGCCCTGGAAACAGGTGACATTAGTCACTAGTGTAGTCTGGCCAAGGGACAGAGATTGCAGTGAGAAGGCAAACCTAGTACTAAAAAAAGTCCACTGAAAGCAGATGAGTCAGGCCAAAAGTCGCAGATATCACAATCTCACTGAAAATTATGACACAATGTCACAACATCATTTAGGAACGCCAATGGCAAGGAGCTTGTACAAGAAAATTCCCCTGTGTATCTCACAGTTAAAATGGACAAGAGACTCACATGGAGGGAACACATACAGGAGATAGAATAAAAAGCAACCAGAAAACTATCCCTTATGAAGAAGCTGGCTGGAACAAGCTGGGGTGCAAATTGCAACATCCTTAAAAATGTATACACTGGCCTAGTCAGGCCAGTACTTGAATACGGCATGACAGCCTGCACCACAGCATCAAAAACAAACAAAATTCAGGCTTAAGGATAATAACAGGAGGAATGAAGACTACACCAATCCAGACAATAGAAACATATACAAATATAAGACCCCTAAATACTAGACGAGAGGAAAGAGTGCTGACACATAGTGAAAAGATGCTACGCATGCCTGACATCCCATACATATCAAACTAAAACACCCAGGTAAAAATAGGCTAAAGAGAACCAGCTTCATTTATATATCAAACCATCTACACCAAAAATATGGAGAACTAATTCCCAACCAAACTACAGAAATAGAAATGCTTATTAACTATGAAGAGCCAAGCTGCAACATAAACAACATTGAAATAAGTACAGAGATCCCAGGAATAAGAAGAAAAGACCAACACAGTGTCCACGAGCTAAAAATTTTAGCACAAACAATGATTGAGGAGAAATATAATACCAAGGAATGGACACAGGTGTACACAGATGGTTCAGCAAAGGGGGCAGGCTGAAACGGGGGAGGAGGCATATTCATAAGATACAAAAGAGTAAATATAACAGAAGAGGCCCTCCCAACAGGAAAGTTGTCCACAAACCTTAGAGCAGAATCGATGGCCCTTCTGCGAGCACTGAGAATACTTAAAACAGAAAGGCAACCTCCAACAAAAATAGCTGTATTCACGGACTGCAGAGTACTATTAGAGACAATACAAAAAACAAAAAACGAACCACTGTTATCGGAGATCAGAGCAGAACTGGGAAAACTCCAGAGATCCTCAACAATAGCGCTCCAGTGGCTACCCTCCCATTGCGGAATCACGGGAAACGAGAGAGCTGATGCTCTGGCAAAAGATGGCAGCAAAAAGGCACAATTTAATCATCGAGTACCATACAGAGAAATCAAGAACATCATCAGAAATCAGTATATACACCAATGGAGAGAAGACAGAGGCATAAGCAGTACACCAGACCCAATTCACTATCTCAAAAGAAATCAACAAACTACCTTATTTCGCCTGAGAACTCAACACTGCAGACTACTAGAACATCTATACCGACTGAAGATCTCACACACCGATGAGTGCCCATGTGGAACAGGATGCCAGAACCCTGAGCATATTCTATAAGAATGCCCAATCTATAGGGAAATGAGATGCCAGACCTGGCCTGAGGGTGCGGAGCTGAGACAAAAGCTGTGGGGCAGCCGCTCCGACCTGGTGAAGACTACAGACTTCATCATGGCGACTGGCCTGCAGATATAGCATGACCAAAAGCTGTGTGGCAGCCGCTCCGACCTGGTGAAGACTACAGACTTCATCATGGCGGCTGGCCTGCAGATATAGCATGACCAAAAGCTGTGTGGCAGCCGCTCCGACCTGGTGAAGACTACAGACTTCATCATGGCGACTGGCCTGCAGATATAGCATGACCAAAAGCTGTGTGGCAGCCGCTCCGACCTGGTGAAGACTACAGACTTCATTATGGCGACTGGCCTGCAGATATAGCATGACCAAAAGATCCTGAACACAAAGAAAGAAGAAGAGGAAGGCCAAAGAATAAGAAGATACTGAACATACAAAAACATGATTTCCAAGTGCCTAATGTATTCTATCTAGACTGTCATTTTAGTATCTGTTTAGCTATAATCAGTAGTTTATTTGTTCAGTTTTCAACAAGTTTCTATTCTGTGTTGTCCCATTGAGCTCCATCTATAAGACTCCAGTAATCTTACCCTCCTTGTCCACTGTTCTCTACCAGCTACAAGACTTCAGTCATCTTGCCTTCCTTGTCCACTGCTCTCTACCAGCTACAAGACTACAGTCATCTTACCCTACTTGTCCACTGTTCTCTACCAGCTGCAAGACTACAGTCATCTTGCCTTCCTTGTCCACTGTTCTCTACCAGCTGCAAGACTCCAGTCATCTTGCCTTCCTTGTCCACTGCTCTCTACCAGCTACAAGACTCCAGTCATCTTACCTTCCTTGCCCACTGCTCTCTACCAGTTACAAGACTACAGTCATCTTGCCTTTCTTGTCCACTGCTCTCTACCAGCTACAAGACTACAGTCACCTTACCCTCCTTGTCCACTGTTCTCTGCCAGATATTCTTTGTCTACCTTGTCAAAACATAACCAACAAGACAAACTTGACTGGCAACCTTGTCAAGATAGAAACCAACAAGACAAACTTGACTGGCAACATTGTCAAGACAGAACATACATCACAAACTTGACTGGAAACTTTGTCAAGACAGAACAGACATCACAAACTTGATGGCAACGTTTTCAAGACAGAACAGACATCACAAACTTGACTGGCAACTTTGTCAAGACAGAACAGACATCACAAACTTAACTGGCAACTTTGTCAAGACAGAACAGACATCACAAACTTGACTGGCAACTTTGTCAAGACAGAACAGACATCACAAACTTGACTGGCAACTTTGTCAAGACAGAACAGACATCACAAACTTGACTGGCAACTTTGTCAAGACAGAACAGACATCACAAACTTACTTGGCAGCCTTGTCAAGACACAGCGCAGCAGTATCTGGTGTCCCATGTTCCTGGAACATCAGCGCAGCAAGCTCCATCCAGTGAACTGCTTCATCATACTCTTTATTCTCCTTGCACAGTAACCCTGCCTGTTCGTAAGCTCTATTAAATGAAGAAGAATTGTGTATTACTGTTATCTAGCATGTCCGTACCTTCTGACAAGGAAATCAAATTTGGTTTTATAACATGAATGTTAAATTTGTCCTACTCTATGGCTTGGAAACATAACATAACTAAGCTTATAACATCCAGACTGTGGACATACTATATGACTTGGAAACATGACATAACTAAGCTTATCACATCCAGACTGTGGACCTACTATATGACTTGGAAACATGACATAAATAAGCTTATCACATCCAGACTTTGGATCTACTATATGACTTGGAAACATGACATAACTGAGCTTATCACATCCAGACTTTGGATCTACTATTTGACTTGGAAACATGACATAACTGAGCTTATCACATCCAGACTTTGGATCTACTATATGACTTGGAAACATGACATAACTGAGCTTATCACATCCAGACTGTGGACCTACTATATGACTTGGAAACATGACATAACTAAGCTTATCACATCCAGACTGTGGACCTACTATATGACTTGGAAACATGACATAACTAAGATTCACTGTGACAGTTCCAGCTGGAGCATAGGCGCTTAGAGCAGGGGAGATTAGGCTGGCGACTCTGCAAAGGTTGCCTGAATGCGTGCCAAGGTCAATCACCGTCGCGACACTAAGTCGACAAAGGAAATGAGAGGTTTAGGTAGAAGACTCAGGATGGTACAGATTGGGGGAGGGGGGGGGGGAATGTGTGTGTTTGGACCTGAGGTGGTGGTTCATAGCTGATCACTCTGGCGTTCCGAATTAGTGTAGTTGGAAGGGTTGGTGATAGTCAGATGCAGCCACGACTGGCTACGATATTTAGAGCGAAAAGGATTCGGGGATAATCATCCAATAACAATTAGTTGGGGGTAGTTCCAAATTAGAGTGATGGCTAAGTCAGACAACCAACAGGAGACTATTGGACAGCCATGATGTTGCTTGAGACTATAAAATACTCTGCAAAGATGAACTCAAGGAGACTGGCAAGGAGAGTGACTGAGAGGGTGTTAGGAGTCTGTTAGTTTGCAGGGTGACTGGACCAGCATACACCTCAAGTTTTGGCCAGTCGCTCTATAGGTGTTGATGTTAACAGTAAGAGATCTGAATGTGTGTCGTACATGCAGGACACCTAGTGAACGATGTGTGATCTAATTACATGTGAATGTATAGATTCGTGTGGATACGTGAAGTGATCTAAGTAATTATGAATGCACAGATTGCCTGATTTTAAGTGATCTGATTGTATGTGTATGGACAGATCGACTGAGTATGTGACCACAATTGAGTACATGATACGACTATATGTGACGTAATCTAATTACATATGAATGCACAGATCGCCTGAGCATACGTGAACCGATTGTATGTGGATGTACAGATCACCTGATTGAAGATGATCTGATTATATGTGAATGCACTGAACGACTGAGTACGTAATCCGATCGTGAGAACGAGTTTGTGATTGTGTGTTTGGTGTGCAGATAAGGGGAGTGCAGCGGCAAGAGCCTGGGTTATGTAGTTTGGGGGAAACATCAAAAGCTAGTGCTTTAAAAAAACCTCATAAGTAGTTCACTATATATATTATGATTATTTAGTTTAGATGTACTTTCTTTCTTTTTGTTGATATGCATATTAAACGATGTTATGTTTCCATTCAGGATTAGTGTTTACTGCGTTCTCATGTGTGTAGTTGTGTTGTGGTGTTAATATATGTTGCAACTCTTTAGATAAGTAAACTACTCAGCTAAACCTAGACTCTGCCACATCACATCCAGACTGGGGGACGGCGTGGCCTAGTGGTTAAGTGGCACGGCTCACAATCCGAAGGTGCTGGGTTCGATCCCCACCACAGCACCGTCCGTTACCCCGGGGAAGCAAACCCTTAGAAAATGCAGGAGGAAGCAGACCCTTACATAAAATGCATGCTGAAGTCGGATGCCCTGGGCCGACAGGCGCAAAATGAAAACCACAGTGCAACGCACACCGCCTTGGGGATTAGAGAAATAAGGCGAACGCAAAAAAAACCCATCCAGACTGTAGACCTTCACCAGCAGATGTCTCTGCTACATATTTCATATCAGATATTCAGATAAACAGATCTGTGGCAACAAAGAAGGCTGGAAATAAAGGAGCAAACAGAAGGTGGATGTTTACAAATTCAGAATGGAAGTCAACAATATAACCATACCAGCGCTGGATTAGAGCCCAAAGAGAAGGTCCAGATTTGGGAGGTCAAACCCTACCCAGTGAAGAATAGTGACAGAGAAAGGTAAGGCAACTGCAGTCCCATTTGTAGAGCTCACAAAGGCAGCCAGATATATGAAATGGTGGATAGTCGATGCTACAGACCTATGTTCATATGTAACTGGAACGAAACAGTGGTACACATCAAACTCTCATATGTCACACATTCTTTATAAACATATGTCTGTAAGGAAAAAAAACAAAAAAAACTGTCATACGACTTTATTTCTTGGGTAGTAGAGGGGTTTCTAGGCTGAGGACTACAGACTGCTTTGTCACTGCTGTTGCAGGGGTGTGCTCGCTATGTTTGTTTATTTCACCCTGAACAGAAAAACAACATATGCCTTACTGGGAATTAGATCTGCTGTCCTCCTTATCAGCAGACAGGCATCAAAACCATTCGGCCAAGCGGTGCTACTCCAATTATAATTAAACAGAATATGTCTTTGAATCCCCCAATTCATAAAAGCCTTGTATTCTCGTCTTGAATTCCCCTAATTCATATATGCCTCGCATTCCCCCAATTCAAATAGGCCTTATATTCCCCTAATTAATATAAGCCTTGTATTTCCCTAATTAATATAAGCCTTTTATTCGTTTACAATGCATGTCAACTTGGTATTTCCCATGTTAATTTATGCCCTGTGTTTCCCCAATTCATAAAGTTGGGTTCTTAAAATCCTGGAATCACCTCTATAATGGGCTGAAGCATCATGTCATTGCACTTAACTAGGTGGAGTTTGGAAATTATTTGGAAATGAATATGACATGGAAATGAATATGACATTTTTTTTTCATGGCAATATTCAAGAAGTAACTATATGAATGAGTGAGTGAGTGAGTGAATACTTACTTTGCTGCATGGAAAGGTCTTTTCTCAGTTAAGAGCACAAATGAAATATTTATGATTTTGGTGACAATTAAATATATTTTTTATGCATGTTATGTCTTCTTCTTCCTCTGTGTTTGTTCTGAGAAGGGTGTTGTAACATGGTGTTATAGTTTACAGCGAGGCTGCGATATATGCGCGTTTCGACCCGACACATCCGATTTCAGCTGGTTTTATTAGGTACAGGGTTTGCCTTCCTACTGCAATCCCTACTCTCTTAGCCTGACTACACGTGTAGGTCGGTTTACATGGCTGCTGTTTGGAGGTGGAATAAGGTTTATGGCAGCTGTGGTTCGATGACCCTGATGCAAGCAGTCAGCTGTGAGTTACCAGCTGCTGTCAGCTCATTCGCTGCTGCATCTTCAGCCCCATAAATAAAACATGCATGTTATGCAACTATAATTAACAGGACATTCAAAATAAAATTTATTGAAGATAAACTACAATAAGAACTGTATATCAACTGCTGCCAATTGTTTTCAAGATTCACTAACAGGAAGGTACCACATTTCCCTGCACCATTTATTTCCTGGAAAAAGTCTAGAAAATGTACTGTGTGTCCTTGAGACCAAAGGTTACGTTACTCATAGGCCTATACTAACCAAAGAAAAAGTTTATCTATGCTAGAAAGTCAAGTGAAATCCTATATAAAATCTACCTTACCCTTGCAGATGAACTAATGGTAGAAATAAATGCTGTTGTCTACAAGACTCATCAACAGCCAAAGACTCACTGAACAAACTTCATTAACCCCAACTTTATCACGTAACAAAGTATAACAGGAACCATGACTACAACAAATTTGTGGAGATCCTAGGAAATAAAGACTAATATCAAGTATTGAAATCCCAGGAAATATACACTAATACCAAGTATGAGAATCCTGGGGAATAAAGGCTAATACCAAGTATGAGAATTCCGAGAAATTAAGACTAATACAAAGTTTGAAAATCCCAGGAAATTAAGATTAATACAAAGTTTGAAAATCCCAGGAAATTAAGACTAATACAAAGTTTGAAAATCCCAGGAAATTAAGACTAATACAAAGTTTGAAAATCCCAGGAAATTAAGACATACAAAGTATGAAAATCCCAGGAAATTAAGACTAATACAAAGTATAAAAATCCCAGGAAATTAAGACTAATACAAAGTATCGAAATCCCAGGGGGATCAAGATGAAGAGCAGCGCATGAGCTGCAGTGGTCAGCGACCCATAGCTGACTGCTACTGTCAGGGCCAGTGAACGAGAGCTATCAAGACCCTTCTGCACTTCCATATGGTGGTCCTAGATAACAGGCTGCAACAGAGCAGACTGGCTAAGTAGAATGGATCGAAAAGGGAAGGCTAACCCAGTACTAAAAAAATGCTTGCTGAAGTCATATGTGTTGGACCAAAATGTGCAAATATCGCAGTCAAGCTGTAAACTACGACACAGCGCATTCTGTTCTCTGAACTACATCCTGCTATTCGCAAAGCCCATTTCAGGGCTTGGTAACGGGAGGTTGAGAACAAATGAAGTAATTCCATGAAATTAAGACTAATACCAAGTATGAAAATCTCTGGAAATTAAGACTAATACCAAGATTTTTGTTTTGGTGTGTCATTTCTTTATACATGGGACATCAAGTAGACCCGTCCGTCCATCGGTTCGGTCATTCCTATTTGAAGTATTTGATTAGCCCTTTGCATGTTGGCTGGTGTGTTTATTTGAGTCATGCTAGCTCCTAGTTTTGCTAGTCTGTCTGCTTTCTCATTGCTGATATGTCTATATGTCCTGGCATCCACTGGAGGGTGACTTTGATGTTGGATGTTGTTTATATCTTATCAATCGTCTCACCCAGCTTTGTAACTTCTTTGTTGTTGGTTTGTAGGTATGTTTCTAGTTACTGTAGCGTTATTCTTGAATCAGTGAAGACTACAATATCCTATTGGAGCAACAACGAACTTGATGATGATGACGGCGATAGTAAATGTTGTTGAGTAGAGTTATGCCTCATCTTGGCAACACACACTGCTTTCAACCAGCACACTAAGGGTTTTATTTGTTGTTTATTCCTCTTCTTCTGCATTTGCTTGAGTGAGCATGAGTTATTTTGTGCCGCGTTTTACAGAGCTACGAGACCGTTCAGCTTTACAGATCCACTTTCTGCAAATCTTTTTTGTTAAATTAGCTCTCTAGCATTTGGCTGTCCCTAGTCTACCTACAAGGCAGCAGGTGAAATTGAGTCTTCCTTCTCCAAGACGAGCTGGCTGTCTTAGAAGCTAGCGAGTCTGATCTACCCTGGTTGTCTTCGGTTTTCTTATGATGCCCCTGTATCCCATCTGAAAGATATCAGGTGGGGTTTGGAGTCACCCTTCTTCTAGATAAGCTGCCTTTCCTTACTCATGTCTCAACTACCCTGGTTGTCTTTCCTCATTATACATCAGTACCCCATCTTCTTCTTCTTCGTTCGTTCTCAATCTCTCGCTACCAAACCCTGAAAAGGCTTAAGTAGCAGAATGTAGTCCAGAGAACGGAATGCGTTGTGCCGTAGTTTACAGCTTGGCTGCAATATTTGCACCACCCTGCTGCAGCCTGTTATCCAGGATCACCACGTGGAGGTGTAGAAGGGTCTTGGCAGCTCTGGTTCGCTGGCCCTGACGCTAGCAGTCAGCTATGGGTCGCTGACCACTGCAGCATTTTGATCCCGTACCCCATCTGAAAGGCATCAGGTGGTGTTTGGAGTCACCCTTCTCCAATTCTCCTAGAAAAGCTGCCTTCTAATCTAGCGAGTCTCATCTACCCTGGTTGTCTTCAGTTTCCTCATGATATACTAGCAGATGCTCAACCATTGAAATGCGTGTCTGTTGCCAAGAGGAGGCATAACTCTACTTAACAGCATATAATACCACCATCAACATCCTGCTGCTAGTTGTTGTTTCGACTGTCCACAATGAGTAGGTTTACTCTTTTGTGAACCCTGACAAGGACGTTAATTGTCAAGTTGCAGTAGCTTTTCTCACATTCCGAGCGTGCTGATGAAGTTGGACTGGTGTCCTCCAGGCGGTTGTGTTATGCTTGGCTTCATATGTGTGTCGCTCACTGCTACAGGGATCACGTCGATCCCTCCGGTCGTTAGCCAGGCTGTCGTGAAAACAGCCCGTTTCCAGGGCAGGCTTTAAGGAAGCCGAGGTGAGTGCCATCGCCAGTATATTTTGCCTGACCTTGACTAACATGTATATGTTGCACCTGATCAGACGTTAGTCTTCCTCCCCACATCCTGCTAGTATAAACAGGTGTGGTACGTACCATGCCATAGCCATGAGCCACTGTAGAGGTAAGATCCGAAAGTGGTCAAATGCTCCTAAGGCGTGCATCATACACAATCTCTGACAGTCAAGTTTAAACACTGACCTGCTTGTGTGACAACAGTGAGCCCGACAGAACTGTTTAAACTAACAGGAGAAGGATGAAGGGCAAGTCACTGGCATCTTTAAACCAGTTTTCTTCAGGCAGACACAGCTCGTTAACCTTGGATTGTAGTATGTCTAGGAGAAAGTAAACCTCTGCTGCCTTGCGGAAACATCCAACCAGAGAAAAGGCTTCAGGAGTAAACCCAGAGGTGGGAGTCCTTAAGGTAGTCTATATGTGTTTAAGCTTGCACTCTGAAGAGGATACTCCAGTTAATCACCTCAAGGTCGCATCATCCCATAGTCAGCTTGACTGCGATATTTGCACCTTTCGGTCCAACACATCCGATTTCAGCAAGCATTTTTTGAGTACCGAGTTAGCATTCCCTCTTCGATCCCTTTTCCTTAGCCAGTCTGCCCTGCTGCAGCCTGTTATCCAGGATCACCGCGTGGAGGTGTAGAAGGGTCTTGGCAGCTTTGGTTCGCTGGCCCTGACGCTAGCAGGTCAGTTATGGGTCGCTGACCACTGCAGCTCATGCGCTGCTCAGCGTCTTGATCCCAGGAGTCTATTTGATATTCCAAGGAGACCATATATGAGACGTATGCTATGGGTACATTTAATTGGAGTTGGAGAACTTGCCCTCTACACCACTCTCGGCTATGACAGCATTTACGACCCATTTGTTGTTTCAGGGCATTAAGTAGATCATTGACAAGCATGCATGTGTATTACTGAAGTGCAAAAGTGGAGCAAAGAATAGTAACACTGTAACCTGCTAGGCATGTAGTAAGAGATAAATAAGGATGGTTCGGCATGAAACTGCTACCCCATCCTGTAGAAATGATAAGAGAAAGGGAAGAAGGTTTCTACACACCACGATAGAAGAAAAGTGACTAAGTTAAGCTTTTGCAACTAACAGGTTGGAATACATGAACCCTGTCACAATTAACCTAAATCAAGGATACGAATTCATGGCTTTCTGGAGATCTCCAACTTTTACATAACATTCCTTTGCTTGACCAAATGCTCTTGCATTTCTGAAGGCTGTGGCTGAAAAACAAAAAATATTTTGACAGTCTATATTTCACTGATGTCAATCATTACACAGGAATGTAAGAATGAACTAGCAGTCTATTCATGCTACAGCAGGCTAATCACTAAATATGAAAAATACTGGACTTTGCAGATACACAGCTGCCAGTCTTAGTCGCCCTGTACTTCTACAGGAGCAAATGCCCCTGTGTAGGTCCCAGCTCTGGTATGATCTGGATGTAGTCGGGAGGAGGATTTCCCACTTAGCTGGCTAGACTCGAGCAGTTTATTACTCCGCTGCCTTGGGACAAGTGGCGCGGAGGGTGGTTAAATGATATGTGAATCCATCATAATAGACTCAAACACTAGAGCAAAATAGACCCGCAGCCTGTTAGGGGCCATCTATATTGCACTAAACAAACCACATAACCATGGCCGGTGTTATGCCATGTAACACAGTGGGTTACCTTATACTACATGCTCTCTGTGTGGGCAGTGGCGCTATTCTTGTCCTTGTCATACACAAAGGTGGATCACTCGGGTAACTGCCAGTTTCTTCCCTAATGCACCAGGCCCATCATTAAATATGGAACATGTTAGACTTTAAGGTATATGGTGCACAAGAATCAGCGACCAGCCATTCATGAATATTTACTTACTTACTTAACGTCTTTATACTGGTTTAGAAGACCCTGCAGAGTCTGTATACAACCAGTTACATTTACATCACCTTGCTCTAAAAGCTATGCGCATCCAGTTTATTCTTAAATGCATTAACTGTTCCTGCCTCCACTACCTCCCCTGGCAATGCATTCCAAGCAGACACCACTCTCTGACTAAAAAAATATTTCCTAATATCTAATCTGGACCTCTCTTTAGTCAGCTTGTAGCTATGCCCTCTTGTTATTGTGGGTGGCTGTATTTAAAAAAAAACTTGTTATAGTCTAATTTATCCATTCCTCTAATCATCTTATAAATCTGTTTTAAGTCACCACGAATTCTTCTCTCTTCTAGACACTGTAGGCCGGTTTTTCTGAGTCTTTCCTCATAACTGCAATTCTGGAATCCCACTATCATCTTTGTCGCTCTTTTTTGTATTCTTTCCAGCATGTTTATATCCCCTATATGATAAGGACTCCACACCTATACACAGTACTGCAATCTAGGTCTAACTAAAGCTTTATATAGTTTGACTATCACTTCCTTGCTCCTATGTTTAATATTTCTTTTTATCATACCTAACATTGCATTTGCGTTTTTCACTGCTACCTTAACTTGCTCACTCACCTTTCCTGTATGATCTATTATAACCCCTAGGTCCCTTTCCTTATCTATCTTTTTAATATTGTTCTCTCCCATTCTGTAATTATGTTCCATATTACTTAATAATACACCAGACTAATCATTAAATTGTGAGAAACAATTTAATATGAAAGAAGTACACAAAATCCCTGCTCCACAGATCATCATAAAACTAGACACATAAAACTTACACAAATAAGTTATAGACGTTAGTAAGCATCAATGAGAATAAATAACAAAGTTAATGGACAGTGTTAATGAACAAACTCTTTCATCAAAAAGATGAGACACATACCAGCTTTAAGAAAGGTAACACTGCAAAAAAAACAACAACATTTAGACAAATAGCAGAATATAGAGACCACTTCAAATCCAATTCAGAAAAATGTTATGGAATTAGAGAATTCAGATATCTAGGAAGCATGTTCACAAATAACTGCTAAATAGACATGGAGATGGAAACATTAACTTGGAAAACAAATGCAATGACATACCAGCTATCACTAATACTAAGACAACAGAACATGCCAGTACGGACAAGATGGTAAAAAAAAAATCAAAGGTATATTCATTCCAACTCCTCATTATCAATGTCAAACAGTCGTCGTCTTCAGCGTTCGTCCTGAAAAGGACGTTGTGTCAAAGTTTACAGCAAGGCTGCGATATCTGCACCTTTCAGTTCGACACATTCGGTTTCAGTTGACCTATTTTTGGGTACTGGGTTTGCATTCGCCCTGCAATCGCTATTCTCTATGTCAGGCTACACTAGTGCAGACTGTTTTCAGGGTCGTCAATCAGGCACAATAGGGTCGTAGTCAGTTCTGGTTTGCTGACCCTGATGCAAGCAGCCAGCTATGAGTCATTGGCTGCTGTCAGCTCATTCACTGTGCTGCATCTCTAGCCTCAGTGTCATACAGCAAATTAAATGGTTTGGACAGCTAACAATAATGGCTCTAAGCCTACAGTGCCAGACAGCAGGGCTCCAGAACAGGTAGAAAACAGCAGAAGGAAAATGAAACAACAATAACAAAGGAACACCACAGGTATAGATTGAAAATAACAATGGCCATGCAGATGGTATTTCTCCATGACATATATGGTCAGTTGTGGTAAGATACAAGTATTTTGATAGATAATTAAATGACATTATATATAAATATATATATATATACCAGCTTTCAGATACTCTGCAGCTGCTCCATCTTGGTCTGGTTTCCATTTGAATAATGATGTTTTCAAACTGAAGAACAAAAATTTGATTCTAGCATAAACCTTGTAAAAAAAGTATTTTTACAAATAAAATATATTTGTTCTGTTGAATCGGCTTCATTGAACTCTGGGTTCTCGGCCTCTTGCAATGAAAGGTTGTTGTTGTTGAATATCCACAAAGAATAGGATTACTCTTTTGTGCGCCCTAAAAAGGCCGTTGAGTGGTGGTCTGTCATAGCTTTCCTCACATCCATGAAGGTAGACTGAGTCCTACGGGTGGTTGTGCTATGCTTGGCCTCATCTGCATGTCGCTCACTACTACAGGGATAACGTTGATCCCACACCTTGTTAACCAGGCTGTCGCGAAAACAGCCAGTTTCCAGGAAATACTGCATGAAAGCCAAGGTGAGAGTTTTGGCAAATATATTTTGCCTGACCCTGACTAACATGTCTGATCACTATGTTGTGCCTGACCCTGACTAACATGTCTGATTACAATGTTGTGCCTGACCAGATGTTAGTCTTCCTTCCCTCAGTAAATGGTGAAGAATCAGTAAATGGTGAAGAATGTGGATACTGATGGTTCCTGTAGCTCAGTGATTGTACAGGCTCCTGTTATATCCTCTCCTCTTTGATTGAACCTCTTTTGATTTCAAATATCTGAATTGTTGATCCATCTATTGCAGTATCACCACCCAACAGGTAGTTATTGATAGACTTCAAAATTTCACTCCAATCAATATCTAGTGTGCCAATCATGGGTGTAATAGCAGGTGAATTAAATGAGGTTGACTGTCTGGGCAGTAAAACATTTTCTACAATAAGCGGACATACAAAATCACAAACTACCACTGCAGCTTGTCCCCATGCAGGAAGACTGCATCAAAGCAATTAGAGACACACTTGAAGGGTTGTTCCTGTATCAAATTACTATGTGTGATTAGGTTGCTTGCCCTATGAACAGTTCCCTCGCTTTAGTTGCCGTTTACAACATGCTTAGAAGGTTACTCATCCAAGTATTACTAGAGCCCAAATGGAATAAAATTAATAGCAATACTGTAACCTCAAGTTACATGGTAAGGTGCAGGAACAAGTCCAGGTGGCAGTGAAAAAGGCTAATGTAATGCTTGGTATAATTAAATAAAACATTACACATAAGAGCAAGGATGTGATAGTCAAACTATATAATTCATTCATGAGACCTAAATTGGAGCACTGTGTTCAGGCACAGCCTACTGTTGATATAGGCCTTCTGACTCACAGGGAAATCCATTTGAAATGTCACATTCCAAGGCTGACTAAATAACGGAACGTGTGTGTGTGTCAACTATAACAGTGTTTTCAGGAAACAAAAATGGATATGCAGTTGGTTTCTGGGCAGAATTCTGTGAAAGGACCACTCTCAACAGTGAATTTGTTGTGCTTTGTACCGTAAATTTGTTTTATTTCTCTGTGTGGAGTATGGATTGATTATAAATATTGGCACAATATGAGTTTTGTTTTTTTAGTCAGCCTTGGAATGGGATGTTTCAAAGAGATTGCCCCGTGAGTCAGACAGCCTACCCAAAGTAAGTGGTTCAGGTGTAGAGCCCCATTCATAGAGTGGATATAGACATGCTAGAAAGGATACAGAGAAGACCTACAAAAATGATTGTGGAATTTCATAATTATAGTTATACAGTGTGTGTCTAGAATAGAGAAGAATTCGAGGTGACAATACGAGTTTATAAATTAATCAATGGAAAGGATAAAATAGATTATAATTAACTATACCAAGTTTTTCAAAGTACAACTAGCTATATGAATAAGAAGGCACAGCTTCAAATTGTTTAAAGAAAGTTTCAGATTAGATATTAGGAAATACTTTTTTAGTCTAGAGTGGTGAATGCTTAAAATGCATTGCCACAGAATGTGGTGGAGGCAGGGTCAGTTAATGCATTCAAAAATAGATTGAATGCTCAGTTAATGAGTTATTTTTAGTATTGGTGGAGTGGAATTAAACTGGTTGTTTACAGACACTATGACGACAATGAGTAATAGTCTATTGAGTCTGCTAAACCAGTATATTAAAGTTGAGTGGAGACTAACTAGGGCAGGTTGGGAATGGTGATGGCTACCCCAACTTGTTGAAACTTTAAGTCTCAAAATAAAATTATCATAAATATGGAGGCATTGGAGTTTGGAGGTATCTATAAAAGTCATTTATAAATGTATTCGAAGGCGAAAAGGAGCTGACATGAAAAAGGTTGTTATTGGTTGGTTGGTGGTACTTAGCACGTTACCTAAGCTTCATAACTAAAAATAAAAACCAAAAGTTTTGGCAAAACACTTGAGTCTTGAGACATCACACAGAAATGACATATACACTACAGCAACTGCAGCTTACAAAATAAATGTCAGAAATAAGAATGTCTCACTTTTGGAGTCTGTTATTTAACTGTAGAAACTAGAAACTAGTTACTAGTTGTGTATCTATGACTATGATTACAGTAATCATTACTATTAATATTATTACTATTCACTATTTAGTATTTAATTGAATGTGAAATGAGACGTGTTCACAATAATAGATACTAGAAAAATCGTAATTTATCATTTTAAAAATCTGATATACCATACAGAAATATCGATGCCTAATCCTTGACAGGTCACCATTTACAGAAACGACAGTTGTGTACTCTATACGTACCATTTTTCAGCGAGACGTAGATATGCCAGGCCCTCTGCTATCTTTTTGTCACTAGCAGCAGACATGTTGGAGCTCTTCAACATGGAAACAGTTAAACTCGATATCTTCCTGGCGTGGCGATCATGAAAATTTATATCTCAATTCTCAACTTGTTGAACAGTCCTCAAACTGGTTGTAGGCTTTAGGGTTGTCTAATTCTGTTCTTTAATTTGACCCTCACATGCAGCTCTCTTCATTTCAACATAGGCCCGTTCTTCTGCATACATGAGATGTCTTGGTCTTGGTCGCACCTTTCCTCTTTCCCTCTGAATCTTCCCCTGTAGTATCTTCCATAGAAGACGTTCATCTCTCATATTGTATGACAGTGAACTCAGTCGTTGTTTCTATTTCTTTTTCAACATGTCTTTTGTACGCCTACTTCTGTAAGGACATTGTCAATTGATCTTCTTTCTGTCCAATTTACTCTTTCCATTCTAGGGTATCACCACATTTCAAATGCTTCCAAGCTTTTTTCATCCTTCTTTGCCAGAGTCCATGTTTCAGTCTCATACAATGCAATTGGCTATATATAGGACAATATGGATGGCGATTATTATTTTTCTCAGTTCTATCCTGATATTCTTTGAGGTTAACAGTTTCTGTTTTTCACTGAAGCCTTTTTTTTTCCTTTTTTATTTCTTGCCATTGCAATTCTCGTCTTAATTGATGTCTCATTGCGGGTATCGTCTGTGATGGTTTGCTCTAAATATGTAAACTTCTGTACTTGTTTGATTATTTCTCCATTGAGGATTATATTCATTTGCTTATGTTGTTTAGCTATTACAAAAGTCTTTGTCTTCAATGTGTTTATTTTCATGCCAAACTCCTTGGCCGAGCTGTTCATTTGTTCAAGCAACATTTGCAACTAGCTAATGAACATCCCACTAAAGCATTGGCATCGGCAAATGTAACGGCATTACCTTTCAAACCATTAACTTTGACCCTGTTTAATATTCGAATGATTGGTTTCTCTATAGCTTTTTGTTGCATAATCTGAGAAAGGTTCTTCCAGTGGACTCAATCAAAGACTATCTCGTAGCCAGTAAAGCAGATAAAAGGTGGCCGTCCTTGATCTATCTATCTATCTATCTATCTATCTATCTATCTGTCTGTCTGTCTGTCTGTCTGTCTGTCTGTCTGTCTGTCTGTCTGTCTGTCTGTCTGTCTGTCTGTCTGTCTGTCTGTCTGTCTGTCTGTCTGTCTGTCTGTCTGTCTGTCTGTCTGTCTGTCTGTCTGTCTGTCTGTCTGTCTGTCTGTCTGTCTGTCTGTCTGTCCGTCCGTCCGTCCGTCCGTCCGTCCGTCCGTCCGTCCGTCCGTCCGTCCGTCCGTCCGTCCGTCCTTCTATCTATCTATCTATCTATCTATCTATCTATCTATCTATCTATCTATCTATCTATCTATCTATCTATCTATCTATCTATCTATCTATCTATCTATCTATCTATCTATCTATCTATCTATCTATCAATCTATCAATCTATCTATCTATCTATCTATCTATCTATCTATCTATCTGTCTGTCTGTCTGTCTGTCTGTCTGTCTGTCTGTCTGTCTGTCTGTCTGTCCTTCCGTCCGTCCGTCCGTACGTCTGTCTGTCTTTCCATCTATCTATCTATCTATCTATCTATCTATCTATCTATCTATCTATCTATCTATCTATCTATCTATCTATCTATCTATCTATCTATCTATCTATCTATCTATCTATCTATCTATCTATCTATCTATCTATCTATCTATCTATCTATCTATCTATCTATCTATCTATCTATCTCTGTCTGTCTGCATGTCTGTCTATATATATATATATATATCAAATTAACTAAACACAACATGTAAAGAATAAAAAATTCAATAAAATAAGTAGCATATCCTTTGCAGAACGTCGCTTCTTACAACACCCAACCTATTTGGTTGTTATAAGTTACTTGTAAAACCTAGTATGGACCACACAGGAAATGCCAGAAGATTGGAGAAATGCAATTCTAAACCCAATATGGAAAAAGAAAGGTAGCAAAAGAGACTGCACAAAATAAAAAAGGAATATCGCTCCTGGACCACACTGGCAAAATATTTGGTAAAATCTTGGAAAAAAGATGATGCTACACTATCGAACCTCAGCTCAACGATACTCAGATGGAATTTAGACAGAACAGAACCTGTACGGATGCAATTTTTACACTCCGACAATCGATGTAGAAAACAATTGAATCCGATCAGGAACTGTATGTTGCGTTTGTAGATCAAGAAAAAGCTTTTGACAGGGTATACAGACATCATCTATGGAAAATTTGGCACACTATGGAGTAACCGATTATCTAATAAACCTGTGCAAAAGTCTCTACACCAATAGCCAGTGGTCTATTCGAACAATAACCGGACTCACAGCAACATTTCATATCCAATCTGGAGTACGACACGGATGTGTGCTATCATCTTTGTTGTTCATTGCATATGTAGATCACATTTGTAAAACAGCCAACCCAAATGAAGGTGAACTCTTAAATGAACTTCTTTTTGCTGACGATCAAGCAGTTATAGCAACTTTAAAGGTACAATTGCAGTAACAAATTGTTCAACTAAATACAACATGTAAAAAATACAGCATGAAAATCAATGTAGAAAACACTCAGTTCATGAAAATATATAGAATAGTCAGAGACATTAAAAGACAGCAACTAAAATGGTTTGGCCAGGTAACAAGACTACCATCACATAGCACCCCCAACAAGCAATGCTATTTACGTTGATACAACGGATTGAAAGCCAAAGGCAGACCACGTAAAATGTGGCTTACATAAATATCTGAGGCAGTAAATGCTACAGTGCATGAGGCACACATACGGGCTCGTTTTAGAGATCTGTTCATAACCTGAATTACAGCAGAAATCCAACAAAGATGCAACAAGGCAAGCCAGATCATTGGACAATTAACTCCAATACTTAATTGCAAGCACGTGACAATAACTACCAAAAGAGCTTTATACAACACGATTCCTTCCCCCCCCCCCCCCCCCCCCCCCCCCCGACACTATGCTATCATTGTCAAAACTGGAAACTTATGAAAACGACACATCGTAACAACAGAAATTAAATGCCTGCGAAAAATATTGAATGTAGCAAGGAGAGACAATAAGAAACGATGGCATCAGGAGACTAATGGGAACAACGCCAGTATTAGACTACATCAAAAGACAGCAACTAAAATAGTTTGGCCAAATAACAAGTCTACCATCTCACGGCACCCCCTCCTCTTCCCCCCCCCCCTCCAACAAGCAATACTATTTAGATACCACGGATTCAAGGCCAACGGTAGACCACGAAAAAGGTGGCCTAGGGAAATATCTGAGGCAATGAATGCCACTGTCCATCAGGCGCACAGTCGGGCACGTTTTATAGATCTCTTCTTCTTGTTGTTACGGATCCAGCAACATCCGGGCTCTCGCCATTCGACCCAATGCCATGTAATAGTATCTGCGCGTGTTTATCAGCTGTTGTCTAGTGCCATACAAAGTGTTCCATGTTTTTGGCCGGGAAGGAACAAGCATTTTCCTAAAATCCTTGATCACTCAAAGAGATGATGATAAACGGTTTCATATAACCTGGCGATGAAATACATAATAGGATAAGCGAAAAGAAAAGAAGAAGATAATATGGATGACCAAATCTGTTTTCACAAACATGGCTCATATATTGATATCCAAACAAATCACTCACACATTTAAAATGAGAATGGTCATGTTTTATGTACAAGTGTCTTTACTGTAAAACGTATAAACTTGATCAATGAATAAACGATAGAAAAAGAGCATTAATGAAATGTGGATATATAGAAAAATAGGGCACATCTCCGGGTAATAAAAGAAAGCAAATAATGAAGTCTTGGAGAAATCAGAAGTGCAAAGAACATAGAATTGATAAACGAAATCAGGGCCTAGATATTTTGGTCCTATCAAGACATAACACTTTGCTGAAAAAAAGTTATGGTGTTCAACAAACATAAACAAAAGTCCAAAAGCATAAATGTATAGAAGACATCCGAAACAAGACTAGTATAAAAAACAATTATAACAGCTCGTTGAAATAAACTAGGAAAGGGTATATCCTCAATTCGTTCAGGTATACCTGCCTTTACTATATACCAATATTTTGTAACTTTGTGGAGCAATATCTAGTTATAATATTGCAGTATTGCAGAATGAAAACAAGGTGGTGGCATCAGGAGTCATCACAGCGAATGAAAGACTCCAAATACCGAAACTATTTCAAACCACAAAGAGAAGCTACATCAAAAGAATGAATATCAGAATCTATTCAAAAATCTGATATCCTCTAAGTATTCGAAACTATTTGCTTATGCTCAATTATGAACAATAATTTGTTTACTGTCGGATTCCGAAGTTATGTATATTTTCTTCAAAAAGTTTAAAGCTATGAGATTGTCACTGGCGATTGTATTAATTAGGGCTAACGATAATTGATTATTTAAATTATTCCAAGCCTATGTGTTTCAGTATTAGATCTAGTAGTAGAAGCTGGTTGAATCATCCGCTTGTTTCTGTCAAAACAAAAACCTACCACAAAGGAGTATATCAACTGTTCGTTACAAGTCAAAGTCATAATCAATGCTTCGTCAAAGGTTATGTGTAGTACGTCAGTGATCAACCTGTATGTCGTAGAAAATTGTGTTGAGGTTTATCAGTTCCTAGTCAATCTTAGTAAATCGTATCCGGTCACATTGTGTTAATTATATTGTTTTATGGCAGATTATGTCAAATATTATCGTAGTATAGTATGTTTTATATCATTTTATTACTTGTTATAGTTTAAGTAATTTATTCGAGTTTTATCTTGTTATATGTTAGTATTAAATATTTTGTCGTGCCACAACATATCATCCCGGTTCATAATCATTCCATAACACATTTTACCATTGCCTATCCCACTATAGAATACCTTATCACACCAGCTCATACCATACCATACCATCTCATACCATACTAGACCATACCAGACCATACCATACCATACCATACCATACCATACCATACCATACCATACCATACCATACCATACCATACCATACTAGACCATACCATACCATACCACACCATACCATACCATATCGTACCATGCCGTACCGTTCCGCTCTGTACCATGCCATACCTTACCAGATAAAATCATACCGTACAATACCATACCATACCATACCGTACCGTACAATACCAGACCATACCATTCCTGACCATACCGTACCATACCATACCTTATCATACCGTACCGTACCGCATCGTACCGTACCATACCATACCAAACCATACTTTACCATATCATACCATACCATACCATACCATACCATGCCATACCACATCATACCAATTCCATACCATACCAGACCGGATCATGGCATATAGTAAATGTGGAATGTGATTTAAAAAACTTTAATCCAACGTCTCAAAAGGTTGTCTATTATTTCAGCACTCATATGTGAAGATACTGTAATTTATCGCATGATATGATGTGGTACTGTGTGATTATACTATGTTTAGCATTGCATTTTAAATTGATGGTCAGTACAATGGCTTTTTGTATTTTCTCAGCCTTTTTCAGAAAATCTCATTGTATATTGGTTATTGGCTAATACGATACAGTAAACCATAATATAATAGATCATCGCAGTTAATAGAAATAAGCTGTGTTGTATTATATGTCTGTTCATTTTTTGTTTAGTTTAAATTTTTATTTTATTCTGAAGTCATAATACTGTGCCTAGTCAGTTGCTGTGTTATTTCCCTTGGTGATGTCTTGTTTATTAATAGTATTTTATAGCTGCCCTTGGTCTTTAACTGTGATGTGCCATTGGTCAACGTGGTTTTCGGATTTATCTTTGTCTCTCGTTGGCCTTATTCTGGTTCTCGGAGGTACAGTGTGTTATGTGGTGGTAACGTCTTTACAGGTGACTCGGGTATTGTCGCTTGCAGCAAGTTAGACTGGGCTACGCAATGGATGTTTTCATGTGATCTCATTGAATTGTGATTCTTGTAATATGTTCGATCTAACTGCGTTGCTTCTTAAGACATAAAGCCTGTTCTATTATGTATTTGCTTGGAAGTTTGGATAGTGGTGTTCCTCTTCATGGGCAATCGTCTTGGGTTAGAATTGTGGTGAGCTTGCATGCTTTGTTGCCGGGTGGAGATGACGAACATGTGTCTCACTCGAGTGGTCTTGTTTACTCTTGAATTGTCATCTAGTGGTTTTGTTAGTATCCCCATCTCAGTATAGTGGCACATCGAATGGAGTACAGAAGGATTGGGTATGGAATGGTGTTAGGTCTTGTTCATGATCGTGGTAATAGATGAGAAGATAAGGCTGACGAAATTGTGTGTCGTTGTCATGTCTAGCCAGGTTCCAGGGTGTTATCCTTTTTGAGGGGGAGAGGATGTCCAGTATTTATGTCCTCTTTTATATTCTCTAGTCGTATCTTTCCTCTCAAGGGGAGATTTGATGGCAAGTTTCGTTGCGATTGCATGATATTTTGGCCTTTTGGATATTATCTTTAGTTATTTCATATTATAGCATGTATTCCTGCCATGTCTATAAAACAGAACATGTATGGAGCTTTGGAGTTTAGTTATGGGTATTATTAAATAGTAGTATTTGTTTTAAGTATAAATATTTTGACTAATTTTAAAATTTCTCTAGGTGTGTTTATTCCTAATATGTTTTCCAGATTTGCATCTATATTCCATCTCTGTAAGTAGGTTGTTAAATTTGTCCTTTGCGTTTCATATTTACTGCACTCAAGTTAGTAATGGTGGATGCTGTTTTTCTTATTGCATTCAATACAGGTTGGTTCAGCAATTTTGAAGTATGCTGATCCAAGCCTGAGTCGTAAAAGTTTGTGATTGACAGGGATTTTCAGTTCATCTGTTATTTGGCTTTTGGGAGTAGGTTCCTTTATGAGTGGGAAAGCGTGTCTACCTTTATTACTAGTTCTCCAAGCTTCTCTCCATTCTTCAATTATTATGTTTCTGATAATGTTATTGATCTCTGACTGTCCTAGACCGATTTCTATCATGTTTGGACTCGTTCTACCCTTTTTTGCTGCTAAATCTGCAAGTTCATTTCCTGTTATTCCCAAGTGAGCTGGTATCCACATGATCGTTACATAGCAACCTCGATTGTATAGAAGAGTATTTATGTTGAGGATTTTTGTTATAATGTCGTTTGTTTTGGATTTTTTCCTTTGGATTGATTGTATGGCTGATAATGAGTCGGTTAGTATTGTAACTTGGTTTATTGTGGACGTTTTGTGGAGTAGATTTTTGTTGTCTATTATCAGTTCCATTGCTTTTGCTATAGCTGTAAGCTCTGCTGTGAGGATTGTTGCGGTATCTGTGATTTTGAAAGATTTTATCATTTCCCATTGTGGGACAACTATACCTGCCCCTACTGTGTTATCTTCCCCTTTAGAGCCATCTGTATAAATGGTTATGTGATTTTGAGTTTTTCCTGTTATATATTTATAGGCGTCCTTTCTTATATTGTGTTTAGTTATATCATTCCTTTTTATGTTGGCCAGATGTGTGTCTGTTACGGGGGTAATTAGTTCCCACGGAGGAGTAGTTATTTCAGTTATTTTAGTATTATGTATTACATCTGTTAGTCTTTGGTGATCTTTGAGTTCTATTATTGTTTTCCATCCAGTTGGACATCTGTCATGATCTAATGGTTTTATGCCTATTTTGTTATAGTATTCTACAAAGGATTTGAACGCTGGGTGTGTTTTATTCTTGTTTATTTTACTCCAATATTTTAGTCGTAACTCTTTTCTTCTGAGGCCCAGTGGAGTTACTCCTAGTGCTACCTCTAAAGCTTCTTTTGATGAATGCCTTGAAACATTAGCTATTATGGAGAGAGCTTGGTGTTGTATTCTATCTAATTTGTTTTTATGGCATTGAGCAGCAGAGTCATATACGATACTAGCATAATCTAATTTTCCTCTAACAAAAGATTTATAGAAAGTTAACATTGTTTTGTTATTGGCTCCCCATCCGTTTCCTTTGATATATTTCATCATATTAATTGTTCCTCTACATGCTTCTACTTTTGTGTCAATATGGCATTTCCAGGTCAGTGCGCTATCTAAAATCATGCTAGGAAATATGTATTATGGACCGTTCTTATTTTATGTTGGTTGATATGGATATCCATTATTGACTTTGTTTGGTTTTTGCCGAATAACATACCGACAGTTTTATTGACATTTAGCTTAAACCCCCATCTGTTCATCCATTGTGAGACTTTGTTTAGTTGCTCTTGGAGTTTATTGTAGGTATAAGGGAGGTTTCTGCCTGTCCGCCATATGGCTGCATCGTCAGCATATTGTGAAAGGCTGGTTTTTAGGTCTGTGAATTCTGTTCCGAGATCGTTGACCATTATTGTGAATATAGTGGGGGAGATTACTGAGCCTTGTGGGATTCCATTTTCTTGTTGAAATTGAATAGATTGTTCATCGTTTACTTGCACTACAAAGAATCTGTCCTGCATAAAAATTTTTAAATAACGGTATGTTTTTCCTGCTATGCCGATCTTTTTAATTTTGTAGAGGGCTCCTTCTCTCCAGCACTCATCGTATGCTCTGGCTACATCTAAAAATATTGCTGCCGTTTTCTCTCTTTTTTTGGAAACCTGCTTTAACTTCGTGTTCTAATTTTAAGAGTTGATCTGTTGTATTCTTTCCTTATATGAAACCTGTTTGGTTGGGGCTGTAGAGATGGTTGACTTTTAAGTAAAATTTTATTCGATTATTTATTATTGTTTCTAATATTTTTCCCAGATGTGAGGTTAGGGATATTGGGCGGTAAGAACTAGCATCGTGGGCCTCCTTGTTGGGTTTGAGTACTGGTATAATTATTGCTGTCTTCCATGCTTTGGGTATATTTCCTGTGTTCCAAATGAGATTAAATAGTTGCACTATTAGTGCTATTGTTGATATTGGGACGTACTTTAATATTTTATAGTTCAGTAGATCATGCCCTGCTGCTGTATTTGGTTTAGTTTGAATCGCCTGCTGTGTCTCTTCTATTGTTATATTTGCATTTAGATTTGATTGTGAATATATGTTAGTTGTAGTTGTAGGTGGATCTTCTAATTGTTTGATTAGGTTTTCTCTTCTGATTATTTCTGCATTTCCCAGTGTGCTGTTGGCGCTGATCTGGTAGAAATGGTTGGCTAATATATTTGCTTTCTGTTTGTCTGTTTCTCCTAATTCTGGTATTTTAATAGCTGGGAATGTGCTTGTCTGTTTGCCATCTATTATTGTCTTCAATCTTTTCCACGCCTCTGATGTATTGGAGGCAGGGCCTAATGTTTGGCAGAACGTCCTCCACTGTGTACATTTAGCTTTGTCTAATAATTTCTCCGTTTCCTTTTTGATTGTTTTATAATTGGTTAGGTTATCTTCTGTTTTGGATTTCCTGTATTGTCTTAGAGCTTTTTGTCTTTTTTTTCATTTGTTCAGTACATTCATCGGTCCACCAGGGCACTGGAGTTTTCATCATTTTCCTGTTTTTGTTTGGGTTTTCTTTCCTCTTTGTTGTAATTAGGTGAGCTGGCATGTTCCTATGTGGGATATGTTTGATGGCAATCTTTAAAATATTATTTGTTAACTTTGAAGCAAAGTCATCCACTTGATGTGATTGCCCCGTGATCCAGATAGTTCTGTCGTAAAGGCCAGTCTGCTTTTTTACAGTAGAAGGATGGCTTATTTGTTCCATTATTTGGATTGTATTTTTCGTTGATGTGGCTATAGGTAGGTGGTCTGATCCAGCATTGTCGATGATTTCCCATTTTGCAGTCGCTAGGTTTGGTGTTGATATGCTTATGTCGATAGCAGTGTCTGTTCCTGTTAAATTGTGATTGATCCTTGTCATTGTTCCGTCATTTAGTATAACTAAATTATTTTCTTCGCAAAATGTCATTATTCTTTTACCCGTAACATCTATTTTGTTTCCTCCCCATGTGGGATGGTGTGCATTAAGGTCATCTACAATTAAAGTTTTGTGTGTCAGTTTGGATGTGATCCTGTCCAAGTCATTTGAGTTCAGTTGTCCTTTAGGGCTATATATGTTTATTATTTTAATGCTTTCTGGAATACTGTCGATTGTTATGAGTATACCTTCTAAGTTGTCGGAGTTAAATTTTTCCCAGTCTTTTATTTTATATGCATCGTGAACTACGACGGCTACTCCTCCCCCTTGCCCCTCTTCTCTATCGTTTCTAAACGTTGTGTAATATGGGATGTTGAGTCTTTGTTTAGGTTTAAGGAATGTTTCTTGCAGAGCGTATATTTTCTTACCATTGTCTTGACTGAATTGACCTAAATATGGAATGAAATTTTTCTTGATGCCTCTACAATTCCATTGTATTATTTGAATCTTTGTGCTATTCATTTTAAGTTGTTATTTTGATGTTTTATCCTTGTATGTCTGTTTGTTATAATAGTCAAGCGTTTTCCTGTTGCAATTACTCTTAAAGATGGACAGTGTTGAATAGGTGAAGGCGAGAGGTATTTATTGTCTGCTGTGACTGATAGAACAAAACGTAATACTTATAACAGTCGTCTACTATCTTATGGTACCTCCGAAATACTAAATGTATTCAGTGCTGTCTATAGATCAGCAGCTTATGAAACGATACGATATGTGCTTATAAATAATGATTTTTATTTATGTGTATTGGTAGAACTATAACACGGCGGTGGTATTGGTAAAAACCACAGCGAACAAAATGAAAACCAGAACAATTTCAATACTAATACAAACAACAATGAGGAAGAGAGAGAGAGAGAGAGAGAGAGAGAGAGAGAGAGAGAGAGAGATAGTGAGAGATAGTGAGAGAGAGGAGACGAATCCACTTAAATAGAACGAAGAACAGAAGCTGTTCAAAAAACAAACACCCGAAATGCAGTTAAAACTAGCTTCTTATGCTCAATAGTTTATGAACTATCGTTACCGTTACCCGTATTTGCGTAAATTAACTTCTAAAGTTATGATATTGTCACTGTCAATTGTATTATATGAAAACTAAAAGATAACAGATTCTTTAAACAGCATATGTGTGTCCGTTAAATACAACTGCCGGACTACCGGTCAAAAGAGAGCTTGATAATTGTTCAGATATCGTTTGGTATCGGTACTGCAGTCTTCTATCAACTTTCGCTGTCTATAAATAATCTATTATCTATCGTATAATGTCTATTATGTTTTGAGTAACGGTCGAATTCTGTTCTCAAATGCTTTGCCCTTATCTTGCCCCTATCTCGAGTATTTTTATTCTAAGCTAAAACACTTTATTACGATTAATAAGGCTATAGTATTGTATTGGTTGTATTACTACTAGTTTTCCAATACGTAATACAAAACACTAACGGTTTACTCACCCACTTGCTTCTGTCGAAACAAAATCTTACCACAACGAATTATATTTACTGTCCGTTACAAGCCAATGTCAACTTCAATGCTTCTACAAAGACTATGTGTATTTCGTCATCTAACAACCAGTGTATTGCAGTTACTTGTGATTGGCTAAAAGTTTGTAAACAAATAAAAACATGGCGATTGCGTCATTAAAGTCGGTATAAAGCACAACAAATTATCGAGAGGAATCAAGAGTTACTGCCTGCCAGCGATTGGCTGGGCGCGAGCCGCTCTCCTGGCCTGTGCGCGATTCCATTGGCTGGAGCCCTTTTCGCCCTCGCCGTTTTACTCTGCCCCGCCGTATATAAAGAAAAGTTTTCATCGGGCCCAACCTCACAACACTCTCGTTGATCACATTGGTCTCACCCTGGAGGCTACTCTTCTCTCTCTTCTCACCTCACTCTGTTTCATTTGACTCTGTCCTACAGTCACACCCTTGCACAACTTTCACACGCGCCCTCGTGGTAAAGCCCTTCCATAGCACTTTGGTTGGACTAGCTTCTGAGGGCGCACAAACCTAGCATAGGTACATACAGATGCACACATGCATCCAAGCACTGGTTTATGCGTCCTGATATCGCCCAATTGACTACGGTCTGGGGTGGAAAATGGCGCGCCTCCGCCAGTAGAAACTAGTGAGACAAACATTTAAGCAAAAAAAAAAAAAAAAGGCCCAACCTCATTTGTTCTTGGGCAATCATTCTACGAAGCCTTCCTCCACGTTAACATCCCTGTTTAGCCGCAAGAGTTTACCAAAACTGTATCTGTGCCCTTATCGAGGGTATGTGATAACAGAACAGGCTTCCTGGATGAGCACAAGAAAATGCGTAATGCATATAAAAATTCATTGGGCATCTGTGACCACACTCTACCTACACAGGGAGACATCATATTTGTAATTTGCCTTTTACGTTGTTGAAGGTTAGGTCGTGCCAAAAATCATACTCTCGTAAATCCTCTTACAAGCACGGGAAAGCTTGGTATAAAACACATAAACATAAGACATTTTCGTGGTTGGTTTTCACCTTCTTTAATACATACAAACTGCCTACTATCTAAAGGAAGTCAACCCTGTGAGGGCGAAATGTCAATTACAACTTCTAAAACCTCATTAGTTCTTGGGCAATCATACCCACAAAGCCTTCCTCCACGTTAACATCCCTGTTTAGACGCAAGAGTTTACCAAAACTGTATCTGTGCCCTTATCGAGGGTTTGTGATAACAGTACAGGCTTCCTGGGTGAGCACAAGAATATGCGTAATGCATATACAAATTCATTGGACATGTGTGACCACACTCTACCTACACAGGGTGACATCATATTTGTCATTTACCTTTATGAATAGTTGTGGGAGCAATTTCACTCGTCTTCGACTTAATAATTGGAATACATTACAAACTTCCTCTTAGATCTTTAAAGGCCATATTTTTTAATGGAGCGACATGTTCAATCACACATATAATGCATGTCATGAGCCTCTTTCCAGTTCATTAACAAATAAAAACAAATATAAAATTAATTAATAAACTAAATATTAAAATATAATAATAATAATAACAAT